>VXBO01013781.1:16031-72086 GCA_013400135.1 Rhinoptilus africanus
TCCCCCCTGTAAGGTCTCCCATCAGGGGTTGCTTCTCCCTCCACTGCTTCCAGGACCCTCCCCTCCCTTCTTCAGTGGTCAGCTGAGACCCCCACCCACTGATCGCCTTTGTATTCCTGGCCTTTGGACACACTGACAGAGCCCTTTATGAGACCCCAATCAAGACCCCCATGTCACAGGTACCTAGTAGAGATACCAGACCCTTTTCAAATGAGGAACAACAAGGAAAATATGCTGGCCCATTGTCCTAGCACGGCACCAAGGGAGATGAAAGGGACAGGCTGCTCCCTCTCTGCAGACCGCCTGCCAATCAACCCCAGTTATTAAGGTCACGATGTGGAAATTCTTTTGACCTACACCTAATCAAAGATGCACCAGGGCCTTTTGAGACAACATGGGGGAAGGTGGGAGGGCAGGCATCCCCGCCACCCTCCCCACCCATAAATACAGTGATGCTTCCAAAGAGAATTTAGTAGGAGTTACCCCAGTTAGTGCCACAGCAGTCTTGCCCCAAGTACTGCTGAGGCAGCCAAGCTAGGCTCCATGCTTGCATCCAGCCTCAAGAGAGCTTAAATTAAAAGCTTTCCTCATTGAAAAGTTACAGACTGAGCAACACTAGAGGTAGCTCAGAAGTCATAATCAAGGACTTTCCAGTGGTGCCCAGTGACAGGACAAGAGGGTAATGGGCACAAACTTGAGCACACAGGATGTTCCACCTCAACATGAGGAGGAACTTTTTGCCTTGAGGGTGGCAGAGTCCTGGCACAGGCTGCCCAGGGAGGTGGTGGAGTCTCCATCTCTGGAGACATTCAAAACCCACCTGGACGCGTTCCTGTGCAACCTGCTCTAAGGTGGCCCTGCTCTGGCAGGGGGGTTGGACTAGATGATCTCCAGAGGTCCCTTCCAACCCTCCGATTCTGTGATTCTATGACACTGTGACAAGTACTAAACAGAATCTTTCCTATTCCAAATAGCTTTGGTTTGCACAGGCTGTGGGCTTCACAAAACATGCTCAGCACTATCCAACACTGGGCCCTGAAGAAGAAAAACTCAGTGGGCTTGAACCTATGAACCTCCAAAAACTGAAGCACCTGGAAGAGTAGATGGATAACAGCAGCGCAGAGCAGACATTGTGAATCCCCCTTGCGTTATACAGGATGAAGATACCAAGAGGACTTTGAGGGTGGAAGTTCTTAGGACTGTGCAGAAATTTCTCAGAGAGGAGTTACAACCCACCTGCAGTGAAAGAACAATCAGATAGGTGGTAGAAAACAGTTCGAGCATGGGTCAGATAGGATCAGAGAAGCACATCCCACCACACAGCTCCAGAGTGCTTGGAATATGGACAAGATCACCCACCCCTGAAAAGCTGTTCTGTATCACTCGCTGTCTGAGAGTCATCATCACATGCTCAGTAACTGCACAATACTTCAACCTGACCACAGTGACACAAGAAGAAACAGACTACAGTCTGTGGCAGTTCACACAAAAGGGCAAAAAATTCCAAAATTCAGAACAGAAACATTTCCCAGCATATATAGGAGACTTCTGCAAGTGCATGATTTTGAATTAGGTCCTCCAGAAGAGCCCCACAGCATAAATCATGGCCACCACCAGCACAAGTAAGACCAATCTTGAAGAAACAGAAACTTCTGGCACCCCGTCCTCAACCACGCAGGGAATACCCTTCCCAATCCCACTGCCAGCTTGCTGCTCTCATCCTGTTGGCATCCTTCAAAGCCCATCTGGATCAAGATCTTTTAGTGTAAGGCAGGCAAATCTCGGGGGGTGGTAGAATGAAGACATGAGCAGTATGACAGTCATAGCAACAAAGCTGCAGGTTTCATTATGCTAAACACTTCACTCATGTGTTGACTCATTTTCCTCTGCCTTTTATCCACTTTTAGCTCACGAAAGACACCAGTTCAGTGCTACTCAGAGTCCTCCAACTCCCACCAGAGAGCCCACAGAAGATAACAGCCTACCATGCTGACCAGCCGAGTAAGAGATGAGAAGTGGAAGACTCTAAAAAAGCTTTGGGACAGAGACTCATGTATTTACATAAATCCTACTATACCGCTTCTCCACTGCAAGTCGCTGCCATTTCTAAAACTGTCCCCTTGTTTCTTGGTTCTTACACGATTGTTGAAGCAGGTGGAAGACAGTTTTTTCTTCTTGATGCTAAACCAACTAGCTCCTATACCATAAATTACTTAGCTCGTTTGAGGTGTCCATTTGGATCTTGGCTTACAACAGCCTAAACCAGGCCATACCTTGCTGTAGCTATCTCCTGTACTGTTACAATAAGGTGCCGTGCTCAGAGCAGACACGACTTCAGCGCTGCAACACAGAAGACAGAGGTGAGTTTCTTATTTCAGGGCAATATCCTCCACTATCGTGTTCCTTTCAAATGCCAACGGCAGGCTGAGGACCAGCCTCCCTCTGTCCTCAGAGTGAATCAACACTCCTTTAGAGGGGCTAGGCTGCTATCTTAGGACACTACAGCTCCACTTCCCACCTCAGGGCATGAGCTCACATCCTCTGAGTGACACCTCCAGCCTCATCTGGGAGGAGTAACAGTGGAAGATGAGCCTGGTTAGAGGCATCTGCACCTGGGGCTCTCACCGTGCAAGAAAGGTCCATCCCTCTCTGTCCCTCTCCGCCCCTAAAAGCAGCCCTTTGAAAGGCAGGGGAGGGAAGAGACACCACTCTAATTGTAGGAGTGAAACCTGGCATCCTCCTGCCCATCTACCTTTGCACTCCGTTTCTGATTCTCTTTGAACCTCTGGTACAGCTTGTCAGGTCGCTGCCCTCCTGAGAGATCAGAAAAAAAAAATACAGCAGTGATTACTATTGTACACTGATTTGCAAGCTGGAGAGAGAGAGAGAGAAAAAAAGGGAGAGAGAGAGAACAGCCTCCATGTGTCAGGCTATGAAAGGGCTGTGACTGAAGCCGCCTGAAAAACAAACCCTTAATTTAAATGTTAATGAAAGTGCTGAAGAGACATCAGAGGCTTTCCTTTCTCTACAAGGAGCAGAATCACCAGGTCTAGAATTTATGGCCCCCTTCACCTCCCCTTTCCCCTTCTCTGCTCCATCAGCCAGAGAAGTTAGGAAAGGAAAAAAACCCTAATTTTAACATTAACTCCACACTTCCACCCTGGGATGCAATTGCTAAATTATCTGTTGGCAGGACACTGATCAAAGGTGGAAAAACAAAGGCACACTGCACAGCCGAGTAAAGGTAAACAGCAGCCAAGGTCTGGTGAAGTTACCTTCTCCCTCTGCAAATTTAAAAAGCAAAAAGAAAACGATCACAAACTGGAAATAGAAACCTCAAACCATAAGGCTGCCAGCCCCCTCAACTAAGTTTCTTCCATCACATCGATTAAACAGACACGGATTCTCCTGTGCAAACCAAGCAGCACAAGAAAGATGCTTCCCCTAAGCTTTCCAAGACAGACTTTCCCCTCAAGCAAGGGGAAAGATGAGAAAAAACTGCAGGGGGAGAAAAAAAAAATAAATAATTCAATATTCATCACAGCTCCACAGGATTAGAAACAGATGTCTGGGTTCTAACTCAGTTAGCTACTGCCTCCCAAACCTGCTCACCTGCCCACAACCACTAGTGAGTCAATTCCCAGAGTCACAGAAAATATATCCGTTAGGGTATTGGCCAAAAGTGACAAAAAGGGAACAAGTCATCGGTCGTGTGAGCTTTAGATGGCAAAGGAAAGAAACTGAAGAAAGGCAAGTTGCCAGTTTTTTAACCTATAGAAGTGTTTGCATATGTGTGAGTTTCTAGAGGAGAAGGAAAAGGGACATGTATGTTCATGTGTTCATCCATGTGAAGAAGACCAAATATAGTCATTATCACAAAATTAAAGAAGGTAAAACAAAGTCGTCTTCCTCTCCACATCAAGGGAACAGTCAGGGCACATGGATAAAACACAGGCGTCATTTTAGCTTCAGAGAGAAGAAACTGATACTCATTTCCTGCTCTTCAGCTTGAGGGTGAAAGAGCACCAAGTCAGTTATGACTATATGACATCTCTCTATAAACCTGCATCCAGACTCTGAGGTCAGTAAGAGATGGTAGTTAATGCCACCACTAACTCTGCAAGTCCACCCTGGGATCTCACAGTTGAGCAGGTTCTTCCTGCCCCTGCTTAAGAAACAGCTGCAGGTCAGAGTCCCCTCTCAATTATTCAAACCGACCAGGCTCTACGGAGATCCCCAAGGACAGCAGAGCTGTTGCTGCCTGCTATTTTGCTAGCAATGCACAAACCAGAATAAAACCCAGTTACTTGTCCCACGTCCTAGCAGACTCAGAGAGGTCAACTGCACAAAGCTAGGTGAAAAAGAGAGCACCACTGCATCCAACAGCTCATCTCGATATGCAGTAGGGGATATCTGCTGATAGAAGCGGAGCACTAACTGCTGCACGTTAAGGCTTCAGTTGTACAGTTAAAACCACTGCAAAGTTGCTCTGACTCAAGTGGGTTGTTTTGCTCTAATGCAATCTGCAAGATCAGATTGTTTCACAAAAACTTTCCAGATAACCATTAAAAAGAAGCCCTCGAAATTAATCATTTTGATTGTTCCCAATAGAAGAGAGGCCCATTCAGGCAAGGTGCCTTTCAATAACCCTTCTCTTCCTTCCTGTCCCCAGCAAGTTTTGGGTATGTTTTACAATTTGTCTGAGGTTGTCCACACGGGGAGAGGTCTCCCCAGATATTACTTTCCCATAATATTCCATGGGAGAGGCAACTAGGTTAACAGAGATTTAAATTAAAATAGTAAAATAGGGGAGTCCGGTCTCAATTACAACACCACAAAATCAGAAGAGATAGAACAAGCCTAGCTTTTTAAATTCAACTGCTTGAAGAACTACTAATTTTCCTTTAAATTGGACATTCCATGCAGATAGCTAGTCTTTGGTACAAACCTTCCTCCTCTCTGGAGTAAACCTGCACTTCACCAAGGCAACATTTGCAAGGAGAAGTCATGTACTGCAGTAGACCAATGACACAGCTGGAAAAGGAGAGAGTGCCTTTTGGGTTTACACACCCACAGCAGATCACTGCTGCAATAGGGCACATTACGGTTGCCTAATGTTGCCCCAAATTGCACCAAAGTTTTCCTAGGTCTCTACCTATAATTGCACATTGAAAAACCATTTTTGTGCCTCCGTCACCTCTTTTCTTGGTCTAAAATTCGGCACACTTTGAGTACAACATGGGAAGACCAGCTCTCATAACAAATATTTTAAAATATAAATAGGAAATGCCAGTGGCCAGATCCAGCAGGAGACGCCAGCTTAGATTTGAATATTTTTTTTAATCCAACACCAAAGAATTTCTGAATCCAAGATTAATAATGAATTTAACATTAAGGTCCACTTTTTTCTTTACCCTCCAGTTTACAAGGTTCTCTATCATTAGAGGAAAAAAACTGCAACAAGTTTTCCCCTAAATAAAGGAACATTTCAGCAGCACGACGTATATCATTAGCTTTAGGTTTCTGCAGTCATAAATGCCAGGCAATTGGACCTCATTTTCTCCATAAACCTATCCCTCAAATTAAACAGTGTACAGTGACCACTTCTCTTCCCTGGCTACTGCCACCTCAGGGAATCACAAAGCATGAAGGTGCCACTATTCCACTAGAAACCCCTGGGTTTGCCTCACTTTGCACATTTGAATTGGTCCACTGCACTCAGGCTTGCCCTGGTCCCTGAGCACACATAAGTCACTGCAGTAAGCACCAGTAAATGAAAGTTTAACATCTGCATGACGCAGAGTTCAAACGGCAAATGAACTCAGGGGGAAGGGGATTACCAGCAGCTAGGAAACATGGTTAATGTACACAGCCTCTCTGCAAGTACAGCATTTTACTACTCCATGGAGGACAGCTTTGGAGAACAATTAAAACAATTGCCAGAGCAAGGTGAGGCACCCTTAAGTATCCTATACTCTCAGACTCTTCTCTAGTCCCTGATGTGACAGGCAATGTGGGACCTGCTATTCCAAGCACACCAAACAGCAGAGCTACGCATAAGACTCGCTGAAAACCCACAACACACACAATGCCCTCCCCCATCCCCACTACCCTGCAGGGCACTGTTAGAGATCCCCAAAGCAATGAAGCTCCAATAACACACATGGATGTGAAGGCAATTACATGGCTGAAAAGCTTACGCAGAGGACTATGCGCAGTTTTCTCCTGCACAGTAAGAGAAGATCCGGTACTCTAGGTACCCTTCTACTGCCTTTTACCCTACTTATGCCTGCAAGGCAGATTTCATTCTGTTTGCAGACCCTCCAAGCACCCAGCTCAGCATCACTCCACAAAGAGCAGGGAGGGCTTGTCCCTAGCTCAGCACATCTGCAAGAGGATCTCTGTAGCGACACTGGGAAATCGCAGACAAATCAAAGCAGGATACCCAATAAAGATCCCTGAAGCCAGAGGAGCTGCACTTTAATAGCACAAGTCTCTGAAGTTTAGTTTGGGTGTACAGGCTCATTAGAGCAGCAGTCTAGCAGAGCAGGGCCGCAGCAGAAAACCCATGTGCGGGTCAGGAGCACATGGGATACTTTCTAAGGAAGCTTCACACAGAGGGAGAGATAACTGAAAAGCAAGAAGAAAAGTTTCAGTCCTGACCATTAACAGCTCAGGTTCAGTAAGAATACAACCCCAACTACTCTAGAGAGTCTTAATCCTGGCAAACCTCCAGGTCAGGAAACTGCAGCCTCTCCAAAGCACTTTCAAATGGCTAGAGCTAGCTCCTGCCCTACACTGCACAACTGCTTTGAGCTGTTCCTGAGGTCTATGTGTTCATAATAGAGAAAGACAGTGGGTTCTCAGCAACGATGGGACAAAATACTTAGGTATTGGTGCCTGATTCTACAGCACCTCTACACCCACAGAACTGTCCATTCTTATGGAGGAGCTCTCAGTTTACACCAGCACAGGTGAGGAGGAGGAATCGGGAGGGCACATCAAATGTTTAGGAGGAAGTGGAGGTTATAGGCCATGTTCAGCCTCACTGAGGAACAAATGCATCCAAGCTCTGGCAAGAAGGATGGGGGCTGCAAGGGAGGAAAAGCTTCACACACAAGTGCATAGGGAATGAACACAGGTGAAATATAGGCTCTTGCAAATAAAACAGAAACCACAGAGCTCCCCAAAGAAGACCTTGCTAGAAACTAGATATTATCTTTTTGATACTCACCCTCATTAGACAGCAAGCAATAAAACCTATTAGTGAAAAATTCATCTCCTCTGCCCCTTGCCCTGGCCCTCCCCCACCACATGCCCTCCTGCTCTGATCCTCTCTCTCTTCTAGGATGGCTGCGATTTGTTCTGAGAAGCGACAGGTTTATAGGTTAGCCGACACCTTCTCTCTGTGGAATTTTAATTAACTTCTCCCATCGTCAATATGTTAAGGAGCAGGGTTCCCATTATACGAGGTCAGCAGCGTGTTTCAGGCCCTGCTATATCAGCCGTCAAATTGAAGAATTAATGACGTGGCTAATTGGCTCTAATTCTCCACAACCCCCCCTCCCCAAAATACAGAGGGGTAAGGGGGGGATGGTAGGGTGGGCTAGTGGGGGAGGCTGGTACAGTCCACAGTCTCATTAAAAAAAAAATGAGAGTGCACAATTTAAGCCCACTTGTTCATGGGGTAGCTGTTCTACCACCTCCCATTTATCACCCTGCAGGGAGGAGAGGGGGGTGGGGAGACAGTGGGTAAATATTGTGACAGAGAGCGTGCACAAGCGTGCACACCAGGGAGAGGGACACTGTCCTGACAAGAGGCCACCTCAGTAGGTCATCACTTAGGAGTAGGAAGCAGCATGCCACTGAGCTCTAACCAGCCATGGTGCTAGAGACAGAGCTTGTCTGCTAGAGAAGGGGCCCTTGCAGCACAGAAGACAGCAAAGGGCTTCTATCTAACATCTTGCAGCAGCATTAACACACGTGGCACTTCTTCAAAAACACTATCTGCTCTCAAATGCTTGGAGCAATGGGATGAGGGAATGGCAAAATCATAGTGGACCTTAAGAGTCATTTCCCTGATAATGCCATTAGCTCTGCTGCCTGCAAAACGAGCTTGGAAATCTAATGAGGACAGTAGTTGTGGAAAGTATTTTGGTTTTACATAAGTCTAAAATTCACTAGTTGCAGTCACCACATGGGCAGCAACAATAGGTCTTCCTCCCCCCTCCCTTGAGGAAGAATCTCTCTTGCATGCAGAAGACCAGCTTAACAGTGAACCAAAGACACTGGCCAGCAACAATCTGTCTAAGATTTTAACAGCAAGAGTTTAAGTTTCTCAAATTTTCACTTCCTCAAGAACAGGAGCATTTTGAAAAACACCCTGGAAGACACTGGTGCAGGTACTGCCCTTGCCTCCCAAGCTGAAGTTGTAGTTGTAGCATCACACGCGCACCAGAAGCACAGGGCTACAGGCAACAGAGACTAGAAAACCTCTTCCCTGAACTCCACTTACATCTTTCCCAGTCCAGCTTTCTCAAAGAAAACCAAGCTCTAACCACTGCACGTAGCTCCCAAGCAAGGACCATTTTGCTTGGCATCTCTCCTGCCAGAGAATGAGAATACAAGTTGGCGTCTTTTCAGTACAGAAGACCCCAAGAGGATCCGGCTCATTGCTTCAAATTACCAAGTCAGAGAGTTTGCTCTGCAAATAAGAATGAACAGGTCCCACCTGAGACAGTAACAGGATTGCAGGGCCATTTTCACAGCCTCTTTACAAGTGGATCACTCCACTGTTATGGGGAACAGAGACCACACTCTTCTCTGAGCTCCTGCTGCAGGCACAAGCACCTGATCAGCTTCCACCTGAATCAAGTCCCTGAAGCTTTACACTGGTGCCTCAGAGAGATTTGTGGACACACAGCCTATCCAACTCCTTTACTTCTCTCTGTTGGAAATTGGGAATAAAGAGATTTCAGTTACCTTAATAATGGGCTGATAGCAATGGACCACACTCGATCCTCTGTCTGCACTGTATGTAGACACTGCCCAACTCTGCCCACGGACAGGGACCAAACCTAAAGAGAGAGATTTATGTTATGCCACATCACCCAGAAGGTAGGGTGCACACTGCTCATGTTGTGCTGGAAGAGCTGCTAAAACTGCCACGCTCACCTTCCCCGAGATCCTCTCCCTGAAATCCCATTACTTATTTTTGAGGAGCAAAGCCTTCAGTCACTGGCAGAAACAAGCACTTAAAGTTACACAAAGATTCAGCTTATGAGTATGACCTTCCATCCCACCGGTAAGAGAGAGAGCATCCCCATTACCACATGTTCTCTAGGGCAGCACTTAACACAGAGGCTTCTCATCTTCTGTAGTTAATTAAACAAAAAGTGGGATTTGTTCAAATCTCTGCTGTTCTCTTGAACAGTGTGGGAAGACTTTACCATCTCTGAAAAAATTCCGTTCTACTCTCTATAAAATCAATCATTCACTGTCCTGTAAAATAGGTGTTTTTTTAATAAATCCACTCCTTTTTACCAAGTTTCTTAAGTGTACCCCCGGCTATTTTCAAACAGGCCCCCCTTGCTCACCTACAATGTGAGAGAATCTCTTCCCTCCACCATCTGTGCATACATCCACATCCCCTTCCACACACATCCCTTTGTTTCTGGGTCTTAATAAAGCCTTCCAGATTCTTGCTGGGGCTTCTGCTTGTGGCCCTCATTTTCTCCACCTTGCCTTCATTCTTGGCCCACAGGACTCAGCCCCTCAGTTCTCTGTAACCGACCCCCAATGTTTCACTTCAAGACTTCAAAGCTGGGAGTGCCCTATTTGTTTGTTTGTTGATAATGCCCAGGATTGCAGGCTATTCTTGTCAGCGGGGAATTTAGCACCTAGTGTCAGCAAAAGCAGCAGAAAAGCTTAACTCTTTTAAGGCATCCCTATCTCCTACAGGTTAAAAATATTGCTCAGAGCACACTATCTGGTGCCTATCACACAGGAATGTACATTAGCAGCTCTTCAGGGCTTAGTCCTAATCAACACTCAGCAGAGCCCTCAATAGCTTAGACGCTTAGAGCCCCTTTAAAAGGCTGGTAGGGATTCCCTTCCACTCTCCGAGAGTCTCATTCACGCAAACAAGACAGCCTACAAGAGATGATAAAAAAATAAGAGGTGAACATCCCTAGGGCCTATGCTGTGGGGAGCACTGGGTGGGCAAGATTTCACACCAGCTCCAAGAAAAACAGCCTTAAATTCCCCTCTGGCCCTCAGGAATTTGTTCTCAAGGTCGGGGAGCTCTATCCTCCATCTGCCAGGGAAGCAGTAAGAAGGCACTCTCTCAGCAAAGAGGCTCCACAGAACAGAGAGGAGAAGCCCTGCCTAAGCGTGAGACAAAGCAGCACCAAGGCCTTGCTCCCAGGAGGCAAGCAGCATCCTCAACAGTACCCTTTGCACCTGAACACTGCTCTACTTAGGAGCAATTTTACCCTGGAGTACACCCATACAGAGCCACCAAAGAAAATAGATAGGGTTATGCTGCTCAGCAGCCTGTCAGATAGTTACCCGTTTCCACACATTTCCTATAAAACCTGGAAAGAGACATTTAAGTCTTTTTTCGTCCCAGCTTCCCCTCTTGCAAAACAGGAACAGAAGTTTTTCCTCTTAACTCCATTAATGCTCTATGATACGTACCAGGGACCAAGAGTATCCATCAGCCTACCCTGAAAGCCAAAGCTTTCAACATACAGCAACCACTTCCAACACTGAAACAAGCGGTTGCGAAGATGCTACAGGTACTGCATCATGCGAGCAGGACAAGGGTGAAACACCTACATGGAGTTTCTTAAACTACTAAAACAGAGCTTGTTACAGCTCAGGAGAACAACTGTTCAGGTCCATGTGGGAACACGGCACTGCCAATCAGATCCAGAAGGACAAAAACCAATGCCTTGCCTCATCAAAAAGAAATAGCCAAAAATTATGTGACAGGATACAGTGATGCCAACTGTAAGAGAAAAATAACAATGGGAGTAACAGTATTCATAGTCTAACTTCACTCCTGGTTTGCAAACCAAGAACCATAAAAAAAAATAATATAAATAATTTTTAAAAAAACAACACAAAAACCCACAAATAAACTACAACACCACAAATTTGGAAAAGACGTCATGCCATCCTGTAAAGAGATCGAATACACAACAGGGAGCATGTGAAGCAGCACTGCATCACAAACCAAGGATGTGCTTGAGATACATACAGCAAATTTCAGACTAACTGGCAGGGATCTCCACTACAGTGTTAGACGGATGTTTTGCTTCTTTCACGGTATATCAGCTGCTGCCTTCTGCATTTCCTAGTTTAAATCAGCAGCTGATGTCATAAAATACTGACAAATCTCTTTCTTAAAACCTTGGCACAGCAAACGTCTTTTCAGAGACATGAGCCTATGCCAAGGTACCCAGCGCTCCTCCTGTAGGCACACAAGATGGGGCTCACAAACTGTTCTGCTGATACTGAAACATCCGTGACACGAAACCTCTGAGGATGCTTCTGCAGCAGCACCTGCAGCTGCTGGAACTTCACTGCTCACCTTCGCTGTTCTGTCCCGGGAGCCGCTGACAATGAGGCCACCTTGGAAGTCCACACAGTTCACCTCCTGCTCATGTGCAGAAAACTTGATGCTGTAGGAGCCACGGATCTTGTGAAGGACAATATTTCCATCTCTGAAAAACAAATCCCCAGGCAAGGAGTCTGTATCAGCTGCATCTTCCTTGGACCTTCCATTAGTGCTTAGGAGTGCCACAAAAAGACCGGGACCAATCTCTCACCGGCCCTGAAATTCATTCAGCATTAACCCTCCACTCCTCACATATCACCTGTTCTCTTGCAATCCCACATCTGGCCAGTCAAAGCCCAATCTGCCACACATGACAATTTTCCTGGCTATCTTTCCCCCTCCACTTCGTGTTGAGCTGCAGAAACTAGCAGAGCAGCTATTCCTCCTCCTACTGCTTCGAGCTTGCCAGAATCCTGGTTGGATGCTGAACGGCTGGAGTAAGGGAACAAGTGAAAGGTCATTCTCACCCACACCCAAGCCTCAGCTTTTCATTCATTTCAGAGCAGCCGTGCAGGGTATTGTGCTTTGAATTAACTACAAAGACATTTAGACTTTTTTCAACCAATACAGTTACTGGAATTTTAAATGCATACCTTCATTTCCACCTGAATTTTGGACTACAGTTCACCAGGGAGAGTCTCAAGATAGTCAGGGCAGACAGCCATGCTTACATTTCCCAATCGTGTGCTTAAGTGCTCTGTATATGAATAGCTAAAACTTTATAAATAACAGTTCTGTCATTTGCTGTAATTGAAAAAGGCTGGTCAAATGCAAAATTAATTGGAGAAGCGTGCATGTGCTGGAAATGCTTGGCAGTTTTCCCCCTTTCCACAATTATATCAGTAGGTCTAATAAGCATACACTTGTCTCTAAAAAGCTTTATGCACCACTGCGGTCCCAGTTAAGCAGCAGTCCCGAATATCAAAACACAGTCTAGCTACCCAGGCTCTAACAGGGAAGGAAATTAAAACTGCACATCAGTCAATCCTGATTCAACAATCCTGTGGACACCTACACAAGTTTAAAAGAGAAAAGGACACTTTATAAGGTCAACAGCATGAGACTCAGCGCCTCCACTGCTGTTGTAGAAGCTTTTTCAGGACAGAACCAAATCATAAGAGAGGAAGCAGCAGCAGTTGAACATAGCCAAGTGTGAGGATAGTGCATAGCAAGATTGACCCCTCTGCACTGGGATGGAGTTACACAAAACTTTTCCAACTTCACTGCCAAACTCCTTGGGCTCCTTCATTCACCCAACTTACCCCCCTCCACTGACGATGTGGGAGTTGACAAGAACAAAGCGACATACGTCCTCCTGGTGGCCAGAGAAGATAGCTTGAGGGTGACGCTGCAAACCTGTACCGTCTGGACAGAGCCGGTAGGCCTGGATGTTCTCCGCTTGAGACAGGTAGAGATACTCGCCATCCAGCTCCATCCAAGGCATCAAACTGGAAACAGACAGCAGGTTGGGGGAGTGAAGGGGTGAGAAGAAGACAAGAAAACAAAACAAAAAACCTTACACCTAAAAAAATAAAAGATTGCCTATGTAAACTTATCAACAAAAGCAAATGCCCAGTCAAAACTGTGAAGATGGGGGTTCTGGTCACATGCAACAGCAGGGCTTAATATAGTAACACAGTTCAGAAGTGAAGCTTCTCCAGCAACATACAAAGCAGATTGCATTGCTGGCATTTTTCTAACAAAGAGCTGAGGAAAAGGAAGCATGGAATCTTTGAAAGAGATGATGGCCAAGAGTCTAGCGAGTTTAGATACAAAATACTTAAGGCTCTCTGACCGCTCTTCATGAGCCCTATACTTCAAGAAACTAGAGTATCAGGCATCTGTGAGCTATGCTGAGCATTTCTAACAGAGTCCTCAATATGGGGCTCTTCGTGCAGTCAGTCTTGATCCTGCACATTACTTGCTGATGCCCAGTAGAGACCACAAAGCTGCCATTGTTTCACATGCATCTGATCAGGGGAGCATATCACATCAAATAACACAGGTCTTCCTACAGACAGAAAGTCCTCTCCAACTCCTGCATTCTCTGTACACTGATATGTTAAGCAACAGGGTAAGCCTGAGGCTATCTAAGAACTTTGTTCTCATCATATAAAGGAGGTATTTTTCTACATTCACACCTCTTCCACTGCTGAGCCAAAAGCAACTGTAGAGCAACCTCTTGTTTTCTGTTGCCTGTCTTTCAGAAGAACCCATTCACCCTATCTGCCCCTCGCTACCTATGGAACTGTGGCAGGTTCCAGGCCAAGAGCAGTGGACTGCTAAAGAAGCTGTTACGAAGTATTCTGAAGATTGAAGCTACAAATAAAAAATATGCTTTACCTCCTGGGAGACCAAGAAGAGGAGGCGACACTCAAGCAATGCCTGAATCAAGTCTGTCATCACAAGAAGTTTATTTATTATTGAAACAAAACCAAAATACAGAAAAGGCTACAATGCACACTTAGGCAGTGAGGTCTTTGCTCAAGATCATACTTTTGCGTAGCCACCAGAAAATCAGCAAATAGGCCTTCTGGATGCAGCAAGGCCAGATACAAAGAGATATGGGGTTTGTATCCTGTGGGGCAGGGATGCGTGAAATTGTCTCCGCTCTGCAGTCATTGCCAAGTGCACCAATACACGTGCGAACACTGGGCAAAACCAGAGCCTTTCCATAGAGCAGCCTTTCAGTTTTCAAACTACTGAGGAACAAACTGTTTTGAAAGAAGAGGGCTTCTCATAAAAGTCTGTCTCCCTCTTTTTTGCGATCATTCATCCTCAGAGGCCATGATTTTCTGTGTAAGCAAAGCCACTAAGCACAGCCACGCTCATAACATCACAATGAGGAACTAGAAATAAGCAAGAAGACAAGACTGCTTATTAGGCAGAAGGTTCCTGCTTGCCTGCATTCATCTCCAATAACAGGCTTTTAGTCACACAGGCAAAGAAATTGAGCATAGGTTATAATGTTCATTTGGGACTTGATCATATGCATGGAAAAAATAAGAGGCATCTTTGGAGCAGCAGCTTTGATTTTAGGTGGGCTTTGATTTCCCCTTCCTTCCTCCACTCCTACGCAGTCCTCTAAAAGCAAGTGAATATCCAGCTTGCCCAGACTACAGCCAGTTTCTGTGGCTCTCCTCATGCTGCATTTTAGCTTTTTACTTTTTTCTATGGCTTTTTCATAAGGAGAAGTAACAAATTTGAAGCAGGATAAATCAAAATTAGAGGATTCAGTTTGGACGGTGGCCTCATTAAATCAGTCCTTGCCTTTTAACTTGGGAAGCTGGTTTAGTAATGATCTCTAACATCCACTGAGCCTGTCTTCACAGATGGTTGCAAGCACTTCAAAGGCAGGTATACAACCTGCACCAAAACCCACTCTGCTCATTACAGCTGTTCCCAGGACTTTAGACAAGCAGTGGCACATTATCCACTACTTCAATCTACACAGCACAAAAAGGCATGAAATCTCAATAGCAGATCCCTGTTTTTCAGCGGCTAACAAACTATAATCTTTCTCATTTCTCCTTCTATCTGATGATGTGAAGGCTGAAAATTTAGATGTGCTTTTCAGACAAGAGACCTATCTTATTCTTTGCTTTGAAAGCTGAGTATGCCTTTGCAAGCAAGAATTTAACAATCTCCTCTTATATCAAATATGCCTTTTTTTTTTTCTTTAGTGAAGGAGGGAAGCATAAGGTAGGAGAATGAAGAAACATAAGGTAGAAGAATGGCAATTGGCATTCTAGATTTGTACATCCAAATTAGTGGCCAGGATAAAGCATGGGAGACAAACCAAGCATTCTGAGGGGACACATAAATCCACATCTGGGACCAAGGCATGGACCAAGGCATGCTCACTGTGAGAGCATGACAGAAAGCTGCTCACGATATACAGCAATAGATAGGAACATAAGAGTTTGAAGTCTGTAGTAAAGGTTGCTAAATCTGACTAGAACTGCACAGATCAGAATAACGCCAAATTCAAGCTCTAAGAGAGGAGCTCTTGACTCTCAGAATGAATCTCTAGGGCAAGACAGTAACTCCAGTTACCCCACATCCAGCTAGCCAGCAACATCCAAATCAGGCCAGTGACAACACTTGCAACACCCCATGGGTCACAAGGAGCAGGAAACATTTCACTTTGGGGCACAGACACAAACCCAAGGCCCCGAAGCAGCTGACACAGAACAGAGTAGAAGAGAAAGGAGCCACTTGCTTGCATTTCCATTTCAGGACCGTCTCCCTCCGGCAGCGTCCGTGCCTCCAGTTCTGAGATACTTTCACCCTTTCCTTCACTGGAATGCCAGCCGCTCTGCAGACAAAGGAAGAGAGATGAGATTAGCAACCAGGACTGATACTATACATATAACAAATACACTCAAGCTGGTCACAGGTGTGCTCTCACTCTGGTTCCACAAACGATGAACTGGCAAACACTGATGGTGCCTGAGCCACACCAGAGCAAGCGCACTCTTGAGAGTTGACAAGAAACAACACTGAGCAGAGTGGGTACTTATCAGTGAAGAAAGCCATCCCTAATGATCACTAGCGTACAATCCTTAAATCTGATCAAAACCTGATCTAGTATACTGAATGCACCACAGGTTCAGACAAAATGTAATCACAACAAGATGACACGGAAAAAAACTACAAGAACAACCAGAGAAATAGGACATCGCTCTTCTAATAAAGACTAAAGTAAGCCAGTTAAGATAAAGACAACACCATTCCAGAACAGATGGAAGAAACACTAGTCAGCAGAACACTGAAACTAGAAGCCAGAAGAGCACATCTAGCCAGAAGACTAGTAAAGAAACTGCTCCAGACTCTCACCAGCCTGACAATCACAAAGCCAGGTAGAATAATCAGAAATCAAGATATGTTCAAACTAAAAATCAAATCCATTTATCTGTATACCTACCTAATGCACACACGCCTCAAGATGGACTATCTTTTGCAGCAGCTCACCAAAGGATAGAGAATTCCACCACATCACTAGAAAATTCTCTACTTACAGTCAAAGTTACTAAAAGAGAGACTGTAGTTCATAAACAGTTGCTGGGATACAAATCAAAGTTATTGGGACAAACTGAGACAAGCCAAGATCAACACAGCTCAAGAGGTGACAAAAGGTAGGTACCACAGAGACCTGGGATCAAGGTCTCTTAAGAGTCTACATGAACATACCCAGTTCAAGCAGCTGTTCAACATCCGTTTTGCTTTCGTGATCCAGGGTTGATTAAAGGATGGGGGGGGGAGGCAGTTTTAGCTCCCACCTTTCTCGTATCATAAACTTAATTATTCAATATCCTTGATGGAGCTGCTTAGGTAGAAAAGATCAGAAGAGTACAAACAAGAAGAAACTCTTGAAGTTATCCTTTGTGACTAGGGGTTGTGAACCACTCACTAGATTATAAGACTTTATCCCTCTTTTATGCATTTCTCAACAGCCAGGTTCCCAGATGCATAGGATGAAGGGAAGATCCTTGCGATATGGGGACTGGTGTCTGATCAAAACCAGTTCCCTCCTCTTACTCCTACTGTGCCCCCAACCCACTTCCCAAAACTGGGATTTTGGGGTACTCTGTCATTTTTAAAACAAAGATTAGCTCCCTGTAAATAAACATCTCCTGTGGTTGTTAATGGATGTAGAAATCCCTAACCCAGCCCTGGGGCCTGGCCAGATTCTCATTTTCCCAGCCTTCTTTCCATAGCCTCAGGCTCCTTTTTTTCTGCTCACCCTTCCCTCCCTTTTTCTATGCTTTCCGGCACTTAGTCACCATTATAATTTGACCGCATTCCTGGGCACGTGATCCATTTTAAACAAAAACAGAAGCCACACACAGAAAAACTTTTCGTCCCCTAGGAAGTTTTGCAACTACAAGTTTATTATCAGTAGAGACATACCAAATAAAACTGAATTTAGGAAGCTATGAGCTCCTTATTTCTTCTAACTCTTAAAAAAAAATATATAAAAAATAATAAAACTATAGAGTTAGCCTAGGCTGCAAGAAGAGGAATTCTATTTTAAAAAGAGCACTTGCAGGAGCTCGTGGGGCCAGACAGCATCTGAGATGAGGAATGCACAGCACTGAAAAGTCAGGTCAGGTCCAGCAGCCTCCTCATTGCTTATTACTCTCCCAGACAGAGTTCAGGCTCTCCGCCTACATCCAATTCCACTTATTACTCCAAAACGCTTCTCCTCCCCACACTCAGCCCTCAGTTAAGTTCTCCCCACGTACAGATTTTAAGTCACCAGCTTGCGCAGTGATGGAAAACGCACTCACGCCACAACCCCCTCCCAACACATACTGGCCCAACCAGACATCCTGAGTTCAACGCACAGACCCTACTAAGGCTAGATGTAATTTCCAAGGCTACCAAAAAGGTGAATCCAAGGTCAAAAATGCAGCCTCCATCTTACACTGCTGGTCACTTTTCTAGTTGGGGGGCAGGCTTCCATCCTCTTGCTGCAGAAAGGGGAATTTCAGAAGAGAGTCATACACTGGCTTGGCTCACAGTACCAGTCCACTACTGCAGTCAGTCCTGTAACAGACACCTCTTTCTTTCATGCAAATCAACAGTTCCTCTCTGGAAGAGGCGAAGATTGGGTGGAGAGGGCTGGTAGTGTTTCGGTGAGTTGGTTTGTCTTTTTGTTTATTTTACTGTTAATATTATTTATCCAGCCTTCCTCCTCCGTGTATCAATTCTAGATGCAGCTCATTTAAACCCATCTTACAAACATCCACCTTTTATTTCCCAGACAATTTACTTATTCAAAACAGGGGCAAGAAAGGGGACAGAATATATGGAGGCCAGGAGAAAGGGGATGTAGAAATTGGACTGATACATCCCTCTCCTTTGCCAATACCAGGATAGCAGAGATCGAACCGCAATGATTTTCAAGTGTTGGTCAAAGACATTTGATCTCTTATACCAGAAAAGAAGTTAAATCAAGCTCACTGATGGAATTAAGTGCCGAGATATAATTTGATTTGCTTCCTCAACAGCACCCCCCAGAGCAAATCCCAGAATACATCAAAAACCATGATGAGCATCAGTGCAATGCATGAGAGCAGTTCTCAAATCTTAGAAAGTTAAAAAGGGCATCACCATATAAACTTAATCATTTGATAAAAAAGATTCTTTTCTCCCCCACAGAGACCATTTTGCTTCAATCACGATCAACGCACTTTCTACACATGCAAATCTTTAAGAATTGTTCCATGATGACCTGAGACAATCAACAGACATCACACATCTACACTGAGTGGTTGACTTAACTAAGTACCTCCCACTTCAGCAACTGCATTGAACATACAAAGATTCTGGAGGCTAACCTGCCTTATGAAGACAAATGCTATGTAAAATATTGTGGAAGGACCACTATCCACCAGCCAATGAATACCTTGACCTTTCTTAATACGCAATCAATCAAAAAGCTAGGCCACCTGCTCAAGTGCTCTGTGAAATCAAGATCTCGGCATCCACGTTCTCAGAGAAGCCACCCAACAGCGAATTTCAAGACTGCTGAGGGCTGGCTTACCAAGGAAGGACTACTATTTTTAGCAGGACCTACACAGCGCTGTATTGGAAAGCAGCTGAAGCACAGCCCAACATCCTAGAAGGATGACAGTAAACACAGGAGGAAGGAACCAGTGAACACTGAATGTGAAAACTCAATTAAATTCAAGCAAAATATTCTTAAAGCCCAGAGTTCATCATTTTATCACCCCTGCTAGGGCATCACAATTATTAACAGCTCAAAGTTACATGATCCAGAACATGCTAGGCCATCTTTGTTATTAAGTAAATAATCAAATTATCAGGATTCCCAAACCATGTGGTGCAATAAATGACCTGAGACAATGTTTCCGATTGCATGCATTCCTGATGGAAGCTCTTTTTACAAAGACTTCCTCACACTAAGAAAGAGCTGAACATTTCTTACAGCCGGAGAGAGAGTTCCAGTATAAAAGCCATCCCAAGCAACCCATTATAAAGAATTTTTCATTTCCCCCTTCCTACGTCACCCCACCCTACAAAAAAAGTTAAAGTATTCTGCTCAAATTATGGATTTCCTCTCTTACTTGGCAGAGTTACCAAAAGAAATGTAATATTCCTTCTGGAGCACACTTCCCAGCTGCTGAAGTGAGAGACTGGGACTATCCACCCCCCCCACTAACCCAGGTGACCTCGGACACCATGGCAGTTGCTGGCCCAGGTCCCAAAAGAAAGCAACGAAAGAATCACTCAGCCAGAGACAAAGCACATCTCCTCCTAGAGCTTCACCTCCAACAGTTTTTGCCTTCAATGATTCCCCTCCCCAGCCAAAGTCCTTTGCCACCAGAAATGGTATTTCTGCAATAGCAAGAACTTCTGTGCTTTACTGCATCCCGGAGAGATTTCTACTGGCCATCTACAATTTCAGCATGTGCCAAAACAATGGTGCCTGCAACAACACGTACCGTGTTACAGAAGATAACACCAACATGTCATACTGTATATTTTCTCAGCTGCATGGGGTATCCTAACCCACCAGAGTCCTTCAAGTTTTGCTGCATTTTAAGTGCTGAAGAGCTCATTGGGAAATGCAAGTCTGCAGAGACCTGCTGAGACAAAATCTCTTCTGGGGACAAAATCTGCTGTCTGTATAAAAGCTGTCACCAGCCTGCCTCAGGCCTGACTGGGAGGGTCATACAGAGGAACAAATAGGTCACAATGGTTAAGCCCCACTTTCAACCTTGGCCCTGTGGCAGGGATGGCTAACACAGGGGCCAACTGCACTTATTTGTGTACTGGGGACACACCTGTTGAGCAGCAGGGTCTCAGTGCAGTTACAAGTCATGGGCCACCAACAAACAGCCGAGAGGGAAAAGCTATTTATGTCCAGAGCTCCTGTAGCTGTCCTCAACAAGTCATCCAGCTTTCAAAATGTCTCTTCCAGGACAAAAATTCCACCTGAATTCCTTTAGCATATGACCCTTATTTAGCTTACCGCCAGGTTCAGCCTGTCCTCTGTGCTCCCCCCTCCTATTTGACATGGGTTCACATAACTCTGAGATGGAAGAGAGCTCTGCAGACACTTCTCTCACTGTTTCTTGCCTCCTCTGGTGTGTCTATGCTATCTCATTTAGATGCTACCAGGCCGTGCAGGTTACTGTTCCACTTCACAGCCCTCATTCACCTGCATGAAGAAGACAGAGACTCCAATAAGAACCAGAGCTGCAGGCAAATTTTGGTACATACAGCAAAGACAAACAACTTCACCTGGGCTTCCCAAAAAAATATCATCACCAAGACCAAGCCAGAGCACTCTGACATCAGATGCCCTCTCCCTTACAAGCGAGTGCAACGGCAACATGGCTAGAAACTCCAGGCAGGGTTTGGCCTCTCTCAGGGACTTATGTAGGCTTTTTGGAGATGAAATCTGGACTGCTTCAAAAAAATGCATAGCCCTCAGAAGATCTGAGAAAACCTGCAGCTGCTCAATAGTTGTCATGTATATTCTGATTCGAAAGAGTAGATGGTTAGGGTAGTATTTGGATACCGTGAAATAACCCATAGCTAGTTCATTTATGCAGGTTACAGGGATAATAGCAACAAGCACAACATGACTTTTTTTTTTTTTAAACTCTGAACTAGATAAAATTCTTTTTTTCCACTTTGAACTCATGAAGATTTTAAGGAAAGGGTCCGAAAGAACTCTTAGAAATAATTTCACATTCCCAAAACAAGAAGCAGTTTCAGTGCCATGGAGCTGTCCTGCCCAAAACTAGCAGCTTAAGATGGAATAAGAACAAACATAACAGGAGTTTCTAAAACCCACTGACTTTTCCAGCACAAAGCAATAGCCATGTGCCCTCTTCCAGGCTTTTGCCGTTATTGCAATATCCTCCCCAGAGTATTCCCCTCTGCATCATCTGCACCAGTTCATTGCCTACTTCATTTCTGACTTAAAGTAATGAAACTTTGATAAAACAAGTTTTAAAAGATGACGGAAACTGAAGCAGCTTTACAGGCATTCACACTCCCTCCCCCTCCTGTACCGAAGGCAGAGGTCTCCTATGATTGCTGCAGTTTGCATTTGGATTTGACTTGCATAGATTGGCCATTTCCTGCTCCTGCAGGTGTATATATTTTTCCAAGATCTGGAGAAAACACAGCTTTTATTAACTCACAGAAATGCTTACACAAGTGCTTAAATACTCAAAGATGATAAATTCACCCATTAATGAATCTGTCTCTCTGAACCGGAGAATATACCACGATCCTAGTGGGCTAGGCAGACCAGGAGACAGGGAGTGGTAAAACACAGTGGGACGCTTCTATATTTTGACAACAGCTATTAATATATTACAAAGAGCACACTGTCAAGCTATTTAGGTTGCAACTTTTAACGTGCCCTCTAAAATTCCTTTGTAACAAAGAGGAAATAAGTTTAGCCCAGGTGCAACTTTATTCCTTTCTTCCATGCTTTAAATAAAGAGATACCTTGCAATGAGCTCTTTGCCTCTCCTATTTCTCCAGTCCAAGGTGGTCCACCAGGCAGGCACTGGATGAAGGCTTTAAAGCACCCTCTGCTATTCCTGGCTCTGACACTGACCTGCTGCACAGAGGGCAGCTTGGTTGACATCTCACTACCTCTGCTTCCCCTCCCAGCCCTTGTTTACCTTGGCTATTTAGGCAGCAAGCTGGTCAGGGCAGAGACTGCTCTTGCTGGGCCTGTACAACAGCTGGCAAAACAGACACAGGCCACCAGACACAACTGTAATATCACTATACTCACCAAAAACCCCAACGGCTTTGTGCTTCTGCTCAGCTACAGTTTAGCTGCAGAAAATGTTATGAAGCCTTAACTTTTCTGTCATATGCTGCCATGCATCTTTGGAACAAAATGCTCCATTCAGCTTACGTCATGAAGACAGGGCTCGACGCTTGCTTCAGCAGCTCCTATGACTGAGTGAAGCAAAAACCTTCAGTATAGGGACTATCCTTTTACCATCCCCATGACAGGGTCTTGTTGCAGTACAGGTCTATACATAAAATTAACATTACTATACAGAATAACTGGCAGCCTGACATGTACAACAGGTGCCAAGAACCACAGCCATCTAAAACCACTCTATACTTCCATAATAATGACACAACATTCTGTTAAACGTTTACTTAATGCTGATTCAAAGACAAAGCACATTTTTAACACTAAGAATGTGCTTTAAAGAACCCTTCCAAGTCAGGCCCTGCTGTCCCTAATGTACAGTTAATTCACACTGATGCGAACCTAGTGATTTCCTCCCCCTGCCTAAGAAATGAAGTGTACAGAAACATTGCTCAAAGCAAACTTCTTTCTTCTTCTGCAAGTGCTTGATTGAATCAATACCTTAAATACTCAACTTCACTTACACACACTGCTCCCGGTTAACTGAATATACCAGAAAGGGCAAATATGAGAGATTGACAATGCTGTGAATACGCCTTTCAGCACAACAGCTAGTGTCTGGGATTAAGTCCACATCTTCCTTGGACAACATTAGCAAATCAATTTAACATTGTTTCAGCCAAAGTAACCATAGCTGGCAATTTTTAAAGGTAGAAAGTCAGGATGAGAAGTAGATAATTAAAAAAAATTAAATCAAATAGTTTCACAATTCCATACAATTTCTTTTTTCCATGCCACTAACAGCTAGCGGTTTGCAACCAGTTTCTTATATATGTTCTCTCTTCCTTATTTTTGCATAAAGACATTTTATAAGCAAGCTGATGGCACAAACAGTTGTTTCACATACAAGCAAAAGCCTGTTCCTCTGATCTTATTGTTACAATTATCTGAAGATATACCTAACAGAAACATTTTAAAGAAATAGTGTCATTTTCAAGTTAATCATCCTTTTAAATAATGGGAAAGTGGGAGCAGCTTGTAAGTTTCACAGCTATCTTACACTCTAGACTCAAGTTTATCTCTATTTACAAAGCATTAACAGATGGCATATCAAAAGCCATTTAACAGCAGAAATGATCAAACTATTCTGAATATTTTTTTTGTTTTAAACAGTAAATATTCCCTAGACTAGCTTTTAACTTATGCCAGCCTCTCAGGGACCATCAGTTCAAGATCTAATGTTAGAACCATGCACGTTTTTTCATTAAGTACATTTACCATAAACGGTTTCAGCCTTTGCTTTCTCAATTGTGGACAGTATTGCACAAAAACCTCTTAAAAGCAAAAACCGGTGTCCACCTCATGCAACATTATCCAGAACGTGTAACAGAAGCTTCAGCTCTTGAGCGCGTCAAAGCCAAGCTTGACAAACCCAAGATTTACTCTATATCACTAAGAAAGCACACTTATCAAGAAGGTCCAGCTATCCATCATCTTCATCACCATTCTATTTACCCAGTGATATTTTAGCTTAAATACCTACTCAGCTCAAATGTAACCTTCAATGAGCAACCTATCAGGTTCCTACTTAGAATTACTATCAGGAAGAAGCACTCTGTGCCCAGAACCTTACCTCAACTCCCTCCCCAACTTGCATCAGTAGTCAAGTAAAATGTAACCTCTCTCTGCAAATCTTACTCCCTCAATCTCAAGAGCAGCAATCTTGGAGATTGCTCTTGATTTTGGAGACACGCATGAGGAGCAAGAGATATGGAAAATACATGGCTATTTAAAACCCTTAAGCTGACACAGGGACTATTAAACTCTTCTTTAGCTAAGTCCAAATTTTACAGCTGTACCACAACTAAACACAAACACTAATGCTGGTTCTTCTGGAGAAGTACAGATACCCAGACCCCTCGGTACCATGATATGTCCTTGCCTTATCTGTTGCCAAAACTGTCTACCCTACTGGAGCAAGACTCCTGCAACTGTCCCCAGACGCTGGATCTCCACACAGGGAAAAGAAGTGCTTGGCTTTCAGGTATTCTCCATAAGATCTGGCACACTATCTCAAAGAACTGAAGATTGTCTGAGCCTTCTATTAAATTAAAAGTAATTAAAGGATTCATCCTCCAGATATATCTCAAGGTTCCTGCATAACCAGCTTGTAATGTCACTTGCTGTGTTACTCATGATTGAGCTCCCTAGGACCGGGGCAGTGCTGAGCAATGCTAAAAGCAGCACTCTACAGTACTTAGTTGTTTAAAGAAAACTTAAATAGGACTCAGCACAAAAGCACATCCTAGAATTACTAAAAAAAAACTGTTCATAGAAAACCTAACAGCACTGAAATCCCTGGGAACTTATGATACACAAGCAGGCTTCCCTTCACTTAAACCCGCTGACCTAACAAACCTCTTCTGTAGCTGTTTATAGACCTGCATTCCTCTGCAGGGGGAAGCGGTGGTCCTTACATATGCTGCACCTGCTCTGCTGTACACCTGATCCCTCCTGCAACTGAAGAAGCATAATATCACCTTATTCTTAATGAAAAATACAGAACTTCATTTCCTCAGGAGACAAAATCATATATCACAGTAGACAGAGTCCCAACGCACAGCCATTCTGCAGCACTTATTCCTGCTGACTTCCAAGGGAACTGTGTTTAACTTTCAAGCTGTGAAGACTGAAGGGGTTGAAGTGCTGGCCTGAAAACCCAACACAAGGAGTTTCAGCACCATAGAAGTTCTGATCGTGACAGCAGGAACCATAATTGTTTCCCTAAAGTCCGTGCTATTGATGAGATAGCAATATGAGACAGCAAAACAGTCCTCAAAAACTGACATCTCTTCTTTTGATTTATGTCAACACACCGTTTATGGAAACAATACTGAGTCATGGATGACAAACAAGATCCTGGGCTGGCACCTAAAGGGAAACTATAGGTAGGGATTCATAGATCCTAAGACTGTAATCTTCCTCTTGGGATTCCCGAAAGTAGCCAGGAAAGCCCAGGTTGCGTAGCTGCCTCTGAGGGGCTTTTCGTATGCTAGCAAACCTGAGAGAGGAAAGGCCATCTTTGTGTCCTTACCAATCACTGCCAAGGCCAAAGCCCCAGAAGCACTTCATGTAGAAAGATGCTCGTGTCACACACAGTAAAGCCAAAAGGACTCGCATCTACTCCCAACCTATGATGTGCTGTTAAACTAGGGGAAAAAATGCAAAAAAAAAAGCCCAAAAACCAACCACCCTTATACACAAATCTTCGACAACTATCACCAGCAAGCTGCTCTGTGAGCAGCAGAATCTAATTCGTATTCCTGGGGCCTCCTGCCATGAAGGCTTTTGCATTTAATAATGTAGATAAGCCCACTCTCCAGCCTTTCCCCACGACACCAGCCCAGGCCTCGCTGCCTTGTGGCTTCTTCACGACCATAGCAGGTATAAGAAGCTGGGAGGGAGCATGGGCACACCACGGCCATCCCAGCTGCACGTAGCGGCTCCATCCGTGTCCCCTTGCTCCCATCTCCCCTAGCTTGAAGCCCCCGACCCTACTTATTTTGGTAGGGGGAGTTTGGGGGACCGAGCTGATCTGGAGAGGGCCTCGGGCCCAATGTCTGAGGGCCGCTCCCGACGGGCCTGTCGCTGAGGGAGCCCGGGAAGCCCCCGCCGTGCTCACCCCCTTCTTGGCGGGAACAAGAAGCGCCTCCCCACGAACACCTCCAACCCTCCTGGGCAGAGCCGGGGTCAGGCCCCGCCGCCCCGGGGCCGCCACACGCGGTCCCTCCCCTCGCAGGGGCGGCCTCACCGCGGGCCCGGCGCTGCGGCCCTTCCCCTGCCCCCGCCGCCCCTCTTGGCGCAAAGTAAAAACGGCGCAGCCGCGCTTCGAGAATAGCCTCCCCCTTCCCTCCGCCCCCTCACGGCAGCGGGGAGTCCCCCCTTAGCGACTACGCCAGGAGCGTAGAACGCCCCTTAGCAACCAGCTAGGCCGCAGCATCCCCGGCCTTTCCCAGCCGCCGCGGCCGCCTCCCCCCCGCCCTTCCGCCGGGAAGGCCGCGCTTACAGGTCGGTGCCGAGCTGGGTGAAGCCGGAGTTGAGGCAGCCACGGGCTATGCGCCTCCAGAGGAGATCGCGGCTACTGAGGAAGCGCAGGCGGCGGCAGACCTGGCCCAGGCGGCCCAAGGCCTGCGCGTCCAGGTAGGAGCAGATGAGGAGCAGCAGCTCCTCGGGTAAGGCCCACAGCGGGGAGGAGGGGGAGGAGGAGGGGGGGGAGGCGGCCCGGGATCCCCCCTCCGCCTGGGGGGATCGGGGGCTGCCTTTCCTCCCCATGGAGCAGCAGCTCCTGCCCCTCCTCCCCGGGAGCCGGAGCTGCTGCTGCCCGGGGGAGGCCAAGCCATGGACGGGGGCAGCCGCTCCCCAGTCACATGGGGCAGGAGCCGCTGCCTGTCACTCCCCCCCTCGGGCGGGGGAGGCGGCTACCGGAGCGGGAGGGGGCACGAAGCCACCGGGCCTACGCTCGTTAGCGAATTAATTCATTAATGGGAGCCGCTGGGATTCCCCGCCAGCGGTTTCCCTCCCCGCGGCGCGGCACACGGGTGGGTATTCTTTCCAGCCGGGATTAGTGATGTCACCTGATCCACATATTCATTAATAACGTGAATAATTAATGGTGAGGATGGTGATCCCAGCTAACCAGAGCATCTGCTCCACCACCTGGAGCAACCCCAGCTAGGCACTGCACCCCTGCAAAGGAAGGTGAACAGCAAGGTGATTAATGCTCATTAATTATCCTTGAGCAGGGTCAGGAGCGCCTGTCACTCACAAAGTGGCAGCAGGGGTCATCTGGTGCTGCACAGCAGTTTTCAACACTCCCAGATTCCTGGGTCACATAAAAGAAAGGGTCCTCTCCATGTAAGAGCAGGCCTTGCTACAGTGGATTTAAGGCTGGCTTTTCACACAGACCGTTCGGTGCAGTCCATTCCCCCTTCCAGGGTTCCACAGAGCAGGGGCTGAAAAGTGCTCGCACTTCACATGTGTGTGTACATATATACAAGCACACGGCCACGAAGAACAGTTCATAATAACTGAGTCATTGTTGCCATCCACAGGAGCCTGGAGTACTGACAACACAGAAGGATTCTGGTCCAAAATGGCAAAGTGGCCCTACATGGACAGTGGAGCAGGAAAATATGAGTCTAGTTATTCTTATAGTATTTTCCACTCTACACAAGCGTGAAATGCTTGAGGAAATTTTCCCCTTAAAATTAAAAAATAGATAAAGATTAAGAAGTTCATCATCTGCCTAGAATGCTTTGAACAGGTATCACTTACCCACAACAGTCTACATCTCCTTTTGCACCGTGGAGTGGGAAAATAAATTCCAGCATATAATGAGGTTACCATAGCATATAGGCCTTTAGACAGTACTTGCATCCTGTTCCAGAAGGTCATCTTGTCTGTGTAATCTCAAGCACTCAAATAGTCATACAACTAAGTCACCAACTGTGGAAGCCTTGTATTTGGGACGTTCAAAACTACTGGCTGAGAACCGTCTGGTCCATTTATGCAGCCTGGAAGTCAGGGAAGCTCTAGAAGGCAGCAAATGTTTTATCAGCATTTATAATGGGTGAATCAGATGGCTCAAATAATTAAAAATTTCTCAATATAAGTTTGATCTCAGGTGAAATAACAACACATCCAGTACAGGACACAAGTAGCCAGTTGAAAGGGAGGTAATATAACAATTTTTCCTTAACATGAGATTATGGAAAAGGTGTGAATGCAGTTTTATATCAACTTATATTTTTGATGACATTAAACTTGGCTCCTTTGTTAGAGACTTCAGCCATGTCTGAAACATTAAAATTATTAAAAGCTGAATGACTTCTCTGTCTTAAATTGTTATTGTAAAGACAGATTTATTATCAAGTTGGTCTTTCGCTTTTGAGATGCCACAGAGACAGCTTATGGACCCTACATTATTTAATATTTTTACTAGCAACCTGAAAAAAATTCTGAAATCATTATTAGCGAAGCTTTATAGAAGGCACTAAGCATTGGGCAAGAGGCAAAGGGTGCTTATGGCTACGTAACCCTATGTTAAGTTTAGAGATAATCGAATTGTATGTATTTCCATCAAGCCAAATGTAAAGTCTCACATCTAGGAACAAAGAATGTAGGTCACACTGAAAGGATGTAACTCTATCCTGCAAAGCTGCAATTCCGTAAAGAGTTCATTAAGATGAATAATCATCTGAACGTGAGCTCCTTCTGCAGTGCTGTGACCAAAGGGCTAGTGCTGTCCTGGGAAACAAACAAGAGCCGGGAGGTTCTTTTACTTCTGTTTTTGACTCTGTTGTGACTGCTTTGGAAATAATTTGTCGAGCCAACATTTCAAAAAGGACGTTGAAAAACAAGAGGTGTTTAAAGAAGAGTAGTAAGAATGATTACAGGACTGTCAAACTTGTTTTATAGTGAGACCCAAAGTGCTCAGTCTATTTAGCTTTCTAAAGAGAAGGTTAAGGTGCGAGGTGGCCATACCTTATGAGCACTGAAACAGGAAGAAAAATCTGGTAATACCAGGATCTTCAATTTAGCAGACAAAGAGATAAGATCACTTGACCAAAAGGTGGTGGGAAACAAATTCATAAATAAAGCGTGCTTTTGTAGTGAAGAAAATTAACTGTTGAAACACCTTATCAAGATTTATGGTAGATTCACCATTACTGGATTTTTTTAAGGAACAATATCAGTGGGGTTTCTTCTCTTAGAGAGAGAGTGTGGCTAGACCACAACTACTAAAACTTAAACCAGGAGTTGACTTGGAGAGTCCTAACTCAGGGTCACACTAAGACACTCAAAGGGGTCTACAGAGGCCTCTTACTCTACAGAGGCTACATCTGCATAGTGCATGTACCCCTGCACTATATGACATCCATGTTCCAGTGTACAGTAGTCTCCAGTTTGTGCCTGTGTCACTCTCCCAAGGAAACTACTTGTTGCCGTCCAGTAGGAGCCTGGGAGCAAAGTAACGTGTGGACTGTGACCCTCAGGTATGCCATGACCGAGGCATGGACAAGTGCAGCTGTAGAAGCAAGGCCTTAATGCTCTCCAATTTGTGACTCAAGGTTTAAGTCAACTATGAAAAATTTGGCTAAGGTGAAATGTGTGTTTGCATGTAGTAATCGTGGAGAGGGTCAAATATGCTCCAGACAGGGGACAAAAAGAGTAATACAAAGAAAAAACTATGTTATGTTGCTCTTAAATGTAGCACTGTTTTCTAGTATGGATAATTGCCTTAAAACATAGTAAGAATAAATATTCTTTGCCCAAAACATATATCTTCCATTATTTTGGAGGGGTTTTTTTAAGAGAAATGGACCTGAAATTGTATACACTTCTTCTGAGGCATGGTTTCAGCCACTGTGACTGCTGTGGAGCTGTCAAAGCTGTGCATCACAGGCTAAGAATCCAATGGCACTAGTCTTCCCAACAATGCCGAAGTGAGTGTGCATGTAGGTGTCTGCAGGAGCAAAAACCAAGGAAGATTCTGAACCATTACTAAAACTGTATGTGTAGCAGGATTATTTCCATTACATCGTTCATACTGTAATAAAGGGACTCAGTGCGGGTGCTCAGTGCAGTATAATCACAAAGTCAATAATATATCCTTTGAACCTCTAGAAAATGGGGTAGGGTTCTGTGCTGAAGTAGCAGACCATTCCAGCATCATGGCTTGCAGGGTTTGTAAGCTAAAATGTAGGGGGCTTATACCTGTAAAGCTTGTGTTTTAACAGCGTAAGCCATTGAAATCCAGCTCGGAAGGAACCATTTCAATACCTGCCTGACAATTTTATTTTTTTTTTTTCAGTCTTCAAGGGGTTTTATTCTTGCAGTGCCCTCAAGTACACCTTTCCAGCTAAAGACACAATCATGTGGACAGCTCTTTGTTTTGTTTTTCCTTCCAACCAATGCTTTTGTGTATTTCTGAAACTTAAGACACCTCCTCTGCTACTACAGTACTTATCTGTAACACCATCGCTTTGAGGGATTAAAGCAGGTTACTTGTTACACACTTAGATCAAGAGTTATCTGAGTAGAAAGTCTATCCCGTTAGGGTTGGCGGAATCTGTTTTTGATCTTGAGCTGTTTTGATTTTCTCTGAGAGCAAGTAACATGTTATTTTAACTTCTGAATAAGGTGTGCTACCTGACTGTGTCTCTTCTGTTTGGCAGAAAGGATTAGAAACCTCCATGGAACTTGCACTCTATTAAAGCAGAGTGCTCGCCATTGAGAACCAAGGAGCTGAATTGTTTTCAGATTATATGTGTGTGTGTGTCTTTCCCACATCAAAGACTTTGATGGAAGCTGTTCACGCTATTGTCAGGAATGCAGGGATTGGCACAAAGGTGATTAGCAAAATTGCTTTTCTGCAGGAGAAGGACAAAAATTATCAGAGGATTAAAGAGGATAAAATTAAAAGGTTATGCTGAATTTGGGGGTAAATTTTCTCCTTTTTATCACAAATTATACATATTGATTTGGTTTTACCTAGAAAAGGTCTGCCAGAAGAAATCAGGATTAGAAGCTATTTGGTATGGATTCTGTTAAAGGGCGAGGAAAAAAATTTCCTTAAAAATAATCCCAACAGACCTTATTCTATGTGCTTCCAAACCACATCTACAAGGAGCTTTTAATGAGCACTAAGGGCACCCAGCCAGCAGCCATCCCCACGAGGTTCTCGGTAGCCACAGGATTGGGATGTTTAGTCATAATTATGCTGAAAATCATGAAAACAAACAATTCCATAAATCAGTTTGTCATCAGTGATGCTGTTTGTTTACTTTTCTCACTACACTCTGCTGACAAAGATACTAAACTGAGGGGATCGCTTTCAATATCCCCTTGCTAGGCATATGCAATGCTTTTGTATTTTGATCAGCGTCTGAGCTGCTTGAATGGTTTGGAAAAAAAAAGGCAATAAAAATGGATTCTCAAATATTTTAGTGTGTCAAAATGAACAGCCGAGCTTTCCAGAAGCTCTCTTGCTTGGCAAAACTGCAGCGTAATAAAAAAATGTGGCACCTCCCATAGCCAGCAGAGTTCTCTCATTGTGCTGGTTTAGACTCTGTTTATTGTTCATTTTCTTCAGAACAATCCTGTATTATTTGCTAAGTACCAGCCATATACCTGTTTCTTGTCTTTGCATTTTGAGTTTTGTTTGTTTGTTTTACTAATCTGTTATTTTCTGGAAGTCACCCAGAATATTTTATTTGTTTTTAACCTCATTTATCAAAGTATTATCTAAAGCATCTGTTCAGAAAATGTTCATTTTAACTGTTTTCCCAACAATGACCTTCTTCCTCCCCCCCAGGCCACATCAAGTTGTCACTCACCAGACAGCTGTGGAATTTGGAATCATTCCTTTTAAACGCTTTACAATTCCAAATGGTAGATTTCTAATGGCACAATATGATTGCCACAAAGATCTTTAAATTTCCCAATCCTCCCGGCTTCAAAGGCTGGACCGTCCTTGATCTCCTGAAGGAATGCTTTTGAATCTTGTGCTTTTATAGGGGCTACCTATGAAGATATTTTAGGGGCTTTTCCCTTTCATACTTAGAGCCCGAGGAACTAAACATTCAAATACCCACTGGTTTCTTTCAGGGTAAGATCAAGACTTACAAAGTTGTTTCTAGAGATTTTCAGCTCACTTTTCATTAATTCCACAATTTGTTCCAAAACTTTTTGGAGTGCTTCTAAAGCAACATAAGAGTATCCTCAGTGTAGCAGTGACTACGATACTGTTTTATCCTGCATCTGCCTTCCACCTACATGGCTTCCTCACACGGTTCCTAGCCTGTCCATGAACACGTCTGACAGTGTCCTGACTCATGGTGTGCCCACGGGTACAGCAGGGTTCCTTGCTTTAGGAGGATGCTCCACTGTCATGTCACTTACAAGGTAATAATTTGCTCAAGGAAAGTGAGCAAACCTAATCCTACAAGCAGTTTGGGGTCTGCCTTGACCAGGCAACCAAGACAGAACCTAATTACCTGCAACAATTACAAATTTGCAGAATTACTAGGCTTCTAAGCTTCCTTTTCTCTTCCCCTACAGCCAGAGGCAATATTTTACTAGTAGTCCTTTCTTGCACAGCAGGATTTCTCAATCAGGAGGCTGCCATTTATTTATTTCTCACTGGTTAATTTTGTTTTATCTCATCATTGAAACACAGAATCCCTCAATCTGAGGTTAAGAGATTGATAGTGCAGCAACGGGAATCCAGTTAGTGCTAGAAACAGCCTTTATTTCTCTTCAGTTCAGCTTATGCCAAGTCATAAGGCAAATTTTACCCTCAATTCTCTTGTTAATGAAGCACACGTGTATATTAAAAAATATAGAGTATCCCCCTGTTGATCCATTGTCGGTCCTGCAATGGAGCACCACGCGAGTGCAAGGTCCAGCAGATTCAGCTGTAGGTTGGAGGCCTTTGGCTGTAAACCCCTTGGGGAAAGCACTGTGCTTTCCATGGCATGACCTCTGCTGTGACTGCGGGCTCTCGGGTATTATTATAAGGAGCAACTAATGCTCTGTCACTGCACTAAGTGTATGCTTAGATATCCCTTATTGCTAAAGCACGTGATTTTTAAATAGTCCTCAGACTAACCTCGTGTTTTGTGAAGAGAACAACAAACTGCAGGAACAACTAATTACTAACCCAGTTTATGGGTCAAGGAACGAGCCTTAGATCCTCATTTACACAGGTTTCTTATGATCATGTAAGCCCTACCTCTCTGAGACTATTTTTGTTTGTTTGTTTAGATCAGTTTAAAAAAAAAAAATCCCACATCCCAAAATAGAGAATGTTTTCCTTTGGAACTGGAAGCAAACACACTTGATGGCTTTAACATCTGCTGGACAATGCGTGGATGGGTGGTGGGCACCTCACACAGTTTTGTGACAAACACATGTGCGTACAGCGTGTCAGATTATAAATCCAAGAATAAAGAGTCATTAAAACCTCCCTTCTCTAGCCCACCTGCCATGAAAATAGGCCTTTCACTCTATCTATTTAAACTGAAAATGAGTATTGGGAAGGAAAATGCCGACATTCCAGGGATTCAAGTCAAAATCTCCCCCTCCAGTAAAGGAGGTCTGTCAACTGAACATAAATTGATCCATTGTCTGTCTCCCATCAGGACCCACAAGCCACCCCATGCACATATGCTTCTATTCTTGCTGGAAAGCAAGACCTCACAGTCCAAGACCATCACAGTAACATTTACATCTGCCGTTGGCTTGGTCTGAAACTCTGCCTAATTCTCAAATACCTTTTCTGCTTTTGCAGCCTGTTAGCGCAATTTTTGGGTGCAGATTCCAGTGAGATTAACTTGCTCCCCGGCAGAGCATGAGTCCCCTCAGCTCCCCCATGACTGCAGAGCTTTCTGCCCTCAGAAGGGAGGAAAGGAGAAAGAGCCATTTGCACTCTGGACTGACTCTTACCAGAATTCACTTGAGTGCCATGAGTCATAAATTTGGTCCTATTCTTTCTCTTTTCCTCCAGGCTTGCAGTGGACTTATCATTGTTAGTGTGTCTCAATTATTAGTAGCATTATACTGAAACACATCTCAAAGGACAAGGCAGCTAGGCTGTGCAAGATGCCCATGACCCTGCAGAGGAGAAAGGGCTTCTGCCTTACAGACGTCAGTTGGGACTCTTGAAACTGAATTTACAAGTATGCAATGACAGTCAAATCACAATGCCTCTCATAGATTATTCTCCTTACCTGTAACTGTGTGTGCTTGTCTGTTTTGGTGTTGTCAGCCTTTTAACACTCTCTGAGCCCTATAACTGCATTAGTAATGCCAGGAAGAGAATAGCTTTTTAAAAGGGTTAAAGCCCACAGCACTTTTTCCTGTTGCTCGTCTCTCTTTCCACGCACACAAACATATAAATGTGCTTTTTTTTTTCAGCATGTACCTCTGTACAAGGAATCAGGAAAGCCATAAGCCATCTACTTGCTTATTTTCAGCCATCCGCTCCGAAGCGCGGGGCCCATTTGCTGCGTGGGTGCCCTGGCAGGTGTTTGGATGTGCAGGTGTGTGCACAGGCAAAGTCCCGAGCACAAGCACAGACAAAGATTGGAATACCAGGGCTTTTCAGCCCGAACCTGACACTGCCACTTTAAAACCAGAGACACCGACATCAAAGTTTTCCACTCCCCAGAAGGAATGGACTATTTTGCACCCTTCCAAATGATGTCTCTCATCTCTCTGCCTTTCCTACAGCCTTCTCTCTCTCTCACACACACACACTTTTTCTAATACTATCCCTCCCTCTCCACTTCAAACCATGGGAAAAACCTGGGAAAAGAAGCTTGCCGACTAAGGGACCGTTTCACTGCATTGTGTTTTCCAGCTAGACCTGAACAGACTGAAATCAATTCAGCTCTCTCTCACTCGCTCTTTCCCTCCCTCTCCCATGTCTTTTTTTGTTTCTCTTAGATCGTGCTCTCTGCCTTAAGAAAGCCCAGTTCAGTTATACCCATCCCCATCGCAATCAAGTGACCAGTGGGTTTTTTTATTGCTTGTAAAAACACAGTATCTTTTTCATGGGAGTCAGGTTCAGTTTTGGTTTTAAATGCTCAGTGAGCAGTGGCAACAACCTGCAAAATCTTTGATCAATTCTCACGTATCCATTTGAAGTATCTTTAGTGGACCCATCAAAAGAAAGGGGCTTGGTAATTAATATTTTAACATAGTGTACCAGCCTCTCATTGTGTTATTGGCAAAAGGCTTGATTTAACAAAAGCACGCAGAAATACCTGTATCTGATCTGAATTGCTACGTGCTCTAAAAAATATACATTGTTAAAGCTGAAGTCCAGCTGTTGCTATATTAATATCCTCTGTTTTTTATTTGCTCCTACCTTTTGGAAGGTTTCAGTTTTCATTCTGAAATTTTCCAGGCTTGCTCCCAATACCGAGGTTATAACTGCAGGGTAAGAACCAGAGGAGAATGCAAGAAGGTTCACTGGAAATTTGAACAGGCGAGATTCAGCCCAGCAGAGCCAGCAGCCTGAAGAAGGCAGAAGTGTCACTTAAATTTTGATCGTACCACCTGTTGACAAAGGGACAGAATTAAGATGTGCATGCAACCTGACTTTTATGCCTTCCAACTTTGCAATAGTTAATTACACAGTTAGTGTTCCCTTAACATATTTTTTTTTCTTTCCCTGAGTTGTCCAGGGTCTCGGGGCCAGATGTGAGGTTGCTGTAAAACAACAGTTTCTCTGCATTTGACAGAATTATGTTGCTTTACATTGAAACAGGGTATCACCCAAAGACAACACAAAAATTGTCCACCTGGTTTATCCAGAACTTCCATCATAAAGAAAACCCAGCAACCAGACCAACCACAAAACAGAAATGTCCAATGAAAGCCAAATGCCGCCATTGAAAAACAGTTTAAGCAAGAAAAAGAAAGGTGCTGCAAAGTTGCAGGTTATCACCACCACCCAGTGGACTTGAGCCCCAGTGAGGATTTTACAGCTTGCCCTGAAAAACATAACACTCTCCCAGTCAAACTGGACTGGCAAAGTCCAGCCAGCAGATAATGGCATGCCAAGAGCTTCGTCTCACACAGCCCCAATTGACCATAAAATGGTGAGGTCCTAATATGCTTTAATGATAGCTAAATCTAATCCAGTGCTGCAGAAAACTGCTCACCACTTACAAGGCATTCAGTTCAGTTCGGGTCATCACCCAATCCCAGGGCAGGTACATCCCATTTAAGAACTGAATTGTCACCTTCTGTGCTACCTGTCGTTTCCAGCTGGAGGCTGGAGCAATCCTAAATACAAGCCATTGCTCTAAAACCTGCCTTCCAGACTGACAGACTCAAAGCTGTCTGTCTGTCTGTCTGCCTGCCACTGCCTGCTGAGTATCTGTGAAAGTCAAGCAGAACTGTTGGGTGCTTATCACCACTGGAAACATCATTTTATTTAGATGCCTAAATACTGTTTTCATTGTCTAACTTCAGACTCAACACTACACTCACCTGCGTTTTGCACTACTTCATTGTGGTGCAAGCTTTAATACTACAATTCCAAATTATTTCCCCAAAAGCACAACACGACATGGGCTGTTCTTCCTTTATCACCTCAAATACACTGACGGTATCAGGCAATTGCCTTGCAAGTTAAACAGCCCAAGATTTGTAACCAGTATCTTCTTAGTATCTTTCTTTTGGCAGCACCCAGAATGTGGCCTAATTATTTTCAGCCAGCTGCACAGCTTTGCAGAGCTATGTTTCAGGAGAAGAGGTGATTAATTACGACCCTAATTTTGTGCAATACAAGCTTTTAGGTAAAGGAATTGAAAAGCTCAGCCATTCAGGTCAGCAACAATTTCATTTCGTTTATACATGTGGGTATTGTGTGTGTTTATAAATATTCTCTGTATCTAATAAACAGTGTATTGAATAAATACAGTTTACCAAGTATTTTTCCTATAAATTAATATATGCTGAGTAACATGCAGTATAACGGATTCTATATGAAGTTGCAGAAAAGGGCAAATTAAATATTGTACAATGAGGAAACCCTGGATGATAATAGATATTTGCTGTAGAGGATAAATGAAAGTGGATAGAGCTTGTTATCTCTACTGCAAGGTACCTCCTGATTAGTGTGCTTAATCATACAAATGTAGCAGTCTCCTGGAAGCTTTAGCACTGTGTTTTTTCTTTCCTTTTTTTTTTTTTTTTGAGAAAAATAATGTTGGGTAAAAAGAGAAAAATAATAATAATTAAAAAAAGAACTAAACATGGGGCAAAGCTTCGGTGTATTACCTTTGCTGTGGCTGCATTTTCTTACATGCTATGATTTCTTGTGACTCTTCTGACTCCTTATTTTATATCATACAAGATTAAAATCTGAATATAAGATTTTTCAAACACTTGTAGGTTCTGAAACTGCCTGGCAGCTCTAGTTGCCCACTTCTAGGACTGCTGAACTTTTCTAGCTTGCAAATAATTGTCATGATTGTGTGTAAATGCCTTCTCTTGGGACTCCTGCGATAGATACTGTAGGAATGCGATTCCTCTCCAAGTAGCCAAGAGGGATCCACTTCCCTGCACTTCTTAAAACATTCTTTGGGAAAAAACTCTTTCTCTCCATCCGGACTCTCAATTACGTCCCTGAAAATCCTGGGAAGAGGGTTGAAAACAAGGCACACACTCCAAGAAAAAAGATATATGAAAGTTAACGAAGGAATGGGGGAGAATAAAGACATTTTCCCCACTCATATGAACAGATGGACAAGAATAGCCTGCCGAGCAGTCTGAACTTTGTACAGGAGCATAAAGGCAGCAAACGAACATTGTATTATAAAGGCAGAGGAGAGAACTACAGTGAGAAAGCAGAGAGATGGTGTTGAGACATTTTCGGGGGGGTAGATGATTCGTTGGGCCAAGTGACCTTTTCCCATCCAGCAATTTCTTCTGTCCCAGTGCAGAATGACAATAGGAACCCAATGGCAGCGCAATCTGACATCCACATCCACACCGAAAGAGATTCAACTCGACCGTGCTGCGCTGCTGCGGCCACGGGATGCTGTGAAACATGCCAGACCCAAGTTTCCAACTTGCCCTCTTTTCTGTTGTTGTTGTTATTGCTGTTTGTTTCCATTCACCCCCTTTTTATTCTCCATTTTTTTTCTGTCTTGACTCTGATGGGGGCTCTTTTTGTGCAAAACAAGCCCTTCTGATCTCTTTGAAAGGCCAGCTCTTGTCATTCTTCCAGATCATCATTGTATGACATGTTTTTATATCAGACTGACAAAGGAGCTATTTGATCAGGGGGTATGGTGTGTGATTGTAAGAAATTCAGCTAGCCGGTGGCAACCATTGTTCCCCAAAGCGGCTCCCTGACCCCATTCTATTCAAGGAAAAACTCCCTTGGAGTGGCCTCTATTCATTGAGTAACACCAGTCCGCAGTCTCACTCCAGGAGTATGCTCAATTCAGAGGTGTGTCACCGATATTGCCCATCAACCAGCCTTTAACTCTTTCATCAGCATTAGGTTTCCAACACAACAGCTGTTATCATAGGATGAGCTGGGGGGATGGGGGGGGGCCGCGATGCATTCCAGCTCACTGGAGCTCTCCTTATCTTGGAGAAATTCAACCTTCCTTTCAAAAGTTGTCTCAGAAAGTATCTGTCTGCTGCTTTCTGCAGAGCGCAGCCCAAGTTGTTTGCCTTCCCAACCCTGTGCCCTGAAATGTTCCAATTTGTTAGTCAGCTTCTAAAACAAGTATCTCTGGGCTCACTCAAGCTAATGAGGGGCTTTGCGTTGATTTAAATGGTCTTTGGATTTGGCCTAAAATGATGTGTGGCCCTCCTGTGTCCCAATCGCACAACTTTCCCAAAATAATCTTGTACCCATGTGTGCATCCATGGCATCGGTGCAACTACTGGCTGCAAGAAAGAACACACAGCCAAGGCTCATCTGTCTCCCTATGAGACATTTCATCTTGCATTATCAGCAGAGAAAATTTCAGGTAATTCCCACAAGCTCTATTCACTAAAACTACTCTTGCTTCTTTGAGCAGAGCCCTCCTTGCACTAATACAGAGCCTCCAAAACCCAGGGAAATCAGTGTAAAAGCTCCCATTAGATTTAAGAAGCGGTGAATCAGGCCCACAGTCCTGTGCGTGCGGTGGTTATAGAGCATTGCCATGCAGCCAGAATGGGAGCAAACTCAGGCACAAGATAGCAAAAAGTTACAGATTTGGCACCACAGTGATGGATGGTTTTGAACGCTATTAGGAGAACTGTCTGGATGACAGAATTAAAGCTGGCCAGCCCAGTACAAATGCAGGTACTGACAGTGCCTTGAGGAAGTCTCTGAAGCAAATTAAACTTGGTTCATCCATCTTAGCATGGTTCTCCTGCATCTTTCAGTGCATATTTTTTCCCCCATGCAGCAAGCGGGTCCACTGGCTCTTGCAGGCCACCCATCTCTTGTTGTGGTTGCAGTGTTCCAGGAGCAGAGTTACTTGCAGGACTTGCTGGTGAACCATTACCTTGCTTCCCTGCTTGGAAACAGAGCCTTGCTTTCAGCATCACCGCATCACTGTTACACCCTCTCCGGCTTCTGCAGCCTTCTTCCATCGGCATTGCATCCTGCCCGGGTTTGGTACCACCTTGATAGCGGCTATCTCCGGGACCGGGATTTGTTAATAAACTCGGGCTCCCTCTGCTGGGACAGAGCACAAAATACCGGGGGAGGGGGGTGGCGGGGGGGGTGTCCGTCTGCAGGACGGGGTTACTTCACTGCCGGGCTTTTGGCTTTTTTCCCCATGACATTTCAGTAGATGTCATGATGAACCCTGCGTGTTTCTCCACTGGGTGATAACGGTGGCATAAACAGCAATGCTTTGCACTGCAGCATCCTTCACCGCATGCTCCAAAACCTCTGGGAAACTTGCATTAAACTTCCAGTGACCTGTAAAGTGATTTGGCACCACCTCTGTTTTATGCAGGAGGCAGGAGGAGCTCAGGTGGTCATGAGTTGTTCCATGTCATGCGCTGAAATCAGTGGCCCTCTCCTCTGTCCGTTGAGACACACGTATTCCCACACCACAACGCTGGATTTAACCCCTCTGAGAACAGTCCCTTCTGCCACAGACCTGCTCTCCACCACAAAAGACTTTTTCCATCAACGTCAGATGACCACAAAAGCTGCAGCAGGTTGAGAAAACCTTCTACCCTTGCCCAGGAGCGAGACCCAGTTGTGTGCACAAAAGTGCTTCTCAGGGAGAAACTCTGTCTGCACAGCCATCTCTGCATCACAAGTGGAAGGCACTTCCCTGCTCCATGCATGCCGTGCTAAGCTGCCAGGATTTAAAGCACAGGGTGCCTTAAGATTCGGGTGCAGAGCTGCTAGCCAGCCATTCCCAGTCTACAGGGGTGTAACACCCCTGAGCGACGTCAAAGAACTGCGTTAACCAGGGCTGCTAGGACAGATCAAGAAAAGGGGAATGTGAGTTAAACCTCAGGAAAAAGGTCCAGGCAAAAGTCTCTTTCCACACTCCAGGCATTTCTCTTTCCACTTGGAAAGAGAAATGTATGCAGTCATTGAGCAGGATGGACAAAGCTGCAGAGAATACACTTCAGGGAGACTTTCCCAGTGGGTCGAGGACTCTTCCCATCTGCCACCTGTGAATCCAGCATGCTATATTATCTCTATGACCTTTAATCTACCCTTAGTTGCTGTGCAGAATGTTACTGCATCAACGTTTTTTCCAACAAAAAGTGCAGTGTAGATCGAATTAAATGCATTTCCTCAGCAAAGCTGCTGCCTTCATCGCTCACGTCTGTGCTTCCTGCCCAGACATCACTGCTGAGGGTAAGCAGGCTGGGCTGGATGCTCTAGTTTCAAGGAAGGTCAGATATTTCCCTAACAGCTCAATACAGGCTAAATAACTCAAGGAGACCTGTTGCCTTCCATGGCAGCAATGACAGCTCTCGTCAGTGACTCAGGCACTCAGCTTGCAGCTAAGTTCAGAGTAGTGTCCTCCAGCATCCTGACATTCACTCTGCTGCCTCTGGTCTTATCTAGAGCTGAGCCTTCTCTGCGTAGGCCATTGGTAGAGGTATAAATTTACTGCACTGACGGGGAAAGATTTGCGTCGCCACAATGTGTGTCCCTTAAACAAGATAGCAGCAAGTAACTTTGGAGTTCTTACCCTTGTAGGGACCAGCTGTAGGTTTAAATCAGAGGAAGCAGCAGCGCAGGAAAGTTTCTGAGGACGAGGGTTCCATACTACATCACCAACTCTCCTCTTCCCTGCCCTGAGCTCTTCACGCTCTGCCAGCACCCACCCTACCTTTTGCCTGGCTGACTGCTCTTTGAGCTTTTTATGGCCAATACTCCTTGAGTGCCGTAAGGGAGGCCGTGAGGTGAGGCCGACAGCCCAGGGTTCAGGCAGGGTTTTGTTTAAGGTTACTGATCAGGTCTTCATCCATTTCTCTCTACAGTTTCAGGCCCTGGTTCTCCACTGTGCACTGGTGGGTTCTTCTAACACATTGCTGGTGCTACATCAAGGGCTTTTCTCCCCGGCATGCTTTTCCCCTGATCAAAGTGGCCGATTCAAGCTGCAGCATGTATGGGGAGGAGGGAGACAGCCACCTGTTAGCAAAAGACTTTGAAAACGCAGAGGACACGCTGCAGAGGTTGACCTTGTGAAACGTACACCTCGATGGGGCTGGCTAGCAGAGTGACATGGGACAAGGAGTGAGAGCTTCAGCATACAACACCACGGTCCTCATGCTTCTGAGGGCACTCGGGGACTTGTGGTCCTGCCCGGGCCTTGGCTTTGCAGCCCGAGTGCTGTTTCTGAAGCTGGGTCCTGGTGACTTTCAGCAGGACACGAGGACCCGAGACCCACGTAGATGTTTTAAAGATCTTTCCACAAGGTTCTTCCAAGTGCAGATCTGGTCGCTCACAATGCCATGCTTTTGCCGTCCTTTCACAGGAGGTACAGTTGTCCCAGATTCCCAGCAGTACGTACCCCAGCACAGTGCATGTTTTCTGTACTTCGCTGTGTTAGATATTCCTTCTGCAAACAGGCCAAAGTTTCTTATTTTGTCACGTACCTACTAAAAGCAGCTCTGCTCTCGCCCATGTTGGGATTACCTTTCCACCCTTACTGGGGAGCGCGGGTTGTTGCTGGGACTCCCCCTCTGCCAGGCAGCACACGTGCAGCGAGTCCTGCATCCCAGGGCTTGGTTAGGATTTCTCCCTCCGGTCTGTACAAGGTGAATCTGATTCTCACAAACGGGAAAAAATAAGAAATTTGGGGTAAGCAGGAGACCTGACAACCCATTTTCCCCACCCACTGGGTCTGTGGGTAAATGTTTTAGTTGCAGCTTGTGCATTTACCTGTGTGGGGTGCACATGGCAATCCTGGTCTGTGCATCTCCCAAGTGTCTCATTCCCCCTCAGCTTTTGCTAAATGCACCCTTCCAGGAGATGGTGACGCGTGCTTCTCACCTGCTGGAGCTGGGTGAGCTCTGGCTGCTCAGACTTTTTCTGTATAACAGAGAAGGTCAGTTATAAACAGAAACGGCTGGTTTTGCTGGGGGCTTTTTTTAGACATCAAAAATGCTCCATCATCATCAGGGTGGCTTAGCTTTCAGTAGCCAACGCCAACGGAGCCAAACCCTCAGCAGAGAATTCAGCAAGAGAAGTGGTGCAGAGTTTCCAGGGCTGTTTCACTGAAGTCTTGCATTCTCGTTCCTCCTTTTACCTCGTGCCACAGCAGCCGATGCTGATCTGGGCTCTGCGCAGACACAGGGTGAGCCCTGAGGAGCTCCCAGCCGGAGCTGAAAGCAAGTGGTATAGCCCCATTTTAGAGAAGAAGTGGGGGGAATCAGCACACAGAAAGACTAAGATCTGAAAGAAATTCTGGCAGAGCTGTGAATCAGCTGAATAAGTCTGGAAGAGGCCAGGAAAAGGTATGGAAGTGGCCCAATGGGGAAAGAGCGTATACATGCAGTAGTCTGAGCTATAAGTGAAGTACAAAACCACAAAACTGATCTTCTTCTAAACCTCATGTCTGATTCCCCAGCTTTGACTGAAAGTTGGACTCTGTCCCATACCCCAACTAGAAGAAACCTGCTTTTGTACATGAGCAGATTTCAAGGTCCATGAGGATTACTATGGATTGGGGTTCCCAATCTTCTGTAATACTCAGATGCTCATTGGCTTCTGAGTGAAAGCCATAGTCCTTGTTTTAGGAAAAGGAAGAAAGGATATCCCACAAGGACTCCATATTTCAGTATTATTTGGTATTTTTGGTTTAAAATTGACTAACTTCAACTCACGGCACTTGATCTTGCAGTCTTTTCTTCCAGCTTACAGTGCCAACTGACCTGACCAAGCCCCTGCAGGCACTGCAAGCGGGTTTTCCAGGTCTCTCCAAGCTCTTGTAAGGATTTTTTTAAGCTAATTCCCATCTGTCAACATCTCTTGTGAAGTGCAGCCAAGTGTTTTGGCCGCAGCATCTGGCGGTGGAGTCCGGCTTTGGCTTGGTTGTGTCCAGGATCTTGGGAGGAGAAATGATGCAGTGACCACCCACCAGAGTGATCTCTCTCTGCTCAGGGCTGGTATTTTCCAAGAGGTTCTTGCAGGGACTTTCGGTGCTATTGAAGTCAACCGTGGAGCTGTAACCCTCATTTTGTTGGGACCGCTGTAACTCCAGTCTGTTTTGAAGAAGAGAGGCATGGACAATCCCCACAGGAGGTGCAGATAAGGCATGGTTACAGTCTCCTATTCCTTGTTTTCTGCTGCAAAAGCTACAGCACATTTCTAAAGCAAAGGTAGCATTTGTTTTATAATGAATCCTGAAATCTGAAGTCTCACGCTTGCCCAGGAGGGCTCCATCTCTGGTTATTCAAATATTCAGTTGGTGAAGTCTGAGCTATTTTTGTGCTCAGCTGTGATGTTCTCAGTTCTTCCTCTGACTTTGCTAGAATCGCTCTTGATTAGTTCAGATGTGAGCAGAGGTTGGTTCGACCTAATTATCCCCAGTGTCCATATCTGCAATTCTCCTACACTAAGCCAGCACAGCGACAGCAGTGAGTGCAGAGGTTTTCGTATACCCAAAGGCTTTGTTTGAAGATCTGGTTGCTGTCTCCAGATGCTGTCCCACAGAACTTGCTGAGGTGTGATCAAAAGATGGAGGGGGTACGACAGGGCAAGGAGAGGAAAGATGCTGTGGAAACTGCAAATTCCTGAGGCCATGGCTGTGGCTTGTATGTGCAGCACCTGCTGCACTGACCCAAATCCCACCACTATCACGACCTGGTTAATCATAAGAAAAACCCTTTCCTACTAATTGGTGCTGGCTGGTGAAGGGGCATCCCCAGCCCCTAAAGGAGAGGGGAGAGCAGTGGTTGCTGACACACACTCAGCCCTCACAGCCTCTGTCGTGGGGCCCAGAGAAGTGTCTGCACTTCACTCCCTCTCAGAGCGATCACTGCGAGGAGCCGAGGGTTTCACCACCTCCCCCTGCAGAGCCAGGGGTTTGCCGGGCACTTGACACCGGCGCAGGGGGATGACTTGCACTTGACGACTGTCTCCACCACAGCAGCTGCCTGTCCTCCACCAGTGTTCCCTTCCGACCGCCTTGCAAGAAGGAGATGTACTGCTCCCGCTGCAAGGCTGGACACCAGGGTGGTGCAGTGTGACGTGGAGGGGGCCTCCCCGTGGGCCATGCTGCCAGCTGGTGCTGTAGGATATGAAAGCCCCCAGGCCACTGTGGTTCCAGGCACTCTGGTCCCCAGCCAGAGCGCCCCTGATGCCATAAGCATCAATGAGGATGAGAAACTTCCCTACAGGGAAGAGAAAATCACAGCTGAGGTTTTTGCATTGATGGTGAAGCTCTGTGAGATGGGATTTTGGACAAACCCTCAGCGCTGTGACGCGAGTTCACCGTACACGTGGTGAGGGTGTGACATTCCTTTTGTATTTGCTACCTATGGTGTGGGAGGCTCTTCCGGTGATGTGAGCAAAGGGACAAGCAATGGAGGGGACAAAGCAAGGAGGAGCATGGGTAAGTCCCAGCTGGAAAGGCAGAAGGCATCAGAAAAGCCCTCTCTGGGAGGCAGCTGGGCTCGCCAGCGGAGAGAGGAGGAGGGGCTGTTGGTCCCACCCCTGTGCTCCCTAAAGTACATTCCCTGCGAATTAATGTCTATAGGGAGGAGAGGGAAGCCGGACCCAAACAATCAGTGAAGCACACGGGCTTTTAGTCCTCCTGTCACCTTGAGCAAACCCAAGGTGACAAATTTGCAGCTTCTGCCACTTGAGACCAAGTGAACCCCTAATGAGCTGCTTAGGGGACCCTCACTTAGGGAAATGCCAGCAAGGCAAAACCCCAGTGACACGGGCAGCTATTTCATGGCTGTTTTGCTGGGTAGCACCCACTTCTTGCTGGTTCTCCACACCTTTCAGGTACCTGCTCCACCCCAGAGCTGGGGGCACCCCGTGGCACCATGAACTGGGCTGACCTGGCCATACCCTGTCCTGCCGCATGGTCCAGAGGAGCTCCACTGACTTCTTGGGGAAGATGTCAAACACCGAGACCAGACCCTGCTCCGCTCTCTGAGCGCCATCCCAGGTACTGTGCACCAAAACCATCGGTACTTACGGGTCTGCCATTCCTGGTTGCTGTCTGTGCAGGAAAGCTCCGTGTGTGTTGATTTATCGCCAGCTGCGCTCCCTTGCTGGTTCTTATGCTTGAGATACACACTGCCATTGCTGCTGTCTGAGGCAGATCTGGAGCTGTTGTTTGAAGCAGGTCACCTGGTAGGTGGCCACCATGCTATTTTATGGCTTTCCTGGAGATACTCACATGCGCAGATGAGTCCGCATTGCCCACCAGCAGACACAGGCCAGCACTGGTCCCAGACTGCTCAGAGGCATCCCCCGGCTCGCGTATGCTGATGGGAACCACTCTCCCCTCACAAGCTCCCAGCTGGCTCTGCAGATGGAAATGTCCCAGGTGATTTGTGGAAACACCCAAACATCTAAACTGGACAAGTTAATCTTAGCAGATTTGCTGGCTGGAAGAGCAACTGTGGAAAAGGGCTGGACACCGAGCAGGGCCCATCCACGGGGGCTTTGAAAACCATGATGCTCCACACATATGAGTGGTTGCCCTACAAACAGCGGTGGCTGACTACCTGGAGCACGGTGTGGCCTGCTAGTTGCCAGGCCATCCTAACACACCCCAACGACCCATGCTTTAATCAAAACGGATAGAAATCCTGTCCACCACCTTCCCTGCTCTACTGGTGTGGGACAGCTCACATGTTTGTCTGCGCCAGATGCGTTCACAAAGTCTTGGCTTTAATGGCATTTTGTGAAACAGGTTGGCTCCTCCACTGCAGCCCCAACTGCTGAGAAATCAATCATTACCAGCAGTTAGCTGTTTGATGGTTAACAGCCTGAACCGAAGCCAAACTGGTTGTTAATTGGGCTAACAACTGATTTCAAGGGGTTGTTTTGCAGGGCCCAACACTCCCAGCAATTGACTTGGAGTTGTAACTAGCAGTCAGGCAGCAATTAACGGAGCCCAGGGAAATTCACAGGCCATTACCAAAGGGCCGGCTCCCAGCTGGGCATCTGCTTCTCACGGGGCGATGGGGAGCGTATCCACATCCCCGGGGCCTGAGCAGACAAGTACAGCCAGCACTCAAGGTCCCATTTCACATCTCAGCAGCCAAAATTTTCCTATCGATGTGCAGCCTGGGTCTCATTATCCTGAACTTCAGCTACTCCAACAGCTTGTTTTTTGGATGTTACCATTGGAGTTTTTCTCTTGTTTGCTATGAAATTCCACAGAGACACCTTCCAGCTGTCCTTCAAATCTCTTCCCAGGACTCTCTTTTGCTGGGGTAGCAACTAGACCTGTTGTTAGGTCTGTCTTGACAGCTTATGCCATCTGCTACAGCCGACCATACGAAACAGCACATCTCTGGGGCAAGGGCTGCTGTTTACTCTGTGAGCAGCTCATAAACGAAGAGACTCTACCACCAAGATGTGCCAACTACAGCACAAAGAACTGGCAAAATACTCACAGCAAGAGTGAGTCTGAGTTTGTCCTTTTCTACTACTATAAAATCTTTACGCGAAAAAAAAATATTTAAAAAGACCATGTTGGTAAGTGAGGTCATCCCAGGAAGAAGGGACCCTTGGCTATGCCATGACCATGCCTGAAAGGGGTGAGTCCATGGCTGAACAGCATGGCAGCAGGGGCACAGATCAGGCACCCGCTGAGCTGGGGAGGCCCTAGTGGCTCTCACAATCCCATTTCCAGTCCACAATGGTTGACAGCAGGAGTTTAGCAAAGTGGTAATACCTGGGCATGGTTGGAGTGGTTCTTCCCAACACAGCCAAACCTCTCCCAGCCTCTGATCCAGGACTTTGCAAACACAGGTTGCAACTTGGTCATCACGTCTGACGGCCTGGAGGGACCTTCTGCTGCTACAGCCACTATGGACATAGGAGAGGTGCTGTAAGTCACACAAAGCCCAAGAGCACCCCCTCTGCTCCCAGTACAGCACATCTAAAGTGTGTTTCATTGCAGAGTAGCCGGGGCCATTAATCAGGTAATCTTCAATCCATCCACACATGAGCCCTTTCTCATCCTCCCGGCTGACGTGGCACAGGACCAGCGGGTGGACAAACAGCTTTGCTAGAGCCCAGAACCACTTTCATGCTGACTCTGACCCAGAAAGGCTGCAAGTTCCCATTAACCAGGTCCCAAATTAACCAAGTCCCCAACATCTCTCTGGTGCACCAAGCCACAGGTGCCATGTGACCCCAGAACCATGGGTTGTGACTCCCGAGGACACAGATTGTGTCTGCTCAGTCTGGGAGGACGGCAAACACCAAATTTGGCCATCAGAAGTCTTCTGCAGCGAAGCCACAGCAACCGCCTCATGCTGCTTACCCCAGTCCTGAAGGACAGCCCTGGCCCCAAAGCAGGATGTGGCTGCAGCTCCGTGACATCCTGCCCTGAGGATTTCTGGGAGAAAAGTTGGAGGGAGGCTCCGTCTCTAGGAGAGAGCTGTTGCTGCTCTAGGTGTGCATGGGGAGGGGGCAGAGACACTGCAGATGGGAAGCAGGGTGGTAATGAGGAGCAGATGTGTAGGTGCTTGGAGCATCCCAGGTGTTACAGAAGTGCTAAGTGTTATTATCATGGCCAGGAAACGGGCTGTGAAAACCCACCATGCTCCACATCGCCTCACTCTACTACTTCTCCAGGATCTGGAGCCAACTCTCACCATCAGCCCCAGGAAAAGAGGAGCCAGTCTGGAGGTCCTTTTTGGCTGAGCCATGCCAGGACACCATGGTCAGAGGGGCTGTGTGGAAAGGAGAGGAGCAGAGAGAGTCCAAAGCTCAACAGGAGAGCTGGGTCTGGTCCACGTGTGGCCAAGAAGGTGCTGAACCCTGCCACAGCACAACGTAGTTCAATACAAACATTTCAGTAGCAGCAAGGAAAGAAGTTTCCCTTCATGCGACTAATTTTTCAGTCATCCTGCCCAAAGTTACCCATCTCATGAGCTCCTGGCCCTGGAGAATCACTCCCTTGGGACAGCACTGAGCTCATTTCTGCTTCGTCTCATGCCTCCCTCCAGGATGCTCCCACAGCATTTGGGTCCACAGCCAGGGCTTGCTGGCACCGAGCAGGGCATGGGGCAGTGCTGAGCCCTCCCTGCTGGCAGGATGCGACCCACTGATGAGCCGGTTTGATTTGGAGCATCTGTGTGAGAGCAGAAATATGGGATCCCCCACCAAGGCCCTGAGCATCCACATTTCTGGCTATAAACCCCCTTCCAAGGAGTGGTCTTTAGAGAGCGGGGCTGAGATGATCCACAAGCCGCGGCCGTCCCCCGCCCCCTCCCCAAGAGGAATTGCTCTCACACAAATGAAATGTGTGTAATTAATGGGCAGGGGGCTGGACAGGTCCGAGATGAAAGCGTTTCCTGGACTTGTCCTTCATTTGCATGGTATCAGAAGCTGTTCAGAAGGTGTGACTTTTCCCACAGGGAGCCCTCAGCTCGGTGGCACAATAAAGCCAGGACTTCTTACCCAGAATTAATTAAAGGAGGGGGATGGGGATGGCAGGGAGATGTTTGAAAGCTGAGCCTGATGCAATAAACAAACACCCCAGTCCTCCTTCCCAAGGCAGGGCATGCCCAAGGGAGTCTGGGTGAGCCCCATCCTCCGTCCTCCGTGCCTGCCAAATCATCGCACAGCCCACCCCTCCCAGTGGGCACCTTTCCCTCAGCAGACCTTGTGGCAAAGCTCTCGTGGGTTGGCCCTGCAATGAAGATCATCAGTAGTTGTACAGTGAGAGAGGGGATGGGAGCGGAGACAGTGTGTCCCAAAAGGTTCGGGGCTTGGTGGACCAACCCCTGGTGCAGCCCCTACTTGGACAGCACGGATGCCTTTTCTTGCCACTTTGATTTATTCCTGCCTATCCACTGTTTCTCTGCCATAGCTACATTTAGCCTAAAAACCAGATCTGCCTGGCTGGCATTGCTCTGGTGTATTCACCCCACGTTTACCTCTTACCCCATGTTGGTTGGCTGGACCAGCTGGGCTTCCCGCTCTTGTCTCGCAAGGCAGACTCTCCCAAACGTCACTCAGCTCCGGCCTCGTCACTGTGTCCAGACAGCATCCCACAGCAAAGTCCTGTACGGGCAGGGACAGGCATGCACCACTGCTCAGGGTGGGGTAGTCATCCCTGCACCACCAGCCAGGGCAGTACTGCTCCTCTCCCGCTCCATCTGTCACCTCCCTCCAGCCAGCCGATGACAGCAAAGGGACCACAGGGAGTGGTGGTGCTGGGGATAGGCACCTCTCCCTCACAGAGACTTTGCTAGCTCAGAGCAGGGGGTTCTGCCCAAAACACTCATGCTAACGGCATGAGTTGATGGAAGCGAACCCCCACCTCCAAAGCCTCCCATCCCCAGCACTCTCCTGGGCCCAGCCCTGGCTCAGTGTCCTGCAGTCCCCAGGGCCTTTGGGTGGCTGTGATTCTCAGGCTTGGTCCACACAAGCACTGATGATGAAGGAGGAGGGAACTGTCCCAGATTCACGGGCTGGTGATTGACCCTGCACATTCAACCAGCAGCCAGGGTTTCTGCATCCCTGGAGGAACAGTAGGAACCTCCAGGGACTGTCCCTACCTCCCTGCATGGGTGGTGGGAGCTGCCAGCCCTGGAGGACCACACGCTCAGGACCCTGCAGAGCCCATGTCACCAGGAAGAGCATGAGCTACTCTAGCCATTCCAGGGACTAAGCAATATCAGTGCAGAGACAGGGTATGAGGAGCCATTAATTAATTCACTTACTCATTAACTAACTAGTAGTGGGCTCTTTAATCTTCCAAGCAAAGGCAAAACAACATTTGCTGGCTGGAAGCTGAAGCTGAGCAAAATCAAGCAATAAACAAGGCCCCAAGTTTTGTAGTGTTCCTAGGCAGCATGGCCAACCAAAAACCCTCTAATAAAAAGGGGCTAATTAACCATGGACCAACCGAGCTGGGAAAGCAGGGAGTCCCTTCCCAGGAACCCGATGTGGGTACCTTTCACGAAGGCAGGCTGTGGCAGAGCAGATGGCAGGAGTTGGGGATGGTGTGTGGTGCAGAGCTGTGCAAGGCCATGGGGGTGTCCTTCCCCAGCTCAAACCCCAGGGTGCTGGGTGCCCCCTGCTCCAGCCTTTGGCTGCACCCCGGAACAGCAGGGATAGGGAAAAAGCCTTACGAAAGCCTGAGCACCCACTCCACACCCTTCCCTGCCATCACTGTCCCTGGAGGACAGATAACAAGGGAGGAGAGGTCTGCTGACCCGCATGGAGCCAGTCCTGCCCCTCTACTACCCTTACCTGGAGCAGCAACCCAGCACCCATTCACCCAGGTTCACAAAGCCATTAGGAAAAGCAATTAGACAAATTAATGAAAGAAAAGCACCCATTAAGGACTATCAAACACCATCTCTGCCTAGGGAAAGGCCAGGAGCCATTCACTTTTAGTTCCTGTAGTCTGGAAACCACAACATGGGGTTGCCCCAGCACTGCTGGCTCCAGGCTGCTGGGGTCCTTGGATCCCTCCTGGGACAGCCACACCAATGTCATCTGCCTTTACCAGTGCTGTCCTACAGCATCACCCTCCACCTCTGCAACGCAGCAGCAATGCTCAGGCAGAGTATGGCCGAGCATTAGATTCTCAGGCTTCTCTCCTTGAAATTAATGATATATACTGACAGCTCAGCCCAGCCGGTGGCGTCAGCCAGGGGGTGGCTCGTCCTCACACCCTGCAAACAAGAAACACCCTGAGCACTAAGCAATGCCACAGGCACCCCTTGAGGCTGGCGGCACCAGCAGGGCTGGCACTGGTGAGACCCTCACCTTGCAATATTGATTTATTTCTGCAATTATTTTTATAAACACCCCCCCATATTTAATGATTTTATTCTTGCATCCTTCCATATCTGAGACCACTCCATAACAGAGTCCTCCATCAGCTCCTCTGAACAAGACCCAGCACCTCGGCAGGGCTGAGTATCCACCAAAGGAGGGGACCCAACAGCTCATTTTGCAGACACCAGGCTCACCTAGACCAGAGAGGAGCAGATACCGGCTATCTCCCTTGGAAAGCTTCATCCCACGCTTACAACTGCTGGTCAAGGCTCCGCTGCACTGTGCCCCCATCCAGCCTGCAATGGGCCTGTCCCCACAGGGCAAGGAGGTGGTTTCTACCCATTAAACCTGGAATTTGCTGCAAGGAAAACCAAGATTTCCACATGGCCCATCGGAGACTGAGATCTTAGGGTATCCTTCTGCATCCCATGGCTTCTCCCTTGGGAAGAGCCATCCTCAAGGGGCAGTTTCAGCCCCATCCTGCACCTCAGCATCCTCCTCTGCCCCTCTCCAACCTGCCTCTCCAGCCCCAGGAAAGCATCAGGCTCAGTTAGACTAATACAAAATTTTAATGCACATATTAAATAAATATTTCAATCATTTCATATTCAATTTGTACACAACCAAAACAAAACCACAAAAAAAATCCTCAAGGAAACAAAAGAAAAAAAACCCAAACAATTAAAAAAAAAAGGTTGGATGAAAAGTCACCCCTGGTCCTGGCTCCTATCCAGTGTCTTTGTTTGCCCTCCCCTCGAAGAATAATTGCTTTAACCCTTTGGAGATAGTCACAGTCCCAGGGTAGCATGTGCAGAGAAGGGCTGGCTGGGGATGTTCACTCAAGAGATTTAATGTTTCCTTTGTGTTGTGGGTTTTGGTTTGTTTTTTTTTTTTCTTCTAAATAGAGAATTGGGCTTCTGTCAACACAGAATTTTTGAAAGGAAACCTCTCCTTTCCTAGGAGGACAAGGACTATGGTATTTCATCAAAGAGCAAACCTGGAAGAGACAACTGACAATAGAATTGCCAACCACAAACTGAATATTATGACAAAACTAGCCTGAAACGGCTACACAGTAATTTGTAAACTTTTTTTAATTTTACGGATGAAAAATTCCATCTGATAAAAAAATAGAAACAGAAAAAAAGTATCCATTTTTGGTGAGAAGTTCACATTTTCCACGTGGAAAAAAAACCCCAAAACACCCAGTTCCCAGCCTGCTCCATGGCGGCTGTCACCCACTGCCTCACCTTAGTAGTTTAAAACAAACCAAATGCCAGAGATGCTCTTGTGGGTAAGAGGTACCAAGTCAGTTCAGGACTTTCTCTGGGGCATCCATCACCCCTGTCCCCTCCTGAGAAAAAATAAGCTGGGAGTCATGAAGCCAGCAGCGTTTCTGGAAGGATGCAAGCGGCTTCCAGCAACCCCTCACTCAGCCGAAGAAGCGGGCACATCCAAGGAAGGAAAGCATCCGGCGGTCCTCACCCCAGGTGTTGCAGCCAGCTCCCCCCGGCAGTGCCCACACATCCCCCAGGCTGCAAAACCCACCCAGGAGACCTCAGGCCACCTCTGAAATAAATCCCCTTCCCTTAATTTTTTTCCAACCTTTCCATCTTCTCCGGTAAGCGTTAATTCAGTTCATTTAAGTAGAACATCGCTCTCAGATTTGGATTTTTTTTTTTGCTTGTTTGTTCTAAATGGTGATTTTTTTTTTCTCCTTTACCCCTAGAGCTACAAAAAAAAATTTTACAAATAAAACACAACCCCAAACTAGAACATTTCTAAGCGAAGGGCTCTTCCCCCTTCACCAGTCTTTGAACATTTCATTTCTTTTAAAGTTGGAGTACAAAAATAGAGCCTCTCTCTTTTTTTTTTCTTTTTTTTTTTTTTTAAAACAAAAACACCCNNNACCAAACACCCCCCCCCCCCCCCAAATTATCAACAACTAGAGCAGGTAAGGTTTTTTTTATCCTCCCCCCCTCCCTTATTTTTATGTTTGATACCCATATGGGAAAGTCTCTACGTATAGTCCACCAAGCTCAGAGGAAGGAGAGGTCTCCGGGAGAGGTGCGGGCAGGGGCAAGCAAGTCAAGGGCCCACCCTGGAGTTGGAGTTTCTAGTCCTTTTACTTCTCCGGTTGAAGGGGTAGTTGAGGAACTCAAAGCGTCTGTGGGGCTCAGTGGTCTGGTGGCCTTTGGGAAGCCTCTTCATGAAATGCACCTCCCGTTGGTGCTGCCGGGTCTTGGAGCCCTTGCGCGGGCGGCCCTTGCGGGTGAAGGCCATGTACCAGCCCTCGTACTTGGCGTTCTGTAGCGCCGTGTAGTTGTTCTCCAGGACGATCTCCGTGAAGACGCAGTCCTTGCCTTTGCCGTTGCTCTGAGAAGGGGACAAAACGGGGGATTTAAGCAAGAGGTGCTCGGTCAGAGGGCTGCTTCTCACTACCCTGAGCTGGACTGGCTGGTGGGGCAGCAGGGCTGCAGTGCTTGTGGGCAGCCAAGGGCTTGCTTTTCCCACCTCTTCTACAGCTCAGAATTGCCCCAAATCTCCTTTTCCTTAGAAAGCTGCAGGGAGCAGGCATTGTGGCACAGGCAGGCGCTGCTCACCGTAGCTCGCGTCCTCCATGTGATGCCAGCAGCAGGCTGCCAGCCCCAGCGCAGCTTGTCCCAGTCTTCGTTTCCACTGCACCCATAGTGGGGTTTTTGCCTGCTCCCATCCTGCCCCCCATCTACGCCAGGGGCTGGATACCCACACCAGCAAGGAAACTCTCCACCCAAGCAAACCACAAGCAAACTCCATCTCAGTGGCAATCAACCCACCCACCCTGTCCCCCCTTGGTGTATTTAATATGGAAGGGGCATCAAGGGGCAGAAGAGGTGACATGGGGTGCACGGGAACCACGGTGGCAGAGAGCACAGTGGCAGCTGGAGGCTGAGATCCTCCTCCCCCCCCCCACCCCCCAATTACAGGCAGCAGCGGGACCAGGGAGAAGCCCCACATTGTCCAGCCCCAGGGGAAGTAGCCGCCATGACAAATCCTCCCAGACAATTGCTGTCCCAGCAGGATTTTGCACATCCAGCTCCCTCTGCCCCCAGGGAGGGAGCATTGAGGCTTGGAGGGAGCGTGACTAACCAGCGTGCGGAGGGGCTCTCGGCCTTGGGGCCAGCCCCATGGAACATCTTAACATTCCTTGCACTTGTACCATGTAATCGGGGAGAATAGCCCAGCAATCTTCCTATTTGTTCGGGAAGATACAAGGAATGCGCCCCACATGGCACCCGCCCACCTCCCCTGCTCCCCTCCATCCCTCCCACCGCCCAGGCTGCAGGATGGCTCATCCCCTTGCCCCCCAAAGGGGTCCCCTATCCCACCTCCTCATCCCTAGGGATGGGCTCCGTACCAGGTAAGAGCTCCTCTCCCAGCAAGCCCTGCTCAGCACCCACAGCACATCCCCGGCTCCCCCCTTTCGGCGAGCCCAGCGCCCCACCTTCCCGATCAGCTTTCCCTTCTTGTTCATGCAGATGTAGAAACCTGTGGCCGCCCCCTTGATGCGCACGCGGCTCCCGAAGGTGTCCGTCTCCACGATGAGCTTGGCTGGGGAGAGCAAAGGGAGGAAAGAGAGAGGGAGGTCAGAGGGGCTCCGGAAGGGGGCAGGCACAGGGATGGAGACCCCGGTGATGCCAGATGCTGGGCACAGCAGGCAGCCGCTGGGCAGGGAGGCTTCTGAGCCAGAGAGAGCCCTAAAATCAAGGCACAAGGTGAAGAGCCAGCCTTGGCCCCTCTACCCTGCCACTGTGTCCCTGCTCTTGGTCACCTCCCTTTGCCACCCTGAGCCACGCTGGAGGGGGATTAGCTCTGCCTTGCCCGGCTCCATGGGGCTCATCGGTTCAGGTGCCACAGAGTCATTCCAGAAGGGAGGCAGGCTAGCGAGCAGGGCACGCAATGGCCAGGGGAGAACAAGCCAGCTGCCCTGCGAACAGAGGCAGGTCTGGGCGAGCCTGCAGGCAGGCAGCCGCTGGAAGCTCACAGCGCGCCGCCAGCTGTCCCCAGCCCAGGGGACACCGCTCCGCGCCTCTCTGCCGGGCCAGGACTGCAGGAGGAGCAGTGACTTTGCAGCTGGCAGGGGAGGCGTGAAGGGTACGGCCATCCTTTTAATGCCTTTCACCTTTGCACGAGTCGAGAGGGCGTATTGATTTGGTCTCAGTTTTTTAATGGAGGCATCGATCGACTTCCGAAGGAGCTATGCAAATCGCCGGGTCGATGGGCCGCCTATAAATAGGCCTGTCACCTTCCCTCCCTGCCTCCGCCCTGGGAACTCGAGCCCCGAAGCCCATCCATCCCCAGGGAAGGGGGAGGATGGGGACAGGACATCCTTCTGCCCAGCCGTGCAGCTGCTGTCCCCAGAGCCAGCTCCCCTCCCCAGGACAAGCCCCGATGGGGATGGCGGCTACCTGTTTGCACCTCAAAAGCTCTGTGCTCTGCCAAGCACCAAAGATTTCCCTGTGGCACTAAGAAGTCAGCTGGGACTGTCCTGTCTCACCACCA
>VXBO01013781.1:81764-97541 GCA_013400135.1 Rhinoptilus africanus
ACACACACACACATCTCTCTGCTCACCCCCTACCCCAAAAATACACCTCGCACACATCGGTGCGCCCCAGGTGCAGTCACAGGACGTTTCTCTCTCACGCACGCCCCGATACCCAGCTCGTGCGTTTTCCCCCTTGTTCAGGCACCCAACAACCCCAGGCACACATAGCCCCCCACCTCTCCCCGCCCCACCCTCAGTGTTTCACCCCAAAATGCTGCCTTGTCCACCTCCGGGGATGGATCTCACCTGGTCTTGCCCAGCATCATCACTGCCGGGGGTGTGTGTGTGTGTGTGTGTTGCAGGCGGGCAGGGGAGCCTGGGCACTGCCCCATCCCCAGGCTGGCCCCACAGAGCTCAAGGAGAAAAACAGCCCCCGGATTGGTATCACCAAACCTAGCACAGCACGGGGTGGGCAAAGTGCCTTGTTCTGGACAAAATTTCCCACAAAATCAGCCCCTTGTGCATTTTCCTTCTCTTTTTCCTGGTGCAAAAGGCAGGAAGGATGTTTCTGAGTCATTTTCCTCCATGTAGAAATAAGTCTTGGGCCAAACCTGTGGTTAAGCAGAAGGCTTTAGGAGAGCCACAGGAATGGGCAGGATGGGTGCTGAGGTGCTCAGCTGAAGCAAGAGAGGGTTTCCACGGCCAGCAAACGTTCACGCACTCAGCTCCTCGGTCCAGCACACACACTAGGGAAAAACCCCTCTGTGTGGAGCTGTGCAAACAGCTGATGTGCCACGGCACGGGTGAGGCAGCTCCCTGCATCCATCTCTCCGGGTTGCCTAAGGAAAACCAGGCAAAACGAGAGCAGGCAGCATTAGATATTCCCAATGCCCTAAGTTCAGACAATCCTCACTTTTTTATATATACAAATTTAAAGGGATTTGGGCCCTGACTCTTTCCCAGATGCTGTTCTTGTTCACTGGCAACCACCCCTGCTTTACCTCCGGTGGGCGCAGGGTCGCACCGCGTGTTATCCCGCACACCGTGTTCAACAGCCCTACGTCCAGAACAGCCCAGGCTGCCTCAAACCGGGAGATTTATGGTGTCCCGTAGCCGGTCAGGGGCAGCCACGAGCTGACAGCCCCGCGTGCCCCCTGCCCTCCGCAAACAGGCTCAAGTGCCAGTCATGGCTGTAAAATCAAGCCAGTGCAGGATCACCCAGGGGTGGCCACACTTCGCATGACAGCGGATGACAGACGATGCTCCTGCCAGCCATCCTCGGGCTCACAGCCGAGGCCTCCGCAGCCCCTGTCCTACCCCACTGTGGGGCAGGGGAGAGGCACGAGTGCATTGGTGACAGCCTTTTGCACCAGGTGGGGACAGGCAGCATCACGGCTGCTGGGCTCGTCCCACCTCTGCTTCTGCCTTGGCTCATGGCCACGATCTGCTTCTTGCAGGAAAGTGTGGTGCCTGCACAGAGACATTCACCTCTTTCTCTCAGTGCTTCCCAGTCCACCATGGGGTCACCCAAGTTTGCATCACGAATGACACTTCCCCCCCCACCCCCCTTTTTGTTTTCTAAGTTAAAAACTTAGAAACTCTCTGGAAAGTCTTTTTCCTGTGCAAGGCAGCGCAAGGGAAATCAGTCTGCCTATCAGCTCCTTCACAGGCCATCTGAGCTAAGACCCCTGGTCCGCAGGGTGAGGGTCCCCTCCATCCCCAGGCACTGAGGCTACATGGCTTGTCTGGCTCTCCTGCAGAGCAGAGAAACCCCAGAGCGGTGCTCCTGACACCAGCTGGGTCTCAGGCCAAGCTGCTGTGGAGCTGGTGGAAGAAAGTCTCTCCCCACAGAAAGACTTGGGGACCTGCCGTGTCCCCAGTGTCCAGGCAGCTGTCAGGCTGTGGTCCCTGGAGGAGGCTACCAGCATGGTCCCATCTCATCCCGTTCTGAGGCACCACTGCTCCGTTACCTTGATCTGCAGAACTGGGATGATGTTTAGGCTGGGCAGGCACAGGAACACGTCTCCCTCAGAGAACAGCTCATGCATTTTATGCTCTTCAGGGATGTTAAACACTGTGGGTGAAGCATCAGACACCAGAGCTGTGAGTTGTGGCAGGGCTGCAACACCAAGAAGCAGGACGCAAGAGAGGAACCAGGACACAAGAGATGGCTGACTCAGCCTGACCAGGGTCCAGGCTTGCTCCCAGGCATTCCCCACCTCCGCCTCCCCTTTGCACCCCACACAGAGCCTCCCGGCAGCCAGGAACTGTGGGAGCAGCTCCTGGAGCAGCCCAGGCTGCAGTCTGGCAGTGAGGAGACCGGGACAGGATTTGAGGAGATGGAAGGGGCAGCAGGCGAGGGACTGAGAGACCCTGGGAGGGCACTGCCTGTGCCACCGAACAGCAGAGACTGGAGAGAGCATAAGGGGTGCTGTGGGGGGGTCTCTTCCCATTTCCACTATGACCCTCAGCTCTGCAACCCCCCACCCCAGGGACACCCCAGCATTATCCCTGCTCTCTCCTAGCATGTACCTTCCCACATCCGCAGGACACAGCCAGGTCCCAGCTCCAGCTTCCAGCCTGCTTCTTCTAGGGCATCATCCCTGCCTAGCCCAGTCCAGGTCAGAAGTGGTCCGATGACACTCCATCTGCAGGGTGAGGGGTGGCAGAGCAAGTCCCCGCTCCCTAAAACTGGTCAAAGCCAGCAAGGTGTATCTGTTACCAACTTCTCCCTGAGCATCAACATAATCCCACTAGCATTGCTTATTTCACAAAGGCAGAGCCAAGAAAAGCAGCACCAACCACAGCTTTAGGGGCAACCCGTCCACACTGGGGCAAATGGAGTCAAGGGCTCCTAGCAAACGGGGAGTTCACATAGCGAGAGGAGGCTGGGAGAATCTGGGGTGAGGAGCAGCCAGCGAAACACCTGCAGGAGGTTTGGCTTGAACATCTCTACTAGGGGAAACTATCAGGCGGAGAAGCAAGAAGGACATCGCTGTCACTCATAGAGGAGGGCCAACAGGCACAGTGCCCCACTCCTGCAAGGCCAGGAACACAGGACCACAGCGATAATCCCGACTGATGGAGGAGAGCAGCGCCTGCAACAGCACCCTGCAACACGGAGCTGGCTGGAGGGTGAGGACACCTCCTCTCTGCGGGCACAGAGGGCTCCGAGAGCCTGTGGGGCAGTTGTCTTTGAAAGGGGACAGACAGAGTAGGCGGTGGGGCAGCTGGCATGAGGCTGAGGGTTAGCCAAAGGCTGGGGCACACAAAGAGGAGGACACCGGAGTACAGGCAGCACCGCGCTGTGCCTGAGCATCCCCCCTCCCCTCCAACACCATATGATGGAGAGCTGAAAAGCATGAAAACCGGGATCCTGTAATGCTTTACAGCTACGCCTGGAGGATGCTTGGCCGTAAACCAGATTTTGCCACCCCAGAATAAACACGTGGAGGCTTCCCAGCAGAGCCAGAGGGATGCTAGCCCGCTCCACCCTCACCCTTCCCAGCCCCACAGCCCAGCGCCCCCAGCCCTGCCCGCTGATCCTTCACGGAGGGACCGCAGCATTAATGGGGCGTTTCGGAGGCAACAGCAGCTCCTCCATGCCTGAGCAGCACGGAGCAGCCTGGGGCGATCCCACCGCTTGCCATTAACCTGTCCCCCCCCCAACAAGGGAAGGAACTTGGCCGAACCCCACCGGGATGTGTTACATGGGAATGACCTTGTCTTCGCTACCCACAGCGCCAAGGCAGCCCTGGGGCAAACGAGGAGCGGGGAGGGGAGACACAGACCCGCGCACAATTAATTCTCCTCTCTATTCAATTACTAGCAGCAGGGTTGAGGCATGTTTCGTGGGTGGTGGGAACTCCAGGCCAGGAGACTAGCCCTGTGTTCTGGTCACAGTCCCTTGGAGCTGTGCCCACCCCTGTGCAGGACCAACCTGGGCGACATGTCCCTGTTAGGTCCCTCTTCGGCAGTCTGCTCTCACGGCTTCATTCCAGGGAACTGGGCTCACTCCTCTGCCTTTTGGAGGTGGCTTCATCGCCTCCTGCCCAGCAGCTTTCTGGAAACGTGGCCTTTGCTTCCATAATTTCAAGCTGTGCTCCTGGAAGTGCTGGCATCAATACTGGATTCATCATCCTCCGGTGGCCACATGCTGACTTCCCGGCAGCAATACTCCTGCGGATCAGAGGAGTCAAAGCTGGGCTCTGCTCTTCATCCAGGCTGGGTGATTTGGAGAAGATCTCACTGCCCATACCAGCTTGACAAGGGCAGCCTTGAGCGGCTCAGCACAGGGTAGCTTTGCTCCTGGTCCCCCAGAGTTCATCCAGAGCAGTTTATGGATGAAGGGAAGGATTTTCCGATGGTGTTAAGCATTTGCCTCAAGGTTATGTTTGGCTCTGCCAAGCCCAGCACATGGCAGGGCTTCAGAGGTGAGCCAGGAGCATGGGTAAAGATCTGGCAGTGCCGAGTGAGGCCAGGAGCCTTGTGGAGGGCAGTGATGGGGATACGCACCCCCAAGCCACATCCACCTGCAAGGAGAGAGATCTGGGATGGCTCTGCAGCCACCCAGCTTGGGAAGGGGTCCACGGAGAGTCCCATGGCTGGTCTTGAGCTAGGCAAGCCAGAAACAAAGACTGAAGGCTCCTAGCGAGATCTGTTGATGTGGGAGCAGCTCAGGGAGAAGGTGGTGTTCCCAGCCCTGTGTGATTTAAACCCAAGGTTGAGCATTTTTGTGCAAATCTGCTCAGCATCTAAAAGCGTCCAATAAACGAGCAGCCCGACCAGGAGTGGCCATGACACACGTGCATGGGGAAGGGGTGACACACATGGACGTGAGGATGGCATTTATGGAGCTCCACTACATTCCTGACCCCATTGCACAGACCAAATAGCTTCTCCAGTACCTGGTCCCAAGACATTTCCTGCTGGCACGGCTTCCCCAGCATTGGAGCCCCAGCCTAAGCAGCAGCACCCTCCCCAGAATCTCCAGCCACATGACATCAGGCAGGGTTGGGAAGGGGGGGTCAAAGCCAGGCTGGGTGGGAAGGGGCTCCACTGGCCACCCAGGAAGGTGGGAGCCGTCACTCAGTGCCAGGGGCCACTGTCCTCTCTGGAGGAAGGGCTCAGAGTCTCCTTCATGGCCATGAGGAGCTGAGAGAGAGATGCAAAATTCTGGCCCTTTGCTGCCCAGGTCCAGCCTCAGCTCCCAGACAGCCAGTCCAGGTGATTTGGTTTTGGTCCTCTTAGGAAGGGGAGAAGAGGATGCCTGTGCCCAGCCCGGGGTGGGGGGGGTGTTAAGTCTAAAACTAACAGCAGCGGCTGGGGGGGGCCTGGCCGTCCGCCGTANNNCCGTCCGCTGTAACTCTACCTTCGTTTGTTTGCTTATAGCATCCACCCAAAATGCCCGTGTGTGTCTCCGGGCCCCTGTGTCAGTGGCAGCTGAACTGCTGACCCCAGGAGTTTGCAAAACACCAGGGTTACGGCCCCTTTGACATCCCAGCCCAGCAGAGCAGCAGCTTGTCCTGACCCTGGCCCCAGGGAGCCAGCCCCTGGGGCACCCTACACTGCCCGGTGAGAGCTGGGGGGACGGGGATGGGAGGCCACAGGGCCAGCGAGAGCGAACCCCAAAGAAACGGTGAGGTGACCACCTTCCCCATGGCACCTGCTGCTTCCCCAGGGTGGCCACAGCCCCTCAGCTTGCTGGCCAGCCCCACAGACCTTTCCCAAATCCCCTGCTGCCCTTATCCAAGCCAGCCCTCCAGCTCCTGTCAGTCCTACAGCCCCCAGCCCACACTGGCACTGGGGCTGGCACAGGAACCGTGCCCCTCTCCAGCTCCCCTGCCCAGAGCCACCTGTGGTCTCTGAGCCACCCTGCACACCTCTGTGTTTTGGGAAGGTGAGAAGCATGTGATCCCAGGCAAAACTACAGGCAGAGACTGAAGACAGGCTGCAACTGGTTTCTCCCAGGCACTGGCTGCAGTAGGGGACTTCACACCACCCTGGAGCATGGCCATGGCATGCACGGGATGCCCAAGCTCCTATCACGGTGCAGACACCATCTCCAGGGTGTGCAGGGATGGGTCAGGGCTGCAGGGAGCCATCCTGGGCACAGGAGCAAACGCCCAGGGAGTTCAAATGGTGTTTGAGAGGTCTCCAATGACTCTGCTCCCACTTTTTCCCTAGGAGCAAAATCCCATCTCCTAGGGGCCCAGCCCCACCACTAGATCACTCTGCCCTCCCCCATGAGCTGAGCAGCAGGAGGTCTAGCAGGGCAGACCTGCCACAGACAAGATCCCTGTCCTCTGTTGACTTCATCCACTGCTCTACCCATCCACAACAACCCTCATATCCAGCCCCCAAAACCTTGTGTGCTGCAGCATGGGGGTCTTCACCCCTCTGAGCCCATCGGGGGAGCACAGGCTGGAGCCATGGAGGGGGTATGAGGTGTCCCACAGGCCCTATGCAGGACTATCACCAGCAAGGACACCGCAGAGGCCAAATCCTGCCCATCCAGCCTAGGGCTCTGCCACCACTGGGACTGGAGACAGGGGACTGTAAGGTCCTTGCGTAACCTGCATTGAGATGCCTCCTTAGGGGGATCCCTCCAGCAGACCCTAAATCCCCTCGGGGCAGAGCCCAGCCACTCTGGGCAGACCCCGTCGCCCCAGCTGCCACCAGCCCTGGCAGGGATGCATGGCCAGTGGTGACAGTCCTGCCAGTGTCAGGGACAGCCCAGTCCAGAGCGATTAGATTCACGCCTCGGAGGGGTCGAAGGCCAGGACACCTGCGACCTCCGGGTATCTCGGCCCCGGCTGTTGAGCTCGGAGCTGCTAACACTGCCCTGACACAAGGCGGGCTGTGGTGGGGATGTGTAAGGGGATGGTGGGACGGCTGCAATGGAGCCTCACCCCGGCCGTCTTGCAAGAGGCTCTACCACAGCCCAGCCACGTTCACTTTCAACACCTGCTTTATGTGTTTGGGAGTTTAAATCCAACTTGTGTCACAACCCCCTGCTCCAGCATCACTCTGTGCTTCCCCAGCGCCTTCTACTGTGCCCCCGCTGCAGACCATAAAGCCACAGCTGTCATAGAAGCACTTTTGTGGAAGCAACCCCCTCTTGTGTTCTGGGCAGCACTGCGGAGCTGGGGACATGCACACCCGCTGCCAGCAGACACGCTGAGCAGCCATCCCAGCCCACGAACGCCTGGAGCAGAGTCTGGCCGTAAGTAGCCTCCTGTGCCGGGATGTGCAGCCGGGAGCAGCCGCGGTAAACAAGCCACCGGCACCCGCTGTGGACCCGAGAGCTGGAGGAGCCTCTTCTCCTCCCCCAGAGCAGCCTGTGGGGTGAACACCCACATGTCCAGGCTCCCAGCCAGCTCAAGGCATGCCAGGGAGCACCCAGGACATGACTGAGCTCTAGCAAGCAGGAGATGACCCCAGACCTCACTTTCGGTTTCTCCAGCATACAGGGCTGTTCCCACAGAGTGCACGAGTGGCGTTTCCCTCTGCAAGGCGTGCTGGCAGGAAGAGGATGGGAATTACCAGCAGCCTGGCCCTTCCAGATCCTGCTGCTGCCTCTCTTGGTTGCAATGTGTCCCCAGCTCAGCTCTGCCAGGGCCAGCCCTGTGCTTTAGGGTGCCAGCAGCTCCTGGAGGCAATAGCAGAGGTACCTGTGCCCACTGGCCAGCAGGACAGAAGAGGGATAGCACAGTCGGCTAACACTGCAGAGGACAGGACACTCATCACACCCGCCACCAGGGTGGTCCCTGCTGAGGGTGGCTCCGCTGGCCCTTTTCCTGGCACCTGCTGCCGCTGAGGTGCCACGCACCTCTCTCTCGCAGAGCTGCTGCACCCTGGGATAACAGGGGATGCTGCACCTCCCGGGATGTCCCACTGGCTTACTCTGCAGGCCAGGCAGCCAAGCCTCAGAGACAAACCCCAGTTCAGTGTGGGAACCAGGCACGGAGAGCTAGCTCATGGAGCAGGGGACCAGCCCCACCTACAGCACGGTCACCACTGCGCCTCGGCCACGGAGAGCAAGACCCAGCAAGAAAACTGCTGGGGCAGGACCGGCTGGGGCATCACAAGGGAAACCCACCGCCTGGCCATGCTCAGCAGAGCAGCTCCCCATCCTGCTCCTCCATCCCTGAAAAAGCAACTCAAACCTGACCTCCAAAAACACAGCATCCTCTGGGAGCTGCTGGCCCTGCCCAGCCACCCTGTTGGAGGAAGGCAGCCAAACCCCAGCCCAGTGGGGCTACACCTAGCCCAGACCCCGCACCAAGCAGCCCAGGCTTCTCACCAGGCACAGCAGGCCAGTCCGGGAGGGCTATGGAGGGCCTGGCAGCGTGAGCGCATGGCGATGGTGCTCACACATGGTGACCTCCACATCAAGCCGTGCTACAGCTACGCTTCTCTGCTGCATGGCTCAGCCAGGGTCAGGGTGCCCTGCTGCTGTCAGAGCAGGGAGGGATCCCTCCCCAGCGATACCAGCGGGAAGAGCCCTGAAACGCAGCAGAAAGGAGGGATGCAGAGCAACCCCAGAGCCACCGCCTGGGCTGGGGCATCATTTGGCTCCCTCCACCACCCCACGGGAGAGCGACAGGCTCCGCACCCTTACATACACCTCCAGCATGGGGACCCCATGTACACAGGTAGACACACAACAGCTGAATTTTTCCCCCCACCCTACGCAAATCCAGGCAGCCCTCACACCAGGAGCCCCACACGCTTCGTGCCCCACGCACAGAGAACCTCCTGCCCCCCGCCACCCCTGAGCACCCCCCAGCCCGGCCGTGCCCGAGCTCACCTGCTCTTAGACAGCCCTGTTTGTTTGCCCAAGGTATTTGCAGCCGGGGGCACCTGCTTTGATACCATCAGCTCCGCGAAGGAAGCTGCTCACCTAGCGTGACCCCTGTAATCCCATCCTTCCCCATTAAGCGCTGTGTGCGAGCGCATCCCCCCTCCCAGCCTGCTGCCATCTCAGCATTTATCTCCCTCTCCCTAAACTGAGCACTTCAGGGCTGTGACATTGCTGGGGAGGGGGGAGAAAACCACCCCAAATCACTTAGAAAGCTGCCTGGCAGTGCCAACACCCCCAGCCCCTCCATTGCCCCCTTTGACACCAGGGTGTTCTCTCTCCCCCTGGCATCGCCCTGCAGCAGCGCTGGGGACCAGGCAGCACTCATGGCAAGGCTTTGGGATGCGTTGGTCCTGCAGTGGGGTGGACAAGCTTGGTCTCCTCAAGCCTCCTGCCACCAGCACCATGTCCTCCATAGTGTCACATTTGTCCCCTGGCAGGACTGTCCCTCCTGCCACAGCCCCTTGTCCCACAGCTACCTAGACAGCCCTAAGGAAACCAGCACCCTGCCCTGGGCTCTGAGCCAGCCGCCTCCCCCAGACCAACCTTCCAGAAGCATCTTGTTAAAAATGATCTACTGGCTCTTATCTCCCCCGAGCCAAGCTTCTCCTCCGTGGAGAGCAAGCAAGCAGGACCGAGGCCCGGCAGATAAATTAGCCCTTGACCCCTTCCATATGCACGCAGCCAGGGAGATCTATGAGGTCCTGCGTGTGCCAGCTCTAGCAGGGGCTGGGCATCACCCTGGCACCGGCACGGCCACAGCTCCGTTCACCACCCTGCACTCCCCTCCTGCACCACCAGCACAGGGCACTGGTGCCCTGTGCCCACCAGTACCTCTCAAACACCCCCCCAGCCCTTGGGGAGGATGCTCCCGCCTCTCCTCACTCAGGAAGGCTGCGCCCCGCTTCCCACAAACCTCTCCAGGGCAATGAGGTTTGCTGGGGGTTCTCACAGTGCGCGGGCACAGACCGCCAGCCCCGGGCACCCTATTGCCCCCCGGGACGGCAGGAGGAACGATAATTCCCTGGGGGACACAACGCCTCCCAGCCGGCACCCACTCCCCCCNGAGCCACCGCGCTGCCCGCCCGCCACCTAGCGGTCCCCGCACTGGGACCCGCCAGCCCCGCCACCGGCCCCGGGACCCCCGGCAGGTACCTGCGTCGGACCTTGCATCCCTGGTCGATGCCTCTCCCGGCCCCCCGGCATCCCCCCCCAACACCAGCCGGGGGGTGCATCCCCCCCAGGCCGGCTCTGCTCTGTCCGCCGGTGCCTCCCGGGCAGGGACAGTCCCCTGGGACACAGCCCCGTGCCATGGGGTTGGATGCCAATGGGCCTTTCCTCTTTGCTGCAGGTGGGCATCAAAGCCTCCCTCCCGGCTAGCCAAGGGCTGTTTGGGGCCAGAAGGAAAGAGCGGGGACATGGGATGCAGGGAGGAGCTGCACAGGCCTTGAGGAAGAGAAACAGCCCCACTAACCACCTAGGATGGAGCCGGAGCTGAGGATCCACCCTGGAGGATCTCCTACTGGACTCCAGGCAACCGAGAAATTCGCTGTCCCAGGAAACCAACAGGGCAGAACCGCTGGTGGAGGTGGTTCTCAAGCACAACAGCCAGAGTCACAAACAAGGAGGGCTGGGACAGGCATCAGCCTCATGCGAAATCAGATGTAGGGAAACCACCACTTTTAAGGACAGGATCAGCCCTCAGGAGCGAGAAGCGCCTTCTGACTGAAGCACCGAAAGGATCAAACCCTCTCCAGGTACCCAGAGACAGCAGGGGGGTACAGATGTGACTCCCCAGCAAAGGCCAGAGCTCAAACCTCCCCCCGACCCTGCAGGTGCCAGTGTTTCACCCCGCCACAGGACACTGCTGGGCCGAGAGCAGGACACAAGCGAGGACCTTGCTGTGACAGCGCCCAGCACCAGGGCCAACGGGACCAAAACCAGGGTGGTGTTGCTAACGGCTGGGTTACCTTTGGGAGCACACATGGAGCTGGGTTCCTTTCCATTACAGCCGCTTGTGACTCTGCCCCTTCCCTCGGTGGCCTGGATGCAGCGCTGAGCTGGCTGATGAGGCACGAGCGTGCAGAGCCCACAAGGCAGAGAAAGGACCCCCCAGGCCCCTCCTGGGAGCAGCATTGCCAAAGGAAGCAAATGTCAGGGACTGGACACGGAGAAGCATCTCCCACTGCAGTGCACATGGGAGGAACCTGTCAGCCAGCAGTGACCCCCCCTCCAGACCCGATGCCTGAGAGACCTTTATTCAGAGTGTAAAAACAGTTCTTTACAAAGCAGATTGACTGAGAACCTCCCCCCAAACCTCAAATGGGCTGTGAGCTCCCACTCCACCATAACCGCAGTTGAGGGCGCAGCCTGGGCCCTTTTCAGACTTCCAAGTGTACAAACCCCATCTGTCCTGGTTTGGGTTGGGATAGTTAAAACTTTCTTACTAGCAGTTGGTATAGCGCTATGTTTTGGATTTAGGATCAGAATAATATTGATAACACACTAATATTTTAGTTATTGCTAAGCAGCCAAAAGACTTTTCAGCTTCTCGTACTGGCCTGCCAACAAGAAGGCGGGGGGCACCCAAGAAGCTGGGAGGGGACACAGCCAGCACAGCCAACCCCAACTGACCAAAGGGGTATCCCATACCGTGTGGTGTCACGCTCAGCATATAAAGCTGGGGGAAGAAGGAAGGGAAGGGCGTTCGGAGTTACAGCATTTTGTCTTCCCAAGTAACCATTACGGGTGATGGAGCCCTGTTTTCACGGAGATGGCTGAGCACCTGCCTGCCTATGGGAAGCAGTGAATGAATTCCTTGTTTTGCTTTGCTTGCGTAACATGGCTTTTACTTTACCTATTAAACTATCTTTATCTCAACCCACAAGTTTTCTCATTTCTACTTTTCTGATTCTCTTCCCCATCCCATCCAGGAGGAGGGAGCAAGCGGCTGCGTGGTGCTTAGTTGCCTGCTGGGATTAAACCATGGCACCATCAAATTGTGAGGAAAGAAAAGCAAAAACACTAGAATGCATGAAACTGCCTGTCCCACCACTGGCTTTACATCCTCCTGCTGGGGAAGGGACCAGAAGTGTGTGTTTCAGAGCTACGGATAGGGGAGTGCACAGAGCAGAGGTCCGAGAGAGCAAAAAGGCACAGGAAAAGGACCATCCCCTCCCACCCCTGACTCCCAGCACAGGGATGGGGGAGAGGGGATATACCAGCAGCATCCATCCAGTTTTGGGATCAACCTCCCAGGGCTGTGGGAAAGGAGACACCCCGGTGCTGGGAGCAGCCCCTGCTCCCCAAAAAGTCACAACAGAAGAAAAAAAAAAAAGCAGTAAATGTTGAGGTCCTGGCAAGAGGTGTCCGAGGTAAAAGCCATCCAGGGAGAGAAGTCCCAGCGAGTACCTGGAGGAAGAACAAGACTGAGACCAGCAGCCTCCTGGGGCAGGGCAGGTTCCACCCACGCTTGCCACGCTGGTATCACAGCCACCCGGACCCTTCCTCCGAGGCTGCCTGGCCCCTCACCTTGCCTGGAGATAAGTTACTGCTTCCTCCTCTACTTCTTGGCTGGCATGATAGGAGCAAGCTCCTTCTCCTCATCCTCATCCGACAAGTCATCCTCCTCCTCAAAGGAAGCATCTTCCCTGTGCACTGGGACACACAAATAACTCTGTTACTCAGCAGTGTATGTCTCTGCAAATACAACTGGCCCCCAAGACACCCCAAGAGCAGAGCAGCCCAAGGAGCACTGGAGCAGTCCTAACAGCAGCTTGTGGGCACAAGCTGCATCCCAGTTGGAGGGAGGTCCCAGAGGGGAATGGCGACAGCCAGCCATGGGAAAAGGAGACAGTGTGGGCCACCCTGACCCCTTTTTCCCATACATGGCTTTATGGCAGGGAAGTTATCCCTGCATGGAGATGGCCCCTGGGGAATCAGCACAAAGGAGGCACCGAGCACACGTGTTGAGCAGCACCGTCTCCCAGGAGCTCCCCGGTCAATGTTCACGCTGAAGGGAGCCCTTCCATACCCCCTCGCTCCTCCCAAGCCTTTCCCCACGCACGAGTCCTTACAGATCCGGTGCCAGCCAGCGAGGTGGACCGGGCCAGAGCCTGCTGCCAGGCGGAAGGTGACCGGAGGCTGCAGCTTGAAGTTGTCCAGACTCAGCTGCAAAGAGACAGAGATGGAGCTGTGTTAGGGGTGCTGGGTTTGGCTGGGGTAGGGTTAAGTTTCTTTACAGTAGCTGGTATGGGGATACGGTTTGGGTTGGTGCTGGAAACAGTGTTGATAATGCAGGGATGTTTTTGTTGTTGCCGAGCAGCGCTTTCACCGAGTCATGGCCTTTTCTGCTCCTCACACCACCCCACCAGCAAGGGCCAGGGGTGCACAAAATGCGGGGAGGAGACAGAGTCAGACCAGCCGACCCCAACTGACCAAAGGGATATCCTGTACCATATGGCATCATGCTCAGTATATAAAGCTGGGGGAAGAAAGAAGGGAAGATGTTCGGAGTGATAGTGTTTGTCTTCCCAAGTAACTGTTATGTATGATGGAGCCCTGCTTTCCTGGAAATGGCTGAACACCTGCCTTCCCATGGGAAGAGGTGAATGAATTCCTTGTTTTGCTTTGCTTGCATGCGTGGCTTTTGCTTTACTTATTAAGTTGCCTTTATCCCAACCCACGAGTTTTCTCACTTTTACTCTGCTTCTCTCCCCCATCCCACCGGGGCTGAGGGAGCGAGCCGCCGCATGGTGCTTGGCTGCTGGCTGGGGCTAAGCCACGACACAGGGGCAGAGGCAAAAAGCCTCCAGCAGTCCCCGGCACAGCACCTGACCCAGCTAAACTTGTTCTTCTGAGGGCATCTGCAGCCAGGCCAAGGCTACCCAGGGCACCTCCCCGTGAGCTGCAGACCAGCTCACGGTCAGGATCTTAGGGGAAAGGTCCACAAAGATCCAGAGATCTCCAGTTCCCTGCAGACATCCCCACCTGAGTCTTCAAAATAACCTCTTACCAAGGGCTGGCACGACAACTTCAGATTCGCCACGGGCACAGCGATCTCCTGGTTCTCGTGGTTTCGCCCAACGACCTCCACCACGTTGCACTCATCCTTGGCACCCTCGGTGAGGCAGACCTGGGTGGGAGTGGAGATCGTGAACTACTGCATTCCCAGGGGACTCAGCAGGGACAGCTGGGGCTCTCCATGGGACAGGAGACCCACAGCAATGCTACCAGCCCAGCTGCCATGCAAGGTGTGAGGATGCTGCTTCACAAAATAGGGAGAGCACGGAGCGCCCCCCATCCCTCTCCCCCCACAGCAATTGCCCTTCACCACATCCAGAGGGGCTCTGCGCCTTTCCCAGCTGGGACAGCTGTTCCTCAGCCTCAAGAGATGCCACCTGGGCTGCATTTTCTGCTGATCTGATCCATGGTGGCAGGTCCTGTGCTCCCAGGACAGAAAGCATCCCTCGGGGAGAGCCAAGAATGAAGCAGCGCTTCATTGGAGACAGAGAAGCCAGAGGCCCAGCTGGTGAGGGTGGCCACATTCTTCCAGCAGGAGGCTCCAGCAAGGTCAAATATAAGGAAAAAAATACTTTCCTTCACCCCATGTCTGGAGCATTCCCCTGCTGAGCCACCTCCTGACGCCACTGGCTTTGCTCAAGCACCTCCATAAATGTGACAGCCCTGTGCCCTGCCCTGAGAACAGCCAGTGCTGAGACCTCAACCAAGGGAGTCCCCTGGTCCAGCCCGGCCAGAAAAGGGGGAATGGGCCTGGGAAGAGGGATGAGGCTGTGGGCCACCATGGGAGAGGACAAGCATATTTAATTCTCATTTCTCTTACCACAGACAGGGCCAAAATGTGGTCAGAGTCATCTTTCTCGTCCACCTGAAAGGTGTAGGATTTGGTACTGGCAGTCAGCTCGCAGCCTGGAATGAGGAGATCGGAAAAGCCACAGCAGCTGTTACGTGTCCCTGAGTGCCACGGGCAAAGGGTTCCCAGGGCGAGCCCTGGCTGGCCAACCACACCGCATCCCTAAAACACTTTATTTTCCCATGCTCAAGAGCAGCCTCAGGCCAGGCCACCCTGAGCTCCAGGATAAAGTGTTCCTAAGAACTACGCACCCAGCTCAATACCATATAATGACAAATCCTGTTGTCCCCAAACCAGGCTGCTGTGAAGCAGCGCCCAGGGGCACCCAAAACCCCTGAGTGTGGGCAAGGCAAGGCAAGGCTCATCCCCTCCAGAGCCGCACAGCCAGGGCACACTGCTCCGGACAACGGGAGAGGGAGCAGAGAGAGAGGCAGCTCTGCCCCCCCCCAGCATCCCTAAAAACGTTTGCTCTGGCGAGAGCCTGGAGGCAGAGACACGGAACGTGAGACCTGCACGATGAGGAGCAACCCGATGGGAGGACGCCGGGCCAGGCTGCAAGGAGCCAGTCCCTCGAGGCAAGTCTAGAGATAGATTTTATTACATACTTCTCCAAACAGCTTAAAAAAACCCCCAAAAAAACACAACAAGGGAGTTGCAAAATTATGTCCTCGGCTCTTAGGATCAGGACTCAGCCGAGCGCGGGGAGGAAGGAGAGGCAGTGTCCTGGGTGTGTTTGGTTAGTGCAGGATGATTCACCAATGTGAAGCAGATGGGAAAAACGTGGACCTGAGCCCCGCGGACCAGACCCGGCGTCTGAGGCGGAAAAGGAGGAAATCGGCCTCAGCAGACACAGCCCAGGGCAGGGGCTCTTCCCGGCCGCCCTCACGCATCCGGCTCACCGGGGCAAGGACCGAAATCCAGGTGCATTAACGGCCCGGGGGTGTGTGTGGGGTGTGTGTGTGTGCCTCCTGCTGCCGCTCCGCCCGCCCTTGAGGTGCTCCGGGCCGGGAGCGGCCCGCGCCGCCTTTGCCCACGCCTGGTCGCACACACGTTCGGGAGCCGCGCGGGGCCACGTGTCGTGGGGGTTTTAAACATGCCCGGT
>VXBO01013781.1:97683-124822 GCA_013400135.1 Rhinoptilus africanus
GGGCTGTGCCGGGCCCTGCCGAGCCGCCCCCGCTCCGCCCCCGGGTGATGCATCCTGCGTGGGGAAACCCCGCTGGAAGGGCTCGGCGCGAGGAGAGGGAACGCTGGGTGAAACGCCGTATTTATAGCGCTTTATTTCCTTGCAATAAAAGGAGAAGGGTTAATTACCCCAGCGGGATCCACATGGCTTTTCCTGGAAACCAGCCCCTTCCCTCATGAGATTTTTCTGGCGGGTGGGAAGGAGGGGGAACAGTGGAAGGGGAGAGGATGAACAGACCAAAAGCCACCCTGAAGATGAAAGACAACATCGCATCCCTTAAATGCGGGGTCCCACTCACAGCAGGACAATGCACTTGCTGACCACGCTGCCAGCTGTGGAAATGCCACACTGGAAAAACAGCCCTTATGCTGGCCATCCATGTACAGGACTTCTGATCCTGGCTCCAGGGCACCAGTGTCCCCAGACACCAGGGAGAAGATACAGGCCCTCAGTAGAGGCAGAAGGACAAGGGCGCAGAGGGGTATCAGAGGGGCAGGAGGGCGACAGGGGGAGGGATCACCCTTTAAGTGTGGATGAGGGTGAGAGCAGTGTGATGTGACACGGGGGACTGTGGCATGGCAGCCTTTGAACGCAGAAGGCACTATGTACCGCAGGGCACAGGGGGATGGACTGGCCCTCTAAAGCAGAACGGGCAGCAGCCCCATCCGTGCTGCAGGGGTGGAGGGGGAAGCAGGTAAAATAAAACCAACCCCACTATCGATGAGCTCACACCGCATTCTGGGTGGGAAGCTGGCCCTGCTCCCACCTCAGAGGAGACCTCCACCGCCTGGCCATTTGCTCTGCTCCAGCTGGAGCCGGTTCAAGAAAAACACAACTGAAGAGGTTTGAACAGCCGACGCTGGTCGCAGAAAGAGGCGGGCGTTCGCTCCGCGGTGGTTACACAAGTGCACGTGTTTGCTGCTGCAGTAGCTGCTCTCCGCAGCCGTCTGTTACGTATGGGACCCATCTGCGGACACCACCCTGGAGGCAGGGAGACAAGAGCGCCCGCTTCTGCTTCACCATCCCTTAAAGGAAAAGTTGGAGTCCAAACCTGCCCTCCAGGCAGAGATGTGTTTGACGCAAGCAAGTCATATCACCATTTCTGCCATAATTTCATGACAGGGGCTTCAAGAAAACAAAAGACAACTACACACACCACATGATGATTTTGTGAAGAAAACCCACCGTTTTAACATGGCACATGTTTACTGGGTTAGGAGAAAAGTTTATAACTACTCATTTCCCTGCCGAGTTTGTGTGTTATCGCATTCTACACAATATATCCCTTTTGCACTGCACAACCAGTGCACTTCCACAGCAGGTGGCTGAACTCCTGAGCACTGACCTCCGGAAAAAGCTGCTTTTCGTACCCCTGAGCCAGCCCTTCTGCTTAGCTGTCATCCTCAGCAGGAAGCTACCTGCTTCAGCTGTCTCAAGTGTTTAGCTTCCCAAGTCAAACGTTGCGGATGTACTACTAATGCAAGACTGTGGAGCTATAATACTTCCCCTCAAATTACTTTGTGCCTCCCCCCGTTTCCGCTGGCAGGCTGGTCGGGGTTTCAGCAACCTCTAAACCCAGCAGCTGGCAAGAATAAAAAAAAAAAAAAAAGTAAAAAAAGAGTAAGAAAGAGCAAACAAGCACTGCCACAACACAGCTCACAGCGGCTTTGCCAGACACTGTCAGACCTTCGAAATAATTGGTTTTTTACAAAACAGGTGAAGTTCAACTGATGCTACTCACAGACAAACCAACAAAAAAGGTCACTGCTACCCTAAAAATCCTTGGGGCGAGTACTTCTGAAGGGTCCCTGGGTACTTGCCTACGAAAAACATCAGCACAGGTAAGCTTCTACCATGCAACACACTGCCCCCACCAACAGCAGAGGCAAGTTTCTCTGGCAGCTGATCCCGAGGGCACGCAGCGCACACAACGTGATGTAACAAATGCTGCCGAGCCCCTTCCAGTTCTGGAACCTCATACACAAAATACATGTTTCTTATTTACATTCACTTCTCAATTTTTATTCTATTTCTCGCATGGTCTTCAAATACAGTTTTACAGGTCTTTTTTTTTTCTGCTACAGATACTGTTGATCTAAAAACAGATTAATCAAAGTGGCATTCCAACCTTAATGAAAATTCATAACCATGAAAGATATGTCAACATATCACTTTACAATCCTAGAATGATGGTATTGGCCTGACATTCCATAGGCTTATACAATTAATTTCTATAATAACAACAAAGTCATAGGAAGAGAAAATGTGGCAGCTCCTTAAAAGCCGAGAAATAAGGCCACAACCATCCTATGCTGTAATGTTATGCATCCAGACAAAATAAGTTGACTCTGGTATTCATGAAGAAACAAAACTCTCCCACCTGATAAACCAAGGTATCAGCTACTCAACATGCACTCAAAGCTGTATAAAAACAAGTGGCATTCAGCTCTGACTTACATGAAATCCCACAGCACAACCCCGTACCTCTCTCTAAACATGAAATGAACTTGTTTCAACTTAAATACTTTGCTACTGAATTAAAAAAAAAATGTTCACATTCTGCAAAGGGGAAAAAAAAAAAGATAATCCTGCACGTGACTGCACCAGAAGGCCAAACACAGCATCTCCTTACAGGTCACAGACAACATTACTTCAGTTTTAATGCCATTATAGGTTGCCTAACTTCCTTCTATGTGGCTGCAGGCTTGTAAAAGGAACTGAACTTCCTTTGCACACCACTGAAAACAACCCCAGGAAAATTAAAGAGGAAAATAAAAAAAAGACAGCCGATGGCAGCAGGTGAAAGGCGCAAGGTGCTGCAAGGTGTATACCATTGGCCAATTGCGTATCTGGGACAGCGGGACTTGAGTGAAATACCAATTTCAGAAATGATGCAACTACCTCACTACCAGAACCCATTCCCACGCCGATTCCATCCCATAGCCAAACAGGTCAGACCTGGGTAAAAACATTAAACTCTTGGAACATTTAAAAGTAGGTAACCATTTAAATAATGTGTAAAAATGTGCTTATTGTGGCATTTCTTGTAGAAAAGTTATTTGATACAAATGTGCAGGACTTGAAGACCCTGATTTAACCAAACTAGTACGAACAGGCTTGTAAAGACGGTGACTGTTCCAAGGACAAGTCCCAGCTGTGGGCCGGCTCTCTCCCTCTCACCATCTTTCATCCACAATCCCGTGTGAACATTACCAAAATTAACGGGTTCGGCAGACCACCCTGTGAATTGCTGTTTCAGTCCCAGGAGAATGATGACAACCTCAAGCAGCGACAAACTGCCGTCTGAAGGAAGGATCCGCACACCCCTTACCCAAGGATGGTCAGTTTCTAGCCCTGGATACGAGGCACAGTAAGAAAGGTCAGTGCTGAGGACAGATTCGTTCTCCACTGTGGTTTTAGGTTATTCAAAAGTGCCATCTTGGACCTATACCGTTTCACTTTTCAAAAGAAAAAAGTTACAAAAACCGGTAAACAAAAAGTTAGTTAGTCAGCATACGGCTAAGTTTATATACACTGAAATTTACAAGTCTGTCATTAAGTGACTTCTGCCACAAACCACTGCACATTTGTCCCTAACAAAGCACAAAGCTTGAACCAATGGTCATTAGAAGTGACAACGGGTCATCGCTTTATCAACAAGCATAAAGATAGTAAAAAATAGAACTGTAGCTACTTATCTTTAAATTTGCTGATTGACACAAGCAATCCCTCCCATTTTTGCAACTTCCAGTTGCAGATCCTGCTCTATGACAGAGAGAACCCTGCATCTTTATAGATACTTCTGAGAGACCACTTTTCCGCTGACACGTGACCGCAGAGAACTGTCGTCAACCACGGCGCCGACTGAGAGGGATTGCTCTGAGAAGCTATAGCCCATGCAAGATTCCTTGGCACTTCACACAGGACCAGGAGAGGACAAGGTTTCTCTTTGTTAAAACAGTGTTTTCAGCAGCATTATCCTCTTCCAACAAATTACAGTCTGAATGTATGATGGGTGATTTTCGCATAGCCCCTTCTACCAAGCTGGCTTATTGCTGGCTTTGTGCAGCTAGACCATAGGAAGATCCCCACCACTACCTGCCCAGCTGTTAAGGGACTACAGTACTGGAACAGTTTGCTGTCAAGTACTTCACAGGCTTCTTCCAAGGATAACAACATCCTTTGGAAATCCTTCCATTTTAGCAATTTCAAAACAACCCAGCTTGCTGTAAAACTCCAGGATTCTTTTATCATCTGGTCTCACTTCACAAAAAGCCCCACGGGAGCCTGAGGAAGGAAGAGAGAAACAAAACACTGTAGAAGAGTTATTGTAAAAAGCACAGTTATCAAATATTACTGGAGTTCCCACCTATTTTAACATTAAACCCAATGAAACCACTGATCCAATTCCATATGGAGTATAGTGCCCGAAAGAAAGTAAACTTATGGCAATATAGCTGACCACTGGGGTCAGCTGCACGTTGCAGAGGTCTTGTCAGTCTGAACAAATCACCTTCCCTCTGCACACCTTTTATTTCACACAAAAGCATCCCGAAACTCTGATGTTGGCTCAGAAAATAGCACTAGAAGCAGGCACCAAATCGCGCAAAGGAACTGTGCACCTCAGGTGCGCAGTAAGGCAGACAGCCAAGTACTTCCCCATATTAAAGGTTTTGGTAATTACCCACCAGTGCACACTGCCACACATAAGGAAAAGCATCATTACCAATGCCAGCAGGGGAAATATAAACATTTCCACGTTGTTCAAGATGTAAAAATGTGTGCTCTCGCTGCCAAATTGCTCCCTCAGTTCTTTCTATTTTCTAATTTGCAAGATAACAGCTAAAGTGAAAAGCTACCTCTTACTGAAGACAGCAGCAGAAGTTAGCTATCCAAAAGCTTTATAATTATTTACCTAAATCAAGATTGCCAACTATGGCAGGAATTGAGTATATCAGGCTGACATGCAAACACAGTAAAGTTAATATAACCATCCCAAGTTTGCCTTGCATCCTAGAACCAGCATGTAATTAGGAAACACGGAATTCTGAGCGCAAGAAGCTTACCATTAGCCTTTAGAGAAGAGAGCAGACAGGCCATCATACTTTTGGCTACGCTTGGGTCTGTCACTTTTTTGTGGATATCAATCTTTATCAATGATGGGAAGTTGGCAAGAAATGATTCTGGCAATACTTCTTGCTCTTCATGGAAGCTCAGCATTATTTTCTGAAAAGAATATGGGAAGCAGACATTTTCATTCATGTTTATTAAGGGAGGCTGCTTTGCTCACAGAGTAGACCTCCAAATCAGCATGTTTTCCAACCACACCTCTGAGGATCACTTCGTTCCTTACCTGCTGAATTGCTCTCTGTACTCCAGACACAGAGGCAGACTACAGAAGCTTCTCAGACTGTCAAAGGAGGAATGCAAAATTCCTTGCATGGCTTCTCAGCGACCCACATTTCAAGTAAGAAAAAACATAACCCAACCCAGTTTGTGCACGGATATTCATCTTCTTTATGTTTTACATAGTCAGTTTTATGTCTAAGTGTTCTAACCCTCCACATGTATTCTTTGGTTCACAGCAGCCTCAAAACATCTCTCATGTCCATGCAATTATCTTAGACTATTTGCCCCAAACAAAGGCAAATTTCAAATAAGCCTTGATGATAACTAGAAGATGTTTTTGATCACTTAAGACTATTGCAGTTATCCAGGAAGGTCTCTGGGAACGTGACATCAGACATTGATTTCAATGCAACTCATAGCAATAGAACAATCAAGTGAGATTAATGCAGAAGTAGACAATGACACATCTGAAAGATACTCAAGTCATTCCCCCTTCTGGTTACTGATTTTTAAAACCTTTAGGGAGCACCAGCTCAAGCAAACAAGTAACCCAACTTCATTTCCTGTATAAACAGAAGTCACCTTCACAACAACCCAAACTTTCACACAAGGAACCATAACAATAACAACCCCCGCATTTTTTTTCAGGTCAAGTTTAACTGCAATCCCCTCAAATCTATAAACTGCCATCTCCCAAACTCTTACAGGGAGAGCCTCTGTTCAAAGTTACTACTTCAAACTTGTCGAGCTACTTCAGGTTCAGAACCACGCCTGCTCCCCTGGGCTTTTCTTTATCAGGGTTGTAGCAGGCACAATCCCACAGAAAGTGTTCAAAGTTAGCCATGCTGCCTTCAAGCACCAAAGCAAAGGTGATCCCCCTTTCTTCCAACCACAGAAATGCTACAAGAGGTAAAACAGGTTATGAAGGAGTAGGGTAAGAGAGACGATGCATTCATCTCTTGTGATCAGTAATAACTAACGTCAGGAAAAGCAGACACCAGGTAAAATTCCCTGACATGAACCTAGACAAAACTGCCAGGCAAGCCCACAAGACTATGACACAAGTCAGGGGACTGGATTTTTCTTTTCTGAAACAAAGCATTTTATTTATCCCATGAAGTTTGGGGCTCAAGATGTATTTAAGTAAACTAGAGAACAACTGAACTGTATTAGAAGCCATCAATTTGAATTAAATTATCTAAAAAGTACAGAAATGAAGCTTTTCAAATCAAAGTGGAGACAATCAAGAGATAGGAAGGCTGTAAAGGAAACCAAATCAATCCTATTCTGTCAGAAAACTTTTCCCTACATGATATTCAATCACAATGGCTTCTAAGCAACTACTGAATATTCTCTACTTTCCTTTATAGTGTCAAAAGGCTAACTGTATCAAATCCCACAGCATCTATCTCAAGAGCAAAGTACAAAGAGCTCCTCTGTACTCCCACAGGAATATCTCTCAAGCCATAATCTCAAGAAACAGACTTTTTCTGAGATATTGTATGAGCAGCAGAAATCCCCGGGCAACGTAGCAACAGCAAAAAGCGTTCTTAAACACCTCAATGGAAAAGCTAGTTTATCAGTATAAAATACCTCCTGCTTTCTCTCTGAAGTCTGGCTTTAAACTTCTAGAAATCAAGGTCCCTTCTCCCTTACTGTATCTACTACAGCTTTGCTGTGGTTAGTTTCCGATATCTTTATATGCATTAGCTTTGCTTCAAAATCTGAATTTACATACACAGTTGAAATCACAGCACTGTGCAAACGCAGAAGAATCAAGTCATAAAACACATAGACTGCAGAATTAGCTCCACTTCACTAGCAGTAGTGGAGTTATTAAGATACTTTCCTCTCACACCTACCCCAGAACAGTTTTGCCATTTGCTACAAGGCTTTTTTGGTTGTTGTTTTTGTTTGGGGTTTTTTTTGTTGGTTTTTGTTTTGTTTTTTAAATGTGCTTCACTTCTCCCCCCATCAAACATGCCTATAAGTAGTAGCCATTTTCACAACAGGGTGACAAACTTTTCATTTTGCTTCTAGGAAGCTTTGCTTTGCTTGTGGGAAGGCCTGTGCTCTCAGAGCCATGACCTCCATTAAGACTCTGTCTAAGTCCTAGTCCAATAAACCAAGGGCACACTGCCATATCAGCCATTTTTGTCCTGCCCTTACCAGCTGGGGATTCCCTTAGGAAGCCCACCAGCCTTTGTATTCAGACAACGTGTTGGAGAATACTTTCTGGAAAACATTCTTTCATTCCTGGAGAGAAAGAAAAAGGCTAAGAAGTGTTTCTGTGCATGCCTCTACTACAGCTTTGTCGACACCTCCTTCTAGTTACAGCTGTGGACTGCCACCTCCTAGTAACCACCTTGAGTAACCACATTTCTCTCCTTGACAAGAATGCTTCAGCTAGAACTTTTCAATATCTCTGACGGTTCAGTGACATTGTTTTTCTAATTTCTTCCAAAAGCAATTCAAGATATTGATTTTTAGCACTTGCTAAAGGTGAGATGTTGTTTTGTACCACTCACAGCTGTCACACTCTATAAATAGCTCATGGATTTTAACATCAAAACTAAGTGGCTCTTTAATTTGTTTTCCATACTTAAACTGATGTGACTATCAGGGATTAGCCTTACCTGCAGCATGGGGAAACTAATATCACATTTTCCAGGAGAACAGAGCAGAAGCAATCCTTTATTTTCAGAACATGACTTTCTCTAGATTAAGGTGTCTTGCGTTTACTGCATTGACTACTACTAAGGTACATCTCATGGGTGTATTACAACACACAGCTGCATCTGACTGGCAGTGAATAATTTTACTGTCACCTTCTAAGATGTCAGATATTGTGCTCATCAAAGACTTCAGAAAAGTACGAAAACTGAATTGCACAGAAGATCAAAATGCAACAGAAAAACAAAGACCTGCTCTGGAAAGAAAGAGTTCAGCACACAGTTCTGATCTCATGGGTTATACCAACCTCTGCCTCAGAGAGTTCTTTGTCACTATTTGGTTTAGTATATTTTTCTTGCATGAAAGGGATCCAAGACATTTTGCATTTTTTAATGAAAGGAGTCACATCAACTGTTCCCAAAGCATAACCACATATGCCATCCTCATCTTCTAAGACGAAGCAGTAATCCAGGCTGAGGGTGAGTAGACCTCCCACTAACCTGCAGAAAGAAGTGTCCAAATTCAGTCAAAAGAAGGTCACTTTGAACGAGTATGCTTTTCAGGTACTTTGGGAGAGACTCTAGGATCATCCAAAGAAGCAACAGAGTCCTCCAGTCACGGAATTAGTTCTTACAAAGCATTAACAGACTGATCAACTGTCAAAACCCAACTACAAGCAACATCTGCACCTCAGAATCCAACAATTTAATTCTATACATACTGCTCTTCTGACTCACTAGACATAAAAACTTCCTTCACCTTTTGCCCTCAGTTTCTGTGCTGCCATTAACCTCCTACTTCTTCCATCTTTTCTTTTGGGTATTTTTTTATATGTTACACATCCTCTCCTAACTACCCTCCTGTCACAGAGCACCCTCTTTGCAAAGTTTATCTAAATTAAACACTCAAGACAAAAAAAAAAAAAAACAAACCAAAACCAAAGTAGCTGATTTTACAGCTCAGATTTAATGTCTTCTTTAAAAAAAAAACCAAACCACCACACTTCTTCATCCCACTTGCCATTGCTTATTCTTATGAAAAGTTAGTACATGTAATCTGTAATGCGTATTTCTGAAAAAAACGCAAGGCAATTATCTGAAAAACTACACTAGGTTGGAGAAAAAATACCAGATGGTAACTACAGACTATGAACACTCTCATGATATACTTTCAAAAAAATTGTAATAATAGGATATTATGATGCACAGGTTTCATAATGCAGAGGTTTCAGCTAAGTTGTGGGGTTTTTTTAACAACTCACAACAGCGACCAGAGCATCAACCGAGATGTAACTGTTTATGGTATCTTTAAGAAACCAAAACCCCAATTGTTTCTTTGTATTTGTTTGTTTGTTCCTTTAAGCAAATGTTATCTACATTTTTCACACACACACACTTTTAAAAATTCAAATTAAATACAGTGTCAGGATTTCGTCCTTCAAAACCACCTCTGTAGGTCATTCATTCCTAATACATACTTGTCTCCAATTAAATCTGGTAAACTATGGAAGGGTTGATCAGCTCCATCGGCATACATTTCTCTGCAGATCTTATATACAGATGCCTAAGAGGAAAGAAGAGATGATTTCAAGTCATCAGCATTCAAAAGCTAACAACTTTATTTTAGAGAGATTTCATTAACAGCTCCACTGGAAACTAGTACCGACAGGTACTTAAGTTACACAGAACAAGAACACCTATCTATGAGAAAGGACCTGTCTCCCCCCACCCCTCTTAAAGTCTCCCGTCAAAAACAGGAAAGGGAAGGGAAGGAAAGGTTGGAGGTGAACCTCCTGCAGGCTGCAATAGCACAAGATTAATCCTGAGTGTGAGTTACCAAATGCTCCGTGAAGATCAATACCCTGGATACAAAGTCCCTTTTCAAAACCTCCAATGTGCAACTCTCTAACCACTGCAAGGGACAGACACACCCTGACTTTCTGCATGTTAAAGACTTTCAGTTGGCTCTCTTTAAAGAGTAAACTTGTATCAGTCACATTTTAAATAAGAAACTTCAAACTTTTCAACAAAAAGGCTTTGCATTTGCCATGTCTCTGGCCTCCTTTCCTAAAATGGGAACTTCACCTCAGAAGAAATATTCTTTATAACTGCATGTTTAGCTGCATCAACAATACTTTAGGTGTCTTAGAAATATCAATTCCATTATCAGAAAGGAAAAACCACCTTAGGTACAGTCCTGCATTAAGGTTTGGAAAAGGCTGCTTTACTGCATTCATTGGAGCTGCGGCAAACACGTAAATGCTCATGTTTCAAAGGAAACATGTTTCGTCTCAATGTGGCTACAAATGCAAAATTCAAGCTGCCTTAATCCTTACATTATTTAAACTGTATCCATAAAGAGTTAATTGCTGGTTGATACCTTAATTTCAAATATTTTCACTAAGCTAATAGAATAAAGCTACACTACAGATTTGCTCAGATAAAAAAAAAAGGGGGGGAGGGAACCCCTAATCAATAAAGATTAATATAAAATTACTGGTTTCAAAGCGTCAAACACTCCAAAGCGGATTTGACAACAATCCTTGCAAAACCAGACCAAAAAGTTTACTGCTGTAATTAAACCAGTAACAATGGTTGAAATATTATCACATATTACAACCACATTTTGAGACACACTATCAAGGTTCTGCCCAGTTCGCTCTGAGAATGACAGCAGTTACCCCAATAACTACTAAGTGTCCAGGTGTATGCACCCCCCTCTAAGGTTAAGCCATTGAATGTATTCCCACTAAAAAGATCCCGCTTCCAGCGGCAAACAAGTTTAACTTGCCTTTCAGAAACAGGGAAGGCACTCATAGATTTAAAAAGGTGGTGGGGTGGGAACTGTGAATCAAGATGTGGGTATTCCTGTACTGCTGCACAGCACATTGCAGAACCATAGGCAAGTCACTTACCTTAGTTTTCCCACGAGATCCCATTTGTGCCTTGTGCAAGATACTGGGACATCCGTTTCATTAGGGAATGAAGGGACACGGCAATAACCAGTGTTGCCCCAGAAGGAAATACATCACTAACAACAACAGAGACAAGCATCAAAAGCAGTTACCTCATCTTTAGGAAAGTAGGGTCGTATGGTGTACACTTTGGAAGTGGGCGTTAATGGAGGTGGTTGAAAAAAGAGGTCATTTGCCCCATCAATAGGCAGCAAACGCTGTGAAAACAAAATACTCCATATGACTGTATGAACAACAAAACCCATCACTCTTGGGTGTGCACTGCAGACTCCCAAATTAACATTTGCTACTTGCAGGCACCCCAGAAGAAGGTGGGGTTGGTATGCTTTACAAATGCAAAGACCTTACTTGAATAGAAAATATCCAATTGGTGTTTTAAAATATGCAATTGAAACAGCATATTAAGAGTCTGTTAATCTTATCTGCTTTAAAATACTTTTTACCAATCATATCTACACTGTCTCTGTATAAGAACATAGAATGTCAGGAGGAAAGGTTTGGTCTGAAGAGGGTTAACTGGCCAGAGGAGACGCTTTATCCCAAAAGCAATGCGCTGACTCAATTTGCTGCGCGCAGAGCACCTGTGAGGGGGGAAAAGTATAGCGCCTGAAAAATCCATGAACAAATTTGAACATGGTATAAACAGCAACTTAAGGGTATTTGCCAATTGAAATCTTTGCAACAAAGCGCATTAACAGCTTCATTTAGACAGAAACCAAAATTTGGATGACTATCGCTTTTGCTCATGGAATTCCCATCGGCAGACAAGCATGCGCGCATTGTGCAATTGCGGGCGCAGATAAAAATGCTGTGCGACCTGCAAAGAAACAATGTGAAATGTACAACTAAAGCCGCTGCGCTTCGCATGCGCGTGGGACAGGCAGCATCTCCTTGAGAAATTACTGTAGAAAGGGGAGGAAAATTATTTTAAAACAAGCTGTAAGGCTAATGGGCTTTGGACCAGAAAGCCTTCGGCAGACCAATCCTTCCAGACCTCTGATGTGCAACAAAAGGTTTCTCATAAAACAAAGAAAATGTCATTCAGTTGTGAAGTCATATTGATACCTGGAACTCTCCTGCTAGACCACCTCTAAAGGCCCAGGGTTCTTGGTCTCCACTTAAGAACTGTGCTGAAGATTGACTACGACACCCTGTTGAGATCAGATCCAAGCGGAGAATGTTACGAGAAGGGGGATTTCCCGGGTGTCTAACATGTCCAAAAAGCTAACACACACTTGTGGAAAAAGCTCTCTAACTGAGCTAGAATCCAGGGCTTGAGGGGAGGCTGTAATAATGTATGATTTATAAAGATTTTGTGCTTGCGCACTAATTGCAGTATTTCCAATTTTTTATTACCTGTAACAGACTAGTTTAGCACAGGCGAGGTGATTCAGCTAATACACCTCATTCCTGACCAGAAGGCACAAGAATGGTGCCATGCACAATTATGTAAGCTTACCAGACATTTTGTATTTTTTTTTCTTTGTATATTTGTGGCAGAAACACACATTTAATCTAAGAAAAGATGACATCTTGGAAGCTATATGGCTCCATAGCTACTATTGTAAATTTTAGATCAAACAAATGCCATTATCACAGCCCCTTAAAAAAATGGACCTTTCTGAAGTCACATTTTAGTAATGATTGTTTCTAATCTTGTCAGAAAACTAGGACTGGCAATATACGCAAACAGTCTGGAACAGTCCAGACAGCCATGACAGTTATATGAAACAGTATTCTTGCAAGAGACTATGCAGATTTACATAATCCAGGCCATACTTTCACAATGCTGCTGGCATGTTAAAAAGCTAAGTAGTATCAACTGGAATTAACTCACAATTTAACTAGTACACCCTGTTGGTCACAGAGAATACTAGCTTTGCTTTTTAGCATCTTGGTTTTTTCCTCCTCAAGCATATCAGATGCACCAGGGTCCCCACTGATCAACCAGCCACAGCAGACCCACTGAAGTCTTCAGCTTCAGTGTATGCTTGCTTTAGAAAACAACCATTAGCTGTTTGACTTTTATTACTGTTCTGCCAGCAAGACACCACAGCCTTCAACAACTAAGATAATGTAAATGACAACTCTGGAGGAAAAAAAAAAAAAAAAAAAAAGCACAGTATCTGGAGTGGAGATTTCAATTACCCGCCTAGTTTTCTGACAAGATGAGCAGCGCAAATACTCTTTTCCTTTTGTGGACAGCAATCTACCTCCTGTTCAAGTAACAGTCTCAGATCAGTACAGACAAGTATGTTGTGCTAGTCAGAGAGTCCCAAAGTGTGCCAAGTCTGACATTTATGAGAATTTAGGAATATACGTTAAATACAAACTACCTTAAGTATGGTAAATTTCAGAAAAATCCAAGCATCAGAATTCGATTTACTCTCGCATTTTAGAATTCTCAAGTCAAAAGATACCCTTTGCAAGGAGACTCAGTCAATAACTTGGAAGACAGTATCTGTCTGTCCTTTGAGACTACAACTTAACTAGCACTTCCAATTATTACAGTAAAGAGCTGTGTGAATGAAGAGCTGTATAAATGAAAAACATAGTTAATGCCTTAGTCGCTGCGCAAATGTGACTTCAGTTCATGCCTACTGGACATCTAATCTATCTGAGCTGCCTCACAGACAAAACCTTTCCATTTTAATTAATTAATGACGACGCGCTGTGAACATCTGGCGCTGTCCATCCAATAGCAGTAGAAACTTGTGCTGAGGATTCTCCCATCTGTACACAATGGGGAAGAAGACAATAGAAGTCATTAGTAATCCATAGTACTGTACAGCCACACTAATTTAAGGGACTGAATGCTAGCTGGACTTGGGAGGAGAGTGAAGAAAGTGAATGTTCAGTGGACCATTGAGCACACTGTTTGTTTGGATTTGTAACATACTTAGCTTTATATAATGTATTTTATCAATATATGTATTTACCCTATATGTATTTATGCTATATGTATTTACCCCAGTGATAAAATGCAAGGTGAAGACAAAAGCATCCCCCCTCAGAGATGTACTATTAGCTAAGAGTACTAAATGTCAAGAACTCTTACCTATCTAATACTGTTTGAGGCCTGGAACAGAACAGTGCCAAAGTCAGAGCCAGTATTTGCAGAGTTGGCTTCTAGCATGAACTATTCCCAACATTTGACGCATTTAAAGGCTTGAACCCAACTTTACAGGGGCATTGAAAACTGAAAACAATTTCAGATGAAATCAGCAGGTAGTCTGATAATTCTGAAATGCAGTCTTAAGTTGAGCCCTCAATGTTTTGAGATTACACGAATCACTGTTCTCTTTATAGAGCTTTGGCCTGGAGTTTTAAACAGACAAAGTTATCAAAACCAGAGCACTCTTTCTAGCTAAAGGTCAACATACAGCAAGAATAGTAAAGCTGGGGGGGTTGTGTCACACTAGTCTTAAAAATGCATGAACTAAAGCTTTTAAGCAGCATTAGGCAGAGATGTTAACATACTACAATGCTAGGTTTTCCTCCTAACCTAGTTTTCTTCTCTGTACTTTGCAGAAGGCAGTCTTAAAAGCTCTTCTTTATCAACCATGCATATAGGGATTCGATATTTAATAGGCACGAAACAAAGCTGTCGAACACAGACTTGATGACTTAACAGGTCTTCTGTGTCCCTTTTTAAACCTGCCAGTGTTTAAGACTATCATTTAAAGACAATCCAAACACTAGGACTAGACCAAGGTTGTGTAATGGTTAACCACTGTGAGGTTTGCGACAGCTACAAAAAGTGTGACGTGAGACCATCAGCTTTGCTGCCTGCTGTGTATGTCAAGCAAGTCCACAGCATATTCCTTAGAGTTGGATTAAAACCTGAAAGTGAAATGATGTCACTAGAATTACCCAGGCCATGCTGGTGCTATCTGCCAACTTAGGATCCCCCAAAAATCTTTCAGAAAAAAACCAATAAAACAACCACAAACAAAACAAAAAAAGGCCACACATTAAAAAACAAAAAAGACAAAAAAGAAAAAAACATTTCAAGATCAGTTTAAGTCTCAGACTAAATCTGTCTAGAGAGCTCCACAATTTCCATCCATTACCAAAAAATAATAAAAATAAATTTTAAAAAATCAACAATTTGGAAAGTGTTTAAAGGAAATGATTGTGCACCAGAATAGCCTTACACTAAAGCTCGCATGCGCATGGGGCTGGGAGGATCGGCTTCCTCTTGGCCAGGCCCATTGAAAGGTCGCTTCTGCAATTGTTCTGTTGAAGACAGCAATAATGTTATGAAGACAGAGCAAGCAGCAGATAGCTGATGTGGTCACATTTCATAGTGTCATTTCCAATCATACAGCAGGGTATCCAAGGAGTTACATGGCATAGTCCAGTGTGCATTCAGTCAAGAGTAAGTTAAAGTCAACACTTACGTGTCAGCTGAGATTCAAGTTTCATTAGCCCAAGAAGAAAATCAAGGTCTCCAATCTTAACCATCCAGTAGACTTCACTTACAATACCAAAGCAAATTCAGAGTAAGCATTGCTTCAAATAGTTAGACAGGAAAACTTTCAGAACAGGGTCAAATCAAACCCCACGTCCAATGCCTAATACTTCTTTTTCCCCGTGGGCTAATTAAAAACAAAAAAATAGACTATCTGGGATTGTAATGGCTCCCAATGCACCTACCTAACCACTGCACAAAAGATTTCACCATTGACATAATACTCTTGATATCCCAGACGTAGGAGTACATGTCATAAAGGATTGTCCTGTTGGCACAATTGGAGAGGCGAGTGAACATCCCCATCACCAAGCTGCACATCTCTTCGAACTTGGCTGCTCGGTTACGCCACTCTTCTATCTATGAATGGAGGCAAAAGATCCACAAGATCAAACACAGCCTTCTAGGAAGGAGAGGTTCTCTGAATACGGAGGAAGACTATACAATTCATTACTCCATTTCAGCAGCACGGACTACCACACCACACATGACTCACGGGTATTCTCTATGGCTGTTAGAAGTGAGGCCAGTTGGGGATCACCGGTCAAATGCAGACGCCAGACTGCCTTCATAGCTACATGGCCTACAGGGCTTAAAATGGTAGATTCCACTGGAGGAATGAAAGTTACTGTGACCTGCAGTTAGTTATACAGTACCCTTCAGCTTTTAGGAAGTGGAACACCAATCTCTATTACAGACAACATTGGTCAGGATTTTGACTTGAAAGGAGAGAAACAAGATTCACACTCACTTTTTCAGCATCCTTTCCTTTGCAATTAACACTGACAACACTGCTATTTGCTCTCAGCCACTGGAATTCTCTCAGCATCTGTGCACCTTTGGGCCCATGTTCATACGGAAGATAAAACAAGTCAGCAAGAAGCTGCAAGTCCTCTAAAGTCACGGGTTCTACTGTGTAGAGAGGCTTTTCATTTGGCCCAGGCACAAACTGTTCTTTGTTAACTTGCTCATCAGTCTGCATAGGGGCAATGTCGCTACCAGAGTCTTCCTGCATAGACATCTCTGGGGACTTTGATTCAGCTATGCTCTCCTTATCGGTATCCATTGGCTTCAACTCCTCTGCCATCTTGGCTTCAGCAATATCTGTCAGTATCTGATTAGCATTCTTGTCTGAGTCTTCTTGTTTTTCCACTACCATGTCCATTGGTTCCTCATCAGATTGCTTCTTCTCTTCCTCCTTTACCAAGGCTGGTGGCTCGCTGCTCAGCGCTGCCCCCTGACTCATGATGGGTTCTTGGTAAACTGTGGTAACCACAGTTGCTGCATTTAAAGAGGATGGTGCCACCAGGGGCCCCACATCCCCTACAGTAGTTTTAGCACCACTGTGGGCCACTTGCCTACCTGAGAATAAGAAGAAACAAGTTTAGAGTTTTCAATATCTAACTATGCATTCAATAACTAACATGCAAAATCAGCAACTTCTGCAAATCATGGATGACTCTGCTGCCACGCCATCTGATCAGCGCAGTTTCCTTTTGGTACTTTGCCTGTTCTCTTTTGTCATTGTAATTCTAACCACTGACTCTGTTTTTTGCAAGTTTCCCCTCCACGTAACTTTTTTTCCTAACTTTTTCCCCATCCTATCTTTGATTATCAGTTAATATTTATGTGTTGCCAGAAGCACTTCTGACTATGCCATCAGAATAAAAAGCTCTCTCAGTTAACTTTTTTCCTCTGCATCAACTGACTTGTTAAAGTTTTACTTGCATATAGAGGACACTTCAAAACATAGGAACTGATGCTTCAATATTTCAACTGCAAAAATGTGTCTTGTGAAAAAATGTCTTTTGCTGCAGAGTTTGAGAATAATCAGAAACCCTAGAGCAGTTCAAAACAGTAACTCCTGCCAGCTCTGCTCTGGTGCAGAAGAGGTTCTTCCTTTCATTCCACCACCAGTTATCAGAGAAGGACACTCCGACCACCGCCAACACACATTTGAGAAACGCAGATTTTACACCAGATGCCAAGCTCCCATTGCTACAAGAGAGGTGTACAATGCTGGAAGGAACCCAGCTGGTTTCTATAGACAGAAACTAAGAAAAATAAAGCCATCTTAAAACAACTAAAAGAATACAGACTCTTCTGAGGCAGAACTAATGTTTACAATAATTTAACACCCACTTCAAAAAAAGACTATTCTTATTCTCTTAGATCTCACAGATGTCTAGTAACAACTGGGACTAGCAAGATGCAGACTCTTTCCTGTTTTGTATCAACAAGCACCAAAGGATCATATGTCAAGGTTGCTTCTGCTGATCAGTTGGGGCACTATAGGCACACTGCAGAATGCCAAGCATTCTCCTTTCTTTATTAAGGCTTCCCCAGCTAGTAAGGCAGAAAATACTTCCAACTGAAAAGTATACAAATTGCCAGAATCTGTAAAACATTTTTAATCTGAATGTAAGTTCCAAACATTTAACCCCATTGTTCTACCAACCCCATAATACCACAAAATCAAGACTCACTGCTGTATTGCTGAGGTACCCCGAATTCCTGCAACCATTCCGTTAAAGCCAGCTTCAGGGCCATTTGTGGGCTGTACAGAACATCTGTTTCAATGTCTTCATCACTCCCCTCATTTTCCAATTTAATCTGGATAGAAACTGTACTGTCTTCAGTATCAGCTACAGAGACAAGGTTTTAAAAGTTATGCAAGTTTCATTTAAAACAATAAAAAAGTCATGTTAGACAAGGCATTCAAAAACTCTAATAGCCTTATTTCATTACATCCTAATTAGACAAAATGGAAAACTATGTTCACCATCAACGTCAATACAGAAACAGTATGCAGAAACTAGATATTCTGGCACTCAGTTTCTCTTTTGATCTGAATTGCTTATATTCCAATGAAATCAAATCCATGGACACTTATGTCAAATTTGGACATTAAAATTGCTTGCTGAGAGTGCTTTTTATACAACCACAGATACCTCTCAAGACTACAGAGATGCTACAGATACTTCCCAGGAAATAATAAAACAATCTACATGTTTGTAATTTTTCAGGAAACTGCCATTTACTTACAGGATAGAAAATGCTAAGTGATCTTACACAGAAAGAGTTGGTAAGAAAAGGCTAGAATCATTAAAAAAATAAAAATCAGTATGACCTATGTGGTTAAACATAAATCCCAGCAAACCGTTAAGCATACTTACTCATCACCACATCTTTTCTCACTCCATTCATGTTAGACTTGTACCACGTTGCAAGTGTGTGAATAGCAACATAATTGGCTTCAAATTCACAGTTTGGATTGGTCAGAACTCCCTTTAGTCGAGGGATGAGCTCAGTTGACCGACCTTTGTACGGCCCAAGAAAAAGCCTCTTTTGATCATAATCATTAGCATGAATGTTATCCCAGATAACTGGGGCTCTCCTGATGATCTTAGAAACTTCTTCAATGGACTCTACTGGAATGTCTTTGGATACAACTTTTGGACCTAAGAGGGAAACAAGATAATCAGAGGGCTTTGCATATACACTTGAGGATTCAACCCCAAAGTAGTCAGTTTATTTTATTGAATACTTAGAAGAAATTGTTTTTAACACCAGCAGTGAATTAAAAAAAAAATCAACAACCAAACAACCAACAAAACCCTAAAATAAACAATTTTTACCTGTCCATAACACCTCAATGCCAGGAAGCAGCTTTTCTCCTACAGTCCGTAAATACGGTGACTGTGCAACATTTGGATAACAGAAAGTTCCACAGTACTCTGCACAGGGAAAGAGAACGTTGCTGTTAGTAGAAAAATCCACGTGTGTGACAACATACCCATCTGTCTCATGAATGCATTGACAGAATACTACCATTTGAGAAGACAAATATTTATAAAATTAACCAAGAAAGACCCAAAAGTATATAAAAAAAGGATATTATGAATGATACTTAGCATAAAGATCAGAAAGGGAAGGTAGAGAATTTAATTAAAATTGCTCAAATGTCAGAATCAGGAAAAAAAAAAATGAAGTTCACAAATAGAAGGGAAGGTTACAGCAGACGATACAGAACAGAAAACCTAAGAATGATTACGAAGTGCAAATACCTAAAAATATTAACACCAGAACCAGTCTTTTTAAAGTTACAGACACCAGTCTTTTTAAAGTTAAAGAGAAGGTCTGCAACAGAACCAAACTACTACGGTGTAAGGGGATGAACAAATTAACAATGACGATAACAGCTACTGAATTGAATTTTCCTTGCAACAATCCACACCACTGAATACAGTGATTCTCTCTCCCTTAAAATATTCTTACAGCTATTAGAGGAAGCTTCCAATTAAAAAAAACTAATGATCAGACCTAAGTGCAAGTCATCTTATTTTTTAATAAATAAATAAAACTCAGTGCCTAATAAAAGTGGGTAATCTTACTAAAAACAGGTACCAATGACAAGTGAGTGACAAGAGAGCACAGACTATGCTGTTCCTCTACCTTAAGAAAATTCTAAGAAATTAACAGCTAGCCAGATCAAGAAGCAAAATGATTTTGGTAGAAGTCTTCCTTTAACCTAATTTTCAGTTCAAACTTCCTGAACCATTCTATCAAGCTGCCTTCTTTGCTTGGCATTAAGTTTTTCAGATATGTGTAGGTTTGGCAAAACCTCTGTATATATTTGAATTACTTGAACCTTTCTTCATAAGTGAGTTTCTTCAAACAACCCCAAAATAATCCTTAAAGCAGTGATTAAATATTAAATCAGCTTTTCAACCAGTAGGATAATAGGGCCCCTCCTTTAAGGTAGAACTAAATGATTCATCTCATTTTACCTGTAGGACAGAAAAGGAACGTGTCTGGTTCTCCTAGATACTGATAAATTTCATTTGTGATTGAGACTTGAGCATGAGCAAAGGAGCTGAAAACTTCTTTGTCTGCTGCACACATGTTGTGATCAATATCATCAAACAGCAGTGCAAAAGATCTGCAGCCAAACTGGGAAACCTGATACAAAAGACAAGAGTAAAAGATTTAATTTTTTTAATTACTTTAATTTCTTTTACCTTTTAAAAATTCTACAGTTTGATTTTAAGAAGTGACAGGAATGGGGTAGGGAAGGTAGGGGAGGCAAGTCAGACTTCGGTGTCTGTTCTTAATGAATGCCTATCTCTGACCCACCACTCTGCTTTTTTCCAAGACTAGACATCTCAAGACCTGCAATCTGTTCCAGTTTTAACGATCCAAATCTGATCCCACTGGACAGACAGCTGGAAGAAAGCTAACTCTGTAACAGCTTTTTGACAAAAGAGAGAAGCCAATTATAAGAACAAAAAAGATGTGTATGGCAGGTCTGCCTCCGAAGGCATTTACTATGGGATAGGAGTTCTTGCTTTAGAAATGCATCTTGGCTTCAAGGCCCTAAAATACTCTGAAGACAAGCTCCCAAGAATAGCCTTCAGAATCCAATATAAAATGATACTTTTTTTTTTTAATCTAGATGATCACTGGACACTTCAGCAATCCAATCTGAACATAGCCGCTGGAATTGTTCAGAGGCATAAAAACTACTGCTAGTGCTGAAAACATTAAAGAAGCTAGTGAAAAGCTGCAAGAGTAAGCAGGGAACTGAAGCTCTCAAATGAAGTGGCAAGTTTGTCACACTTACCTGGTCTAGCTTGCGCTTCAACGTGGATACCTCTTTAGGATTGGAGAAAGTGATGTCAAGTCCAGGTGAGATTGCATAGATGAACTCTATTTCATGTTCTCGTGCAGCTGCTATTAGAGTCATTAGCTGCTCTGGAAATCAAATTCAAACATCTCAGAAGAATTCAACAATTACAAAAATTATTCTTGCATATTGTTATAAGTAAATTACAAAATGCAGATGCCTGTGCTACCATAACAACAACAAAAAAGCTAGAATTTCTTAAAACTAACACAGCAAAGAGCACCAAATCACTTGGAAGAATTATCAGAAATCATGGCAAAAGGAATCACAGAATGATAGGGGCTGGAAGGGACCTCTGGAGATCATCTAGTCCAACGCCCCTGCCAGACCAGATTTATCTAGAGCAGGTTGCACAGGAACGCGTCCAGGCGGGGTTTCAATGTCTCCAGAGACGGAGACTCCACCACCTCCCTGGGCAGCCTGTTCCACTGTTCTGCCACCCTCAATATAACAACTGTCCTTGTATTGTTATTTTCCATGTTACATTTTTAAAAATATTTTGAGAATTCTCTTTATCTTAATGTTGTGAGACAAATGTGGATGTTGTCTATTTTTACAGTATGCACACCAACTGTTCTAGAATTATTGCTCACTTTTGTCACACATACTAAGAAAAAATTCAGTGTATCCGTATGACACTGCATGACATCAATTCACATACTATTCATATGACTGAAGCTTGGGGTGCATGAAAAAGGGCTTTTTTTAACACCACTGTGAAGAAGTAGTTGCTTTAAGAAACAAACTTCAAATTTAATCTTCTATGCAATGAATAAAGAAAATTATTTTTAGAATATTTAACGATCTTTGTTGTTACTGGCCACTCTCTTGCAGTATCCTTTAGACTGTATTTCTGCAGTGATTCAAAGTGGCCTCCAAGAAGGATTATTTCGTTTCAAGCAAGTATCATTCTTCCCTTCACCCAAGGAAAAAGATAATTCCCACAGGCTAATAAAACACTGTAGATCCCATAAATGCCAGAGGTGGATAAAAAGCCTCGCACCAGCTTAAACTGGTCTTTTATGTTCTGACTAAATAGTCAGAAGCTGCTTTTCTAACTGGTACTCTCTTCATTGAGACAAGCACTTAATGAATGACATAAAAGGGCATGCTATTCGCTCATCAACCTTCTCGCTATTCTGAAGCAAATAATTTCTACTTCAAAATATGGCCCAGATGTTCAAGAGACAGAGGAGTAATTTTGAGCAACCTTTCCTTGGAAAAAAAGTACATCTCGTAACACAAAGCCTTAAAAGCAGTTTTGGAAATCATCTGTAGAGTTATAGTTAAGAGAAGTAAATCCATGCTTGTACCAAAGCTCCGCTAAATACATCTGCAGGGTGTTAAGAATGGGTCTCCACTCACCTTTGGAAATGGTTACTGTGATTAAACAAACACAAGCATACGTAACAATGTCCAATTCATTCAAAAGTCTATTTATAGAAAATACAGAGGGGAAATAAAGGCAATTACCTGCTTCCTCCACAGAGTACATTTCTCGCCAGAACATCCTGTGCTTGTAGTCATCCTTTGGAGCATACAGGTACGTATTTAGTCCCCACTTCTGAAGTCTATAAGCACAGGGAAAAAACCCTTCACTGGAAGAATAGTCTACAAATTCAGGAATTCTACAGTTTACTCAATCTAATTTTAATTATTTTTACTTGATCTATTTTTTTCTTCACTGAACAATAACTTTACACACAACTGATATTGGACAAATTCAGTTTAGGTAAAACGGAAAGGTGATTATGAGCCCTTCCTAAGAATATTGATATTAGCCAAAAAGCTGTTCTAGGTTAGAACAATAATTCTTTTCAGGCTTAAGTGGAAGATTATGATTATATTGTGATGGAATGTGCTGCAGTAAGAGGAAGCATGACTTGCCTTCTAAAAAGTTCTTTCCTCTGCTCCATAACCCAAGGTCTTCCATAAAATCCTACAGGAAACAAAATTAAAGTTATCCAGTTAGATGTTAGATTATACCTGCTTCATGAAACATTATATTACAACCCACCATTTTTTTCCTGTTCTGCTACATTCATCAAAAAGCTTCGCAAACCAGAAAGGAAAAAGTAAAAGCTAGACAGACAGCATTAGGAAAGTGTAATAACCTAAACTGACCTAAATTTAAAATGCAATTATAACTTATTTCATTACTTATGATCTAAGTTCTTATAATTTTGGCCACCGAAGCAATTAATTTTCAGAATACAAACCGTATTCCTGAGCATATGCCCTTGAAAAGTCAAGTCAGCATTATTATAAGAGCAGACTGAACAGTCACAACCTAACTAAACTATCACTCCAGACACCTACAAAATAAATTTGTTTGTAATGCGAACACTGAAGACAATTGAAAATATTTACCAGCTCGAAAATGCTTAACCGGTGGTACAGATTAGAATGCTAAGTACACACACAGAGTATATAAATACACACTGAGGTAGATGATGTGTAATTAAAAAAAAATGTGCAAGTGAGTCAACAAAATGCTTAGGATTTCGTTCCTTTTATTCAGATGAACAGGCTCCTTGTCAAAATTAACTTGCAAGTTGATATCTTACTTTACAGTTCCCACATCTTTACAAGCTAAGACTATGTCTTCAAATAATCATATAAAGTATCTACAAGAGATTTTAGAATAGTGTATATTCAAAGTCATGGAATTCCATGGAAATTGTAACTGCTTCTGGTTTTAAATCTAATCCTTCCATTCTAGAAACGTAACACTTTAAGTGAATTTACTTGACTAAGAGTCCATTAAGAGTGCTTTTTAGAGTTACGTGCAAACAGTTTAACCACAAGTGGACACTTCAAAACAAAGCTTCAGCTTGGCAGTCTATGCAAAGACCAGAGACTAAAATAACACTGAAATTTAATAAGCTCTTATTTTCAAACAGCACAGCCACTCAGTGACGAATGATGCTCCTAACACACAAAGCTTACAAGTCCCCACAAAACACCAGTTCAAAAGGTAGACCATATCTTCATTTCCAGAGTCATTCACCATTGTAGATCTGTAAATATTTCGTCTCACAGAGGTCAAAACCATCCTCCTATGACCTTTCAAAATTCAAAACTGATGCAACTGAAGCATTTTCCATATACTAACAAGTATTTCAGTTACTTGTTAAGTGAACAATGCTCTTTTAAGAAGCTTAAAGCAGGCTCAAGTTTTAAGAATTAGTCTGTCAGAGGGATCTTAAGACTAACTGGCACCACGAAGTGGCAAAGCTGAGTAAGTACTACTCTTCACAAACAGCAATGTGACAAACGGAGGAAGAAACAAGAGCAGTTGCAAGGCATAAAACCCTCCCAGCTTATTTCACCCAGAACAAATTTCTCACTTTCACTAGCAGTATCTAATTCCGAGCGATGCTGCCCTTTGCTTTACCTATGCCACTACTGTTTCAGACCTACTAGCCTAAAGCAGAGCAGTGGCCTACTATAAAAGAAAAAAAAAAGAAAATCAGGTAACAAAGATGTGATTTAACCCCAGCCGGCAACCAGAACCACACAGCTGCTCACCCACTCTCCCCAATGGGATGCAGGTGCAGGAGAGAATCAGAAAAGTGAGAAAAAACCTCATTGGTTGAGATAATAACAGTTTAATAAGTAAAGCTAAAGCCACACATGCAAGCAAAGCAAAACAAGGAATTCATTCACTGCTTCCCACAGGCAGGCTGGTGTTCAGCCATCTCCAGGAAAGCAGGGCTCCATCACCCGTAACAGTTCCTTGGGAAGACAAACACCGTAACTCCAAACATCCCTCCCTCCCTTCTTCTTCCCTCAGCTTTATATACTGAGCATGACACCATATGGCATAGGATATCCCTTTGGTCAGCTGGGGTCAACTGTCCTGACTGTGTCTCCTCCCACCTTTTTGTGCCCTCCCAGCCTGCTCGCTGGCATGGCCATGAGAGAAGCAGAAAAGGCTTTGACTGCCTAGCAACAACCAAAAACATTTGTGTGCTATCATCACTGCTTCTCATCCCAAATCCAAACCACAGCACTATACTAGCTGCTAGCAAGAAAGTTAATTCCATCCTAGCTGAAGCAATGACAAAAGACTGATTAAATAAGACTGAAGAGAACATGCTAATCCGAAGTGAGGCTTTTCTATCTGTCACCACTTTTCTTAGATTACTAACATCACCATCTGATAACAATTCTTGGATCTTTCTGCCCAACTAAAAATCGACCTGGTTTTGTATTACCCCCTCAAGACTGCATGCCAGGTTAACACAAAATCAACAGATCATGCCATATACCTCATCCCAGTTACCACGCTCTCCACCACCAAAATCCAGGATAGCCAGGAGGCAGAGCACCAGAGCTTTGCATCCTGTACTCATAGATCTTATTACCCCCCAAAAGAGTGAATTTGATATCTGTCATAAACTCTTCACATTCTTAAGAGCACATTCAGTATTTACACCCAGCATTGGGCCAATTCCCCTCGCTTGTCTAGAAAAGATCCACTCTCCATCTCACTGCTTCAATCTCACCACATCTCTAGTCTGTTAACCACTGCACTATGTTTAAGTATTTATCTACACTTCTGAAGTAAATCCCTGTTTTCCTCTTACCCCTGTAATTCTCTTGAGTCACTACAGAGACAGATGTTTTCACCCACTACTGTTTACCTCATTCACCACAACAGGGTTTTTTTGTTGCTGGTTTTGTTTTGTTGTTGGTTTTGGTGGTTGGTGTTTGTTGTAGTTTGTTTTTTTTTTAAACACTCCCCTATTCCTTTTTTTCTTTTTTGCATTAATGTCAGACTGGTAACTCTTAACTAGCGTTAGACTGCTTCACTGGGCAGAGGCCATTTTCTAGCTTCGCATTATACACAGTGCAGTCAAAAATACCTGCACCAAAATATATGCAGAAGAGATCAACAATGTAACTAAGATGACAAGAAAAAAGATTACCGTATCGGTGGTTCTGATATAAACCTGGATGAACAGGTGACCCGTGGCCAAGATGTATCATCAGAAACATGAAAAATCATGCTGTTACAATTTAAGTCTATTAACTAAGCAAAGATCTCTCTCTCCACACTACCTGCATTTAAGCCCTAGTAAGTGCTAAAAAATAAAAGTATTAACTGGACCTAGTGCACTTCGCACAGTGACATTTGCGGGAGCCAAATGGTATTTTCTTTTTAAGACATGAACAAAAGGCATTCTGCAAGCAATGCAGATACTGACTTTGATAAACTGCCTATTTCACTCTCTACTCCATCTATTAATAATTTCATTCTCCTACTGGAGATTCATTACAGATACAGAAATAACAGTCCACAGGAATATTCCAAATCAACTATTATTCTGGGAATAAACCGTTTTTCTTGCTGGCTTTCAATCGTCTACCTTAACTGGCCTGTCAGAAATGCAGATAAATTCTGTAAATTACTGAGAAATGCAAAGAGAATCCCTTTATTCTGCAGCTTCTGCAACAATTTAACCCTTTTAATGCTGCAGCTATACCAAAAGACAGAAGAGGATTGTTCTACAGCACAATTAAACCGGTAAGCTACAACATTTTAGAAAACAGAAAGCATTTAATATTAATTCCAGAACAGATGTCTATGGAATCACCTATTGCCTATACAGGAAACTCAATCCGAGCCTCTGGCGCGCAGGAAGAGCATGTACAGCCGGGATAATCGCACAGCAGCTCTTCTCTCTCTCTGTCCTACCTCCCCCTTTAGACGCGTACTAGCAAGCGAGCCACAGCGCTGCCTCAGCCTCCATTAGGAATCATCGGCCCGCTGGGGATGCCAGGCCTGCCCTCACCCCGCCGAACAGCTGCCATCAAAGGGCACTCCCTGCTAGCCAACAGCTTCCAGCACAAGCCCCAGGGGGAGCAGCCCCGCCCGAAAGCCGCGGCTCCTCCCCACCACCCCCCCCGCCTCCAGCCTTCTCTAGCGGAGGGAGCC
>VXBO01013781.1:135158-169861 GCA_013400135.1 Rhinoptilus africanus
CCCCCATCACACCTCCATCTCCAAACCGACACTGAGCTTTGAGCAACAACCCCCCCAGCCCTTCAACCAGCACCAGGAGGGTCCTGCTTCCCCGAGACAGCTCCAAAGCGGGTCTCGCTGCTGAGCATCCTGTGGGAGCCGCTCCTGGGAGCTGGAGAGGGGGGAAAACCAGCCTGGAAGCAGGCGAGGAGAGAGGTGGTTGTGCCCATCAGATCGCACCCCTCTGGGGCAGGACTGATCCTGACAGCCCCAGCACAGCAGGGTGGCAGAGGCGTCCCTTTCCCGCAGGCAGGGCCAGGACGGAGGGCAGGCAGCAGCACCGCCGGGGACACACACACACACAAAGGCAAGAAGAAGCACTTGCTTTCGCTGAGCGAGGGGATGGATTTGGGCCGGCAGCAGGGCAGCAGTTTGAGGAATCGCTGCTTCAGCGCTTTTTTAGTTTGGCCTGGCGGGTTGCCTGGAAGAAAGAAGGAGTCACCAAGCAGAAGAAGAGTTAACGGAGCAGCGGCCCCCGGACCCGGCGGGCAGCAGGGTTGGGCACCCGGCACAGGGCGAGCGGGGCCGGAGGCAGCACATGCAGCGCGACGCAGGAGGAGCAGGAAGGCGAAGCCCAGCCCAGGCTCTGCTTGGCCTTTCTGCTTCATCCCAGGACAAACCCAGCACTGGAGTTTTCCTCCTTGGGAAGGAAGGGGGTGACAAAGGGGCAACCCTTCTGGGCTACCCACACCCAGCACCTCTGCACACCCCCCCCATTGGAACATGCTGGGGTGCACTGAAGACACCCAGCAGCCCAGAGACCCAGGAGATGGCAGGTCTACCCTTTAGCGTGGAGGCCAAATACTTGCTCTCTGGGGACCCTCCCCTCCCCGGGGGGCTGTGCAGGGAGGCAGGGCAGGATGGAGCCCAAGAACCAGCCTGCGGCTGAGCCAGGGCACTGCATCCTCCCCAGAGCTCGGGGCTGGGTCTGATCCTGCGGGCAGCCGACGGCTGAACACGAAGCATGCACCGAACCCAGCCATGCAGCCCGGACTGCAGCATGCACCCCCGCCCCAGCCTGGCACTGGGATCCCAGCCCAGCGCTCTGCTTCGAGACAGCCAGAAGGGGAATGGGGCTCAGGGCTTTGCCTCGGCCAGGCTATGGGGCAGGGTGAGGGGCTCCCCACCTCAGCCTGACCCATAGCTATTGTTTCCAAGTGGCCCTGCATAAACAGCAAGTCCCCTCGCTGCACAGACATTCCCTCCCGAACCCTGTTCCCTCATCTGGACCCCAATAGCTTTTCTCAGCCCCATCTCTCCCTGCTGGAACTGCCCCACGGCTGCAGACCCGCTCCCTCCCTTCCCACAGTGCCTCAAGCCAGCAAACTCAGCCCAGGAGTAAGGCTGCAGGCAGGGAGGGGATGAAGGCCATGCCGGGCTCCAGCCCCCAAAAGGAGGCAGAGCACGGCACGGGGCACCATTGGGATGAAAAGGTGCAAAGTCCCTTTGGGGATCTGCTGTCACAGTACTTGATCCAGGCACCCTGGACATCTGCAGGCAGCAGGTCACAATGCCTGCGCACCCTGAGCCCTGGTTTTGGGGGTGTTTCTCTAGGGGGGTGGCAGATGGGGCTTCTCTGGCAGCTTTCTCAGCCTGTGGGGCTGGGGAAATAGTGCTGCGTGGTACCCAGCTCCAATGCCCAGAGGGGCACCTGGGTCTGTGGGCAGCTCCATCACCCTGGGGCGATAGAGAACAGCTCCAGGAGGTCATTGTCCCAGCAGGACATCACACAAAGCCACTCAGAGGGGGCAAACTTGTCCCCAGGGAAACGGCATCCACAGCAGGGTGCCAGTGACATGCAAATGCATAGGGATGCACAAATGCAACCCCTGGCATTTGTCACAGGGGGACAGAGGCAAGGGTGAGGGCCAGGATCTTGGCGCTGGCAGCACAACCTGGCCCCTGTCTGCTCTGGGGTTTGCAGGCAGGTGAGGAAAGAGGCTTTTTCCTTCCTAGAAGCGGGCATCAGTTGTGCATAAAACATGATTTTGGCCTAGCTACTTTTCCAGGGCTTTAATTTGCAGTGGGAAAGGGAAATTGCACCTTTCAACCTTCCAAGGATGCCCTGGGGCCAGGTCCCTCCCTCAGAACTGAACTGTGGGAACAGACCCGGGAGGCAGGAGCAGCCCCTTCACCCGGGGAAAGGGATGGGGCAGGCAGAGCAACAGCCAGCGCCAGGGTGATGGACCAGGGGAGGGAGGGAAACCACACAGCAAGAGAGATGCAACAGAGAGTAAACTGTGGTTGGACTCACAGGGGCAGCAGGTATAGGCACGTGCAGTAGGTCAGGTCAGGTGCAAGTTACACTTTAGTTTGTTATAAAGAAGGAAAAAGAAAAAAAAATAAAGAACATGGGCGTTTTCTTAAGGAGGAAACTGAAGAGGGCCCAATTTCAGGGGCCCCTGGGGCAGGGGAGGGAGCACGTTCAGCACATGCAGCTTAACAAGAGGAGAGGGGTGACCAGGGCTGGGGATTTGCTGTCCTGGCTTTGGTGTGCCCCAGGACTCTGACAGGGAGGACGTACTTTCTCCTTTCTGTCCCCTAGCATCCATACTGTGAGCAAGTCCGGAGGCTCCCTTGGCTTCCCTGCACTGGGAAGCAGCTCTGCCTAAAGACGTGGAGCAGAGCCCAGCCATATGCTGCCCCGCTGGGCACACAGGACACCCGTAGCACAAAGCCCTGCTCTTTTTCCTGATGTTGCTCTGCCCTCCACCCCTCTGCAAGAGCCACCAAGTGGCTGGCACAAAACAAGCCAACAGAAAGGGCTGGCAGTGTTATCTGTGGCAGAAGGTCTGCTGGGTTAAGTGGCGTGTCGCTTCCCATGCATCACTCCACAGCCCAGCGACTTCAAAACACACGCACACACAAAAACAGAGCCTCCATCTTTGGCCAGCACCAAAAGGGGAAGGGATTTCCCATCCCCACCCACACACGCTGAAGTGAATACCAGAAGTTGCTGGATACTGTCTCTGAAGGGACCCACAGCAGGTAGATCCCAGACCCCAGCAGTCACCACCACCAGGATGGTTGTGGACCACTTTGTATTGAGCCACCAGCAGCTGATGTATCCTTGGGGGCTGCATCCAGCCAGTGCTGCCATGTCAGGGCGTTACACAGTGCTGAGCTGACATCCCTCTTCCCAGGGAGGACCCAAACCTGGTCTGGTCTCTCTGGTCTCCCCAGAGAGAAAGCAGGAGCTGGGGTCAGCTCGATGCATAACGTGTCCCTGCCCTCCCCACAGAGTAAAAGCCACCAGTGCCCTCCCAGTAACAGTTGCTGGAGAGACCAACCCACCCCTTCCACAGCACCCTCCTGCTAGAAAAGACCCTACAATAACAAACCAACAGGCAGTGCCAACCACCCCCCTTGCCCAGTAACCCATCAATAAACCCATCATCACGATGAGCGAGACCCCTCCAGTGTCCCCAGCTCAGTGCCTGGGCACAGCACCATTCCAGGATGGGAGCAGAGCACCAGCAGGAACGGGGTGGGACATGCAGCTCCCACAGCCCCTGCTTGGCCCCGTGGGGCAACACCAGGTCAGTCGGGAGGTCAGGAGAAGGCAGTACCCCAGCGATCTGCCCCAGCACCATGCCCGAGGAGCAGGGCTGGGGGTGGCAGAAGGCAGCTGGGTGAGGGGACTCCCTGCCTTTTAAGATGTCCTGGCTGGGAAGCAGAAGGGCAAACCCCAGCCAGTACAGGGGGACGAGCCAGAAGAAGGGGCAGGGCAGGCCCAGGGGAGCACAGGGAAGGGGTCAGCAGTTCCCAGAACATGCTCTTTTCAGTAGAAGAGCCTCCCATCCTCTTCCAGAGCATCACCTTTTCCTGGGAGGCCAGAAGCACATCCCCAAGCTCCCCCTGCCAGGCCCTCTCTCCAAGTCCATCCAGGCAGCCATGCTGAGCTCAGCTGCCCCTACAACCTCTGGCTGACGATCATCCCTCTGCAGGGCTCAGCTCTGAGCAGGGCTCACCAGCCCCCGGCTTGGCCCCCCCTCTGCAGCACCCAGCCTCGGGCAGTGCCCCCTCCTGCTCAGGGGGACCACAGCTCTGCGGGGTCTGCAATGAAGAGACAGCGAGCTCCCCCAGCCGCCCCAGGCAAGGTCAGGATGGGTCCCACCAGCAGCAGCTTTGCAAATGACCCTCATTAGTCAGCGGTGACAGAACTGAGCACAGCCAGGGCCAAGGTGCCTGCAGCAGCCGCTGGGGCCAGACAGTCATCCATTAGGGGAATGAAATCAGAGCTGGCATCTCCAGGGGCAGGGGATGGACAGAGAGTACCTCTCCTGGGGGTGGGACAGGGCCAGCCTCATCCCGGACACCAGAGCCAGCAGGGCTGAAGGAGCTGGGAGCAGCAAAGCTGCCATGCAAGACCTGAAGTTCATGGGACAGCAGAGACTCGGGGCTGGGAGGCTCCCCAGTGCCAGAGAGGGCAGAGCGGGGATGTGGACCAGAAGGGCTACAGAGCAGAGCGGGGCTCACAGTGGTGCTGTCCCCATTCCCATTCCCAGCCTGCGACAGCGCTCCCAGACAGCCTGGCTGTGCCCAGGGGAGATGTTGGCAGAATAATAATTTTTCAGGCCACACTACATACAAAGTGTTGCGAGAAAGGAATAGGATGGGATACAGATACCAAGGGACAGTAGAGCTCAGGGGCTGCCCAAAAGGAGCAGGTAAGGCTGCAGGATCAGGACATACATTCAACAAAAACCCACTTGTAGAGGTCCCCATCACACCTCCATCACACCAGGGACATCTCTGTCAGCAGGAATCGGTGCATCCAAGGTGCCAGTGGAGCTGCCCAAGAAACACCGCAGCAGAGCAGCAGCTCCTCTTGGCTGCAGGCAGTGTGTCCCATAGGAGAGCTGGTGCTTCGCATAGCTGTTATCCAGATATCATCCATACTCCCCCCAGTAAGGCACATGTACGAAGCCTGGATATGCCTCAGCCACAGCCCAGCCAGATCCCAGGCAGCTCAGGGACATCCTCCATCACAAGGGTCTTGAAAGCACCTCCTGGTCTCAGTGGCCACCTCCCCTCCCTCTGTTCAACCACTGATTGCTCCTCTGGATCAATCTGAGCGCACATCCTCCCATCACAGCTCCCATCCCGGGATCTGGCTGCCCGAGGGGATGTGATCTGCAGCCCCTTCATCTGGCAGCATCCCCAGCACCAGCCAGAAGGCAGAGGGGATGGGAGTGGAGGGGAAAAAACCACCTAAATCGCACTCATGCACAGTCTGTTGGTAGCCCTTGTCTGAGCCGGGAGTGTCCGTGACAGAGACAAGGAGGACAGCCAAAGCAGACAAGCACCGTGCAGCTCTGCACTCCCGCCCTCCTCAGGCACAACCAACAGGTCCCACATCCCTCACTCGGACACATTCCGTATCCTCTTGCCTGGCCACATCCAGCCTTGTCCTTAGCACCCACCAGGGAGCTCAGCACCCATGGCAGCCCTTTCCCTCTCCAACCCTGGCACAACCCCACAGGCAGGGTGAAGGGGCTGGGGGCTCCAGCCTCTTTTAGCCATTCTCCCCCCATAGCCACCAACTCCTGTGGCAGCAGGGAAAGCTTTCTTCTGCATCACTCCACATCCATCCCTCCCTGCCTCCAGCTCCCACCCCTCTCCCCAGACTCAGTCACCTGCAGCCCTTTCCCCCCCCATCATCTGACAAAGCCTGGCTCCCCGCACTCCAAAGCCCCCAGACTCCAGCACCCCACATAGTCCCAGCACCCCACACAGCACCGCACCCTAATGCCCTGAGACATTCCCACCTCAGCATCCCTGATACCCCTGCACCCCAGCACTCCTTAAGCACCCTAATGCTCCAAAACACCCCCAGACCCCAACCTCCAGACACCCTCACTTCCCCAGCTCCCTACACCCTAATGCCACCAGACACCCCAACACACACCCTAATGACCCTGCAAAATGCCCCAAAATGCACTAACCTTTCAAGCCTCCCCCAGGCACCCTGCAGCCCCTGGGACAGGCGACGAGGAGCACCTCCACCACAACATCCCCACCCCATTGCAACCCCATCCCCATCCCTGTCCCACCTCCACTGGCCAGGTCGATGATGCCCAGGACATGGAGTAGTTTGAGGCTGGAGCAGAGCAGCAGGATGATGCCCACAGTTTGCAGCCCCTGCAGGTCCCAGGGTGCCCCAGCAGCCGACATCCCCCAGGCGTGCAGCCCCAGCAGGCAGCTGGTCTGGCAGTAACAGACCCAGCAAGGGAGGAGAGGGGAGGGCAGGGGAGGAGAGACCTGCCTTGGACCTCCCTCTTCCCGCCCCGGCACCCTCTGGGGTCCCTCGGGGCACCCAGGCTGCAGGGGAGCGGAGAGCCCATGTGTGTGCCCAAGGGACTTGGGGGCCAGCTCTCACCCGGAGCACCTCACTGTTGTCGCTCTGCACCCATGCAGCCCGGCACGGGCACCCCGCAGCCCCCGAAAGCTGTTGGAGGGGTGCAGAGCTGGCATCAGTGGGTGTGTGGGGGAGGCTCAGCTGCTCCCAACTCCCACCCCAACAGCACCACGTGGTGGCACTGACCCTGGAGCTCAACCACTCACTGTCCCCCAGGACACTGCTACCACCTAGCCCAGGGACCAGCCCTGCCCAACACAGCACCCTGCTCCATCCCAGACCACCAAATCTGCCCCCCAGCAGTGCCCCTGCCCTGCATGCTCCCACAGCACAGCGCGAGGAGCTCTGCCTTGTCCACTGATCACCTCCACGGACACCTGCCATCCTCACCTCTTCCCTTCTGCACTTCCTGGGGGAACATCTGCACCGCTGCACACAGCAGGTAAGTCACAGCCACACGCAAGATCCGTGGCACATGGAGGAGCCGCAGCTGGGGGGCTGCCAGCCCCGGGTACCTCGCTTGCAGCTGGAGGGAAACACACGCCATTCCACTCCGGGGTGCTGCCTGGAGGGAGGGAAGGCAGCCAGCCAGGGTGGGGGTTCCCTGCAGCCTACCCGAAGCCCTGCCTCGTGGGCAGCAGGGCAGAGACCTCAGCCTGGCAGTAGTGGTTATCAGAAAGTCTCTTTGAGCTGGTTTTCCACACATCTCTCACCCAAAAGCTGCTTCTGATCTGGCCACCCCTTGCTCCAGCAGCACAGCATGCCGCAGGGCAGTGTCCCATGGGGAATGAGACATTTCCCTGCATCCCTGGGAAGGGATGCTGCAGCCAAGAACAGACGGCGTGTGGGACCTCTTGCTGCCCGCGCTCCAGGGACCACAACCCCACAGAGCCCTGGCCAGGGCACCTCTATTCCCACCTGTGCCCAGTCCTGGGCTCTAATCCTTCCCCTTGCAGGGGAGAGGTGAAGGACACCCTGTTGAGCTCTCACAGCACCCTGCAGCCCAACACAACCCTATGCTGGAGAGCTCCAGGCCAACTTCAAGCCAAACTTTCCCATTGGACTCTGAGGTTTCATCCTCCACCAGCGGAGCAGGGCTGCAAAGAAGGGCTGTCCAAACAGATTCCCTTGCTCTCTAGCTTTATTGCTTTTTCTCCAGCCTGCAACTTTCTCACCTCCCTGTGGCTGAACGATCTCCTTGCCCTTCCATCCACTGGCTCAGAGCACGTTCCTGGGGCAAGATGGAGCAGCGTGGGGTCCCTGCTCCATGTCCAGCCAGGTCCCCTTGCTCCCCTCTCCAGGCACATCAGCAACAGAAAGAACAAGCCAGGCCAGAGGGAATTGGGAGGGAAGCAATGTGAAAAGTGATTAACACAAGGCCGGAGGCAGAAGAGATTCAACAAGCTAATTACGTCTGGCTGGGCTGAGCGGGACGTGACACCACGCAGTGTCAGAGCTGGTGGGGTGCGTGCCATAGGCACTGCGGTCCTCAGGGAGCTTGGTGCTGGGAGAGCTGCCCTGCCCTGGCCCCAGCCGCCAGGGTCACAGCCAAGGGGCAAGGACCCAGGGCCAAGTCCCCTTCTCCCCCAGCTTCACCCTCTCCAGGCAGGGCGAGACAGCACAGCCCATCCTGTTCCCATGGCAATGACCAGGGCTGATGTCCCTAGATGTGGAGCACATGGAAGATGCTCCACAGATGGGAGCATAGGGTCCCCAGGAGACCTTCTTCTCTCAGACCCCAGCACTGGCAGAATGTGGCCCAGCTACAGCATGCTTTGGTGTGTAAGGCCATGCCGGGATCCAAACCTGGAGCCTGGCCATGACTATCACACACCCCTGCCCCTTCCCCTCCCGCTTTGCAAGCCCTCACCATAAGCCAGCACCTCTCTTCTCATTCAGCCACCAAGCCCTGCCTAGTCCCACAGCCATCTGAAAAACCTGCCAGCCCTTGGGGAAGGAAAGGGAAGGGTTAAACCTGCTGCACATGGGGAAATCCCTGATGCACCCCAGTCCAGGGAACCCCAAGCTTCAACCTGGAGCACCTGCAGCTGTCACAGACCAGATTTTGATGTTCCGAGATCTACCCCACCCACAGCCAGCTTGCCTTGACCTCTCGGGTCTGTTATCGGGTGTTATCCAGCAGGCTGGATAACACCCAGAGCCTGGGGACCCGCGGCAATGCGCACCAAAGGGCTGGTCCCTCCCGCAGACAAGACACTGTGCTGCTGCCAAAGGGGTTCCTGGAAAGCAGGAGGAAAGCAGGGCTTGGCACAGGGCTTCACTCTCACCAGCACCACAGGGATACTCGTTTTCTCCCCTGTCTGGAGGGACCCTTGCCCTGAGCCAGTCACCAGGACGTGGCCATGCTGCTCGCTGCCACCACCCTCCTGCCCGGCATCCTTTGGGGCGCCAGTGGCACCCAGCCAGGCTGCTGCCCCCTCCTGTTTCTCCCCAGACTCTGGAAGGCTTTGGCATCCCCTCCAGCTCTGCTTCCCCCTCCACATCCTCAGTGCTGGTTGTCTGCTGCTCCTCATTTCCACGACACCCCCAGTCCTGCCTGGCCCATGCACAGACTCTGACCCAGATGAGGCAGGGACAGCCCTGCCAGCCCCGGGCAGGGACCAATTAGCGTGGCAATAGCAATCTGCAGCTTCATCTAATATTCATCTGAGGCGGCTCTCCCGCCTTTTACCTCCCGCCCACCCCTCCTCCCAGCCGGGACCGATTGCTCTGCGTTGAATTATTGATGCTGCACTTCAAGAGCCAAAATCAATAGCGTTTCTCTTTGTCTGCCCCCTCCTGAGCGCTTGGCCGAAGTGGGCTCTTGGCAAGGGGCTGGGAGCCCCCCAGGCAGCTCGGCAGCACATGTGCGGCTCTGCCAGGAGATGTTCAGGGCTGGGGACAGGCACGGTGGCACAAGGCAGTGGTGGGGTGACATGGCCCATCAGTGATTAACCAGCTGGTAAACAACGCCAGCTCCAGCATCGATCGCCCTGGAGCGCAGAGCACCCGAGGGAGATGCTCTGACGCTGCTGCCAGACAGCGGCTCTGGCCACGCCACCACAGCTGCACGGGATCCGAGGGGGGACAGCGCCAAGGGGACATGGCAAGGGGGTGCAGACAACCAGCGCTCCCATCCAAGCCCTTGCTCAGAGGGGGGCCAGCTCCAAATGAATGGAGGATGGGTCACTCAGGGCCTCATCCAGCTGAGTTTGGGAATGCACAAAGCCTGGAGTTCCCCTACATTGATTGCTCCCCTTCCCCTCCATGGGTCAGATGGGGTCCCACTGCAAGGTGCTCCCACCAAACCCTTCTCCAGGGCTAGGGCATTTTTCTGGTCTCCTCCGGAGATGCTCCATCCCCAGACCATCACTGTGGAGGACAACACCTCCGAGCACACACCATCCCCAGGAGACCACCAGCAGAGCTTGGGCAGAGGGACAGCCACAGGCAGGGGACCAGCAGGGATGGGGCATGGAGAGCATGATGTGGCAGCCGGGACAGGGGAAGCGCAGCAGGCGGTATCGATGCCTCCTGAAGCGGGTGGCGGGGCCCCATGTCCATTAGCAGACCTGAGCCATTAGTGTATGGTTTCAGGCTTTTTGTGGTCCCTGGGCTGCCACTGCCAGCACGGCTGGTAAACAACCCCCGGAGGGGACTCAGCATTTCCCAGCCCCAGACGCTGCCTGGGACCTTCCCTGGAGAGCAAAGTCTCCTACCTGCTGCCTCCTGAGCCGAGGTGGAGGGGGGGGCGGGGGGGACACGACACACAACCCACACAACAGCATCTCACCCCCATCCCAACACGCAACCACTCACCTGCAGGACTTCCCATGCAGCACCCAGAGCTCTGCTCGACCTCAGCTTGTTCCTACCCCTCTCCCCCCTCTCCAGGCACCTTTTGGAGATGGGAGCAATTGCTGCCAATCTGGAGCATCTGGCTCCTACTCCCACCACCACAGCTGGGGCAAATCTCCAGCCAGGTCAGGGGGACCCGCAGCTCCCAGTCGCGGGGATGTGGGTGGAGGGGGACAGGGCAGGTTGTGTCTCTCCATGCTGCATGGTGACACCATGTCCTCCTGGGGATGAGAGAGGACTGGTGGCAAGGCTGGTCCTTCGCAGAAGACAAACATGCCACCATCCATCCCAGTTCCCTCTGGAGGGTTGCTGGCTGGCAGGTACAAAGCTGGACACAGGACACCTTTTCTCCAACTTACTGTCACTTGCATGGGGACAAGCAGTGTGCCCCAGGGGATAGAGGAGCATGTCCCAGGCAAGGAGTAGCCACACAGGCCAAGGGGTGGCCCCTGCCCTGTCCCACGCCCCTCAGCAGGGTTGCTGCAGGGACCAGGGGGCTCTCTGCACGACCCCCCCACCCCCCATCTCCACTGCAATCTATGCCACCAACTTTGGTCCAAAGCTTCATGCAGCTGCACAGGGAAGCAAAAGCATAGGGGACAAAGCAGGGTCTGGGGGAGGCACCCCCCAAATCACCATCAGAACTGGGGAAGGGGGGCTCTAATCTGGGCACAGTCAACATGTTCCCCACCGGGGCTCACAGCCAGGATGGCTGGCAGTTAGTTCAGCTCCTGCCTCAGTTTCCCTCCTGGCATGATCCACCTAGGAGCGCTGCCGCTGGAGCACAGGGACAAAACTGGCAGTTAAACACCAACAAAACCCACTCACCACGCTTTCCCATCCTGCCAACAGGTTCGCAGGGCCAGAGGGAGCGATGCCCCCATCTGTCCCCTCCCTCCCCACTCCCAGGCACAGCCGTCCCACCAGTGCAGCCCAAGGGTGCAAGAGCCAGCGCTGCAGAACAAAAGCAGAGTGATCCCAGCACACGAATGGACCAGGCAAACTGCCTGTCATCTCCTCACCCCATGGGTGCCCCACTGCCCAGGGACAGGCAGGATGCAGCATCCTTCACATGGGTGTCTGCAGGCACAGGCAGGGGCCGGGCAGGGCTGGGAGGACATTCCACACAATCATCACCCCTGTAAGTCCAGGGAGCACCCAACCAAGCTGTCCTGGCCTCCGTCCCACCACACATAGAGCCCCCTGAGCAGATCTGGCCTCCACTGAGCGAGCCCCACGCACACTGCTCAGCACCTTGCATGGTCCCTGCCCCGCTGGGCAGCACCTCACGTCTTCCCCCCACCCTGCCCAAGGGCCATGGGAGGGCTCTGGGAAGAGCCAGGAGCAGGGAGTGCATCAGGGACCCATCCTGCTCAGGCCCTGGCTGCTCCGCAGGCTGGTGCTGAGTCTGGCAGCTCACGTTCGTGCTGTTCAGGGTGAGGTGACCACAGACCCTGGGGATACATTGCTCCTCTAGAGGGGCTGGTAAACACCCTGGTGCCCACTTGCATGCTCACACACAGTCCATGACACTCTAGCACACACTAAAATCACCACCATGCAGCAGATTGTCCCCTCCCCTGTCCCCTCCCCATGTCCCCAGACACTGGGACCTTACACAGAGCAGGCAGGACACCCCACTCCTCACACCAGGACCCTCTGCTCGCCCCTATGAGCAGCAGATGGACGCCGCGTCCCAGGACTCTCCCATGGATGCAGCACCTTCAGAGCATCCTTGGGGGCAGCTCTGGAGACCCACCAGCTGCCGCCCGTGTTCCCAGTGGAGCCAGCACCGCCCGCACCCGTTACCTTCCAAGGACACAGGCTCGAAGAGGCCAAATTGCTCCAGCACCTTGACGAAGAGGACCAAGACCACCAGCACCGCAATCATCTCAAGGCNCTCCCATTCCAATGACACCACCTCTATCGATTTGCTTAATGCAGTTGCTAAGGAAACGGGCCACAGATATTAAAAGGCATTCGGTTCCCAGGGTGGGGGGGACGGACAACACAGGGAGGGGACAGGACGCTGGGCACTGGCTAAACATCCAGGATGGAGATGACTCAGACTTGTCCCCTGCGCCCCACACGTGTGCCTGCCCCATGGGGACAACCATGACTGAACACCTCAAGGTCCCCACAATCATTTCCTGGGAAGGGACTGGGGCAACAGGTCCATCTGCCCCATTTCCGAGCTGGCGGATGAGTTCGTCTGTCTCACTGGGAAAGCCAAGGGGAGACAGGAGCAGGGCCGGGGGAACGGGCCGGGAGCGGGGGCTGCGATGTAGGACGCCTGAGACACTGCCAGACCCGCAGGCAGCACAGCAACAGGCAGGAGAGGAGGGGACAGAGGGGCTGGGGACCCCGCAGGACCAAGGGACCCAGCCAAGGTCACGCAGCAGCTGGAGGCAGAGGGCGAACCCGGGCGCCCGTGTGCCTCGAGCACACATCCACGCACAGCCAACGGGGCTATATTTAGCTCCTATGCTTTTTTTTAACAGCATCCCAGCCTTTGCCTGGCTGCTTGATCACCGACCACAGGGACCACTGGGGAGACAGGCACCCGCCGGTCCCTGCCCCATCACCAGGGCTCAGCGCCCCTTGGGGTGTGTGGCTGCCCCTGGGGACACCGCTGGCACTGCCCATCCCTGGGGGGACAAGTCTCACATGGGGCACGATGCCAGAGCAGTCCCAAGTCCAGCATCAGTGTGGCAGGCAGGGAGCACGGCCGTCACCATGCCACCACCACTCCCCACTCTGCTTTGTCACCCCCAGGAGCAAGGCCAGCTGCCCCGGGTACCAGTGGTGTGGCCATACCTGGACTATGGGGAAGACCCTCTGCCCAGCTCTAGGGCCCCTCCTACCCCCACAAAGGGCTCTGCAGATGGGACTGGGGTAGAAAGCACCTTCTCCTCCCTGTTGTCTTTGTGCTGGGGGGGAAATATGTCACCAGGGGAAGAAACGTCACCAAGGGAAGAAACATCACCCTGGGGGACACCTGTGGGAGGAAGGGGATGTCGGAGGTGCTGGCTGATGCTGGCAAGAGCTCGCAACAGGGCTGCCCCACACCAACCCCCATGCCCAGGACTCCCACCCAGGCCCCCATTCCCAGCCCAGGAGGTTGCAGTTTTGTCCCCTGGCAAGGGATAGAGAGGGCTGGTGGCTCAGTCCCAGGTCATGGCATAGCTAGGCTATTTAGCAACTCCATGCTACCAGGCTCAGCATCTCCTGCCTGCCTGGGGCACGCTCCCAAGGCTCTGACACCAGCAGAAGATGCCAGCGATGCATCAGAGGCAGCATGGGGAGAGAGATGAAAGTCCTCTCTGGGGAAACATCCCTCAGGCTGGAAGTTTTCAGACCTGACTTTTCCTTTTCTTGGAAAGAGGTGAGTTTCCAGGCACTGAGCCTGGATTTCACCCAGCTGGCTCCAGGCTTTGCCCCCATCCCGAGCCAGTCCCTTTGGGGGTGGGGCGGCACAGGCCTGTTGCATTCTCAAAGGAAGTTTCCCACTGATGCCAACTGCATTTTTAAAGCTTTTTTTTCTTGCTGAGCCCCATTTGCAACCCATCGTCTCCCCAAGCCTCCAGCTGCTCCCAGGGCCGATGCCCATCCCACACACCATGGGGCTATTTATGCAACCTAATTTTGGCCAGACACAGCGGTAAAGGAGTCCTTCCAGCCTGGGCTAGGACTTGTCCCAGCAAAGAGGGCTTGGGGCAGCTCCTCCGCAAAGCGAACCTGCTCGATCCCTGTGAGTGGACCATTGTCGGCCCCTCGCGTGTCTCTGACAGCGTCGTGGGATGCTGGGGATGAAGGGTGCAGTGGCAAGTAAGCCACCAAGTGACAGCTTCCCTGCCTGCCCTTGTGCCCATCCCGCACCAGCCGGCCTCCCCGTCAGAGCAGCAATAAATCACCTATCGGACGCCCTGACAGGATTACTCATTTCTGTGCCGGAGCCGTTAATAAAAGCCCTCCACTGTTCGCTGCCAGCACAATGCAGGATCCCACCAGGACCGGCATAGGCAGCCGGTGCCAGTCCCATGTCCCAGTGCCACACGCCATGCCAGAGCCCAGCTCTCAGCACCCCCAAACTCCCCGGAGTTACTTGCCCAGAGCACATCCCCTGCCATGGAGGGCAGCTCCAGGTGGGCTGAGGATGTCAGGGTACCACCCCCTTGGCTCACCCACATCCCCAGGGATGCTCCTCAATCTGGAGCTGCCCCCAGGATGGAGGAGACACATGGGACCACACGTGAGGCTTCACCCATGGAGCCAGACCCGCGTCCACCTTATAAGGGATGCTTGAAAGGCCATCCAAAACTTACGCACCCAGCCAGAAGTGGGACAGGGGTCTGCCACCCATCCCACCAAGGAGCATCGCTCCCAGGGGTGGCTCCTCACCCCCGCAGCCAGACAGCATTTGGCCATGCTGTGGGAAGAGCCACGAGGCCCAGGCTGAGCCGCTTGGAGAGAGGTCACACGGATGGATGGAGAAACGCACGCCCCAGGCACGAGAGGCCCTGCACTCCCCCAGGCAAGCGGTGCCAGTGCCACTTCTCCTCCCACCCTTGCCTTGGGGGTCTCACCCTGCAAAGCCCCCAGCACACACATCCCACTGCTGTGGGGCTTAAAAATCCCTTCACTGGGGAAACCGGGACCCCTGCCACATCTCAGAGCTCCCCAACACACCAGCTGAAAAGCAAAGATGTAGGTCATGCCCAAAGGGACCGAGAGCCCCAAAATGCAGGTTGAGGCCCCAGCATCAGCACCAGGCATCCCCCCGGCCCAGAGCAGGAGGCACTGGAAAGCCCATCTGTGTCCCTTTCCCGCAGTGAGGGACAGCGGTACCTGGATGCCGGCAGTATGGTGGAGCTGGATGCCCCCGGAGCAGCCCTGGGCACTGCTGCTGCCACCGGCTGCTCTCACACACGGCAGAGCCTGACCCGGGCCAGGAAGAACAAATAAAGTCACTGAGGAGGAGATGGAGGTGTCCCAGACAGGCAGACAGGGGGGTCCTCAATCCCCCTCTCCCACACCAAGCGCCCAGCTCGCCTCACCACCTGGCTTGTGGAAGAGTATAGGATGGGCCAGTGTCACCCTGTCCCTCTGCGTCCCCAACCCCGTACCTTCGATGCCGCTGATGATTTTGAAGCAGCGAGTGGTGAACCAATAGGAGATGAGGAGGAGGATGGCAATCAGGGAGGCATAGAGCAGGCTGTCGTTGTGCAGGGCTGTCCTCTCCATGGCTCCATCCCCTGTGCCCACTCGAGCCCCCCACCCAGCCCTGCCACCCTATCTGGGGCAGTCCCCCGCCAGAGGAGCCGGCCACCGCGGGCAGGGAGGCGGGGGGCCGCACGGGCAGGCAGGCAGGTAATTGGGAGCGGCGTGTGAGAGCCAGGCTCCCAAACCAATTACCTTAATTGTGCTCAGGCAGCACATGGCAAACAGTTAAAAATAACCCTCCTGGCCCGAAGGGAGAGTGGCACCATCAGCTAGGAGATGGAAGCAAGGGGCAGAGCACAGATGAGGCTCACTACACATGTGGCTGAGTCTCTGTGCCGCGGGGCCAGCAAGGCATGGCCACAGCGTGATGGCTGCTGGGCCCTCACTGGTGACCCCAGGACACTCAGGGCTCAGCGCCTTGCTGCCACTCCACAGGAGGAGCTGGAAGTCCTGGAAACTGGGCTCTCCAGGGTGCGATGCCGCAGCCCAGGACTGGCAAATGCCAGGATCTCCGCTGGGATGCCTGCTCTCCTCCTTGCTCCAGACACCGGGCCTTGAAGAAAGGCATCCCCGCAGTCCTGCTGGCCCAGAGAGCTGGGTCTGGCAGAGAGGTGTTGGCATCTTGTCCCCTGCGCCCCAGCACAGCCCCTCCCTGGGGCTGCCCCTCCCCTTTTCTCAGCTTGGAGCCGGAGCCAGCCAGCCCGGTTCCTGCTCTGCAAAGCTGGGGGCACTCGGGCAGTGTCACTGTGGATTGGGGCACACTCACTGGCAGACCCTAAACCCCACGGGATGAGCTGCACCCATGCCACTGACCACCCCATGGGGCATGTGGCTGGGGAAGATTCTGGTCCCAACTGTTTCACTTTGACACCTCTTTGCGTAAGAGATGTCGCATCCCGACCCCTGCAGCGACAGCCAGGGGACATGGCCACCCAGGCGTGGGGTAAGGAGCACAGAGTCACTCCAACTGTGCCCCTTCCAGGGCACAAAACACAGGCATCCACGTCTCTCCCCCCTTCCCTTCTCTCTCCCCCAAGACCAGCTGCTCTCAGCACCCACAGGGGACACGGGACAGAGTGGCAAAGTGGCCCCAGTGCGCGCCCACGGCTCGGCTCTTGGCAGGGCAGCAGGCTCTGTAACGCTGCCGCAGGCACAGCCATGGCAGGACGGGCAGCCCAGGCTGGCACCAAGTCCGTGCCACCTGTCCTACTTTGGGCTGTGACAATAACAGCCATGAAGCATTCCCTGCCCAGCCACCTCCACCCTGGCTCTCCCGCGCTGCCGGCAGCACAGCCCTGCCACCCCGCTAAAATTAAGCACCCCACCAGCCACCCGCTGGGTATAAATAGAAATGCCCAGGAGCAGGGTTTCTTGCCCAGAAATCAGCTCTGTGCCATGGGCACACACAGGGCAACACCCAAAGATGTTGGGTAGCCAGGTGACTAGTACCTCTCCCCATCCTCCCAGCACCACCAGCAGCTGGGCATAGGGAACTGTCTCCCACTGTGGAATGGGAGCAGATGGGGAGGGAGCAGGACAGTCATCCATCGCCAAGGGACCTGTCTCTTCGGGAGGGGACCACATGCCTTGACCACAGCCAGGCTCTGCCCTGCTTGGGAGCCATCTCTGTGGCTACCTCTGGGGTGCTCCTAGCCTGGTGTCGCAGGGTGCTAGGGCACGACCTCCCCAAAATGTGCCATGGGACCAGCTGGGCCACAGCAGGGGTGACGGACCCAGGGCGCTGCTGACCCCCAGCAGGGGCAAGCCTGATGGATAGGAGCCTCTCCTTTTTTTTGGTTCTCGGGGCCATCATCCATTAGGGAGAGTTAAATTTAGGTTACAGCTGATCCCTTATTACCTCGCTGCTAATCAGAGCGCGGGCAGATTATTAATAAGCACATTAAAATATTGGCGAAACGCTATTTTTGGGAGGTGAAGTCACAGTTTTAATCTGGTTAATTGATTGAGTCATTTCTCTTTCCCCCCATCAGCGACCCGTCCTTGGCTTGCTCCCCAGGGCACCCAGCCGGGAGGGCAACCCACCCTGGAGCCCACCTGGCCGGGCACCGCTGCGGTGGGCTCTGTGGGGCCTCCTTCCCCTCTGCAGGGAGGACAGAGGGGCTCACTACCCCCCAACAAGGACCGATGGGGGAGGATAGAGCCTGGAGCGGTTACAGCATCCCGGTGACCCATGTGCCACATGGACCGGCGCCATGGCTGGGGAGGAGGGCATGCTGCAGAGGGGAGAAGGCTGCGCAAACCCCACATCTCACTCCCAGCTCCAAGCTTTCGGGGAGCGCAGACCTGCCTGGCTCTGGGTTTCACCCCACTTTGGCTTCTCCCACAGCTTAGGAGGACACTGAGAAGAGAGGGAGCAGCGGTAGCCGGCGCCCCACTGCCAGCCCTGCCTCCGCGCCCATCCCAGCTCCAAGCAGCACGGCCACCCTGCACACCCCGGCAGGGCTGCGGGGACAGCCCAGGGCTGAGCCCTTAGGGCCACCCGATACTGCACGTGGCCAGCCCCGAGACCCGGTCCTGGGTCCCCGCTACCCACCCAGCCCCACAGCGCCCAGCAGAAAAGCCCAAGATGCTGTGACAAGGACCTCTAGGACATCCTTGCAAGTGGTGGGGATGGGAGCACCCTGAGGTCCCCTTCCCACTTCTCTCCATCACCTGCAGCTCTGCCCCTCACACCCAGGGCCGGACTCAGCTGACTCATCCCTTGCCCATTCCGCTCTGGGCTAGTTGGCTGGTGCCCGACGGAGCCAACTAGCGGGGACGGACCCGGTGCTGCCCGTGGGCACACCCAGCCTCCGGCGCCTGGCATGCCGCTCGGCCAGGCCCACGCTTACCCTCACACCTCTTCCCCTATCGCCATGGCGTGGGCTGGTGTGGAGCCCTGAAGGGCCCACGGGGCTGCAAAGTGATGGGAAATGCCCACGGGGAGGATTTCCCCAGGGGACCCTCCATCGCAGGACTCCGGTCCTGGTGGGCAGGGAGGTGGCACAGCAGCTGGGCACGGCTCGCAGAGTGGATACTGCTCCCGTGTCCCAGCCCCCAGCACTCACCAAGAGCATCCCCAAGATGTCCCCCCCATCCCCAGGGATGGGCGCAGGCTGGGAGGGTTTTTCTGGGCAGGGTGGGCCCTGGTGAAGGCGGTGCAAGTCCCAGCCCTGCTCCAGGGCGTAACGCTGCCACATTGGCCCAACAAGGCCTTCCCTGTGCTCCTGGCACAGCGCGTCCCTCCCCAGCACTGCTGTGTCCCAGAGGGGCAGCCTGGAGGTCCCCGGTGGGGCCAGGCCATGGGGAGGGCAACGTGCCCCCAGCATGGGGACAGGTGCAGGGACCAGGCACCCACTGTCCCAGCGTGCACAGGCACATGATGACCTCCCTGAGATGTGCCCATTGGGGTCAGGGGGTGGCTCTGGGCTCAAACCCAGGAAAGAGGGTCCTGGCCAGCTGGATGGGGGTCCTGCCATGGCTGTGACAACAAACCAGGGGGCACACAGCACGCAGGTCTGTCTCCAGGACCAGGCGGAATCCCAGGATACAAGCAAGGGTGGATGCAGGCACCAGGGTGTGTCCCTGCCCCAGCCCACGGGCACAACCAGGGCTTCTCCAGCCGGATGGATGGAGGGCACAGCCCAGCCCCAGAGGCGGCGGATGCCTGGCAGAGCAGGCAAGGGTCGGAGCAGCTGTGATTTATTTCCACGGCAGTTTTCTCACTGCACCAGTCCCCTCCCCAGATAAAACATTCCCATCACCCCAGGTCCACAGGGGACATTCAGGGGCTCTCATTGCCGCCTGTGAGCATCTTCAGCTTTGCCCCACATGGAGCCCGGTGCAACCCCTCCACCTGGGGCTGAATCGCTCAGCACCACTCAGCACCTACACAGCATTTCCCCCCTCCCCAAATAAACCCACAGAGCGCACCAGACAGAAACACCCCTGCGCAGAACAGAGCCCCAGTGCCCCCCAGGGCAGCACCTACCTTGGGAGAGGGTCCCGGTGAGAAACTGGTAGAAGAAGCGGATCACCCGGCCCAGCTGCCTCTTGCAGCGCTGCTGGCAGTGGCTCATGGCTCCAGCTCACAGCGCTGGGGAGGGACCCAGTCGTACCCCCTCCCGGCTGGCAAACACCCCCCCCGGCTCCTTCGAGCAGACAGTGATGCCTGGGGGGAGCACAGAGCCTTCCTTGCCCGGAGCGAGCCTGCGGGCATCGGCGGCAGGTCCAGCCCGGCAGAGAGGGCACAGGCAGCGCCCGGCAGCGCGGCAGCCGCCAGGCCCCGCTCCCAGGCGGCAGGCAGCCAGCCGGGAAGTTTTGTGCTGGGATGCTCCTGTGCAGGCTGGCTGTGATCCAGAGGGGCTGGGATGGCCGGCGGCGATGCCCCTACCAGGGGGTCACAAAAGCTGACTGCAAGCCCGGCGAGGGAGCAGGGTGCCCGGGCAAGCCCCCCTGTGCCGTGCCAGCCCGCCGTCCCCCTCCGTGCAGCAAAGTTGCAGGGAGTAGTGGCAGAGGGACGGATGCTCTGTGCTGGGGAGCCCGGTGGTGTCAGCCAGCTCGCCGGGAGAGGCGGATGGACACCTCCCTGGCTGTCAGAGTCCCGGGTTGCCCCTGGCTCCTGGTCCGCCCCTTGCCACCAGCTCGACCCGGCACTTCACGCCCCGGCTGGCCGGGAACCAGAGGCAGGTTGGTATGGCAACCCGCAGACTCCACAGGTCCCGCTGACCAATGAGGCACTGCTGCATCCCAGAGCCGCCTCTCTCCAAGAGCAGGGAAAGATGCTCCTTCCGGAGGGGAGCCAGCACAGAAATCATCCTGCAACCTTGGGCATCAGCCCTCCACTCACAATATCAAGCGCTGTGAGCATCCTGCATCCCTGGGTATCAACCATCCTCTCCAGACAGCACGTGCCACAAGCATCCTGTATCTCCGGACATCAAGCATCCAGCACTGTGAGTGTCCTGCATCCCTGTGGCAACAGCACTCCGGCACTGCAAGCATCCTGCACCCCCAGGAACAGCGCTCCAGCACTGCGAGCATCCTCAGGCATCAGCCTTCTGGCACTCTGTGTGTCCTGCATCCCCGGGCATCTGCTCCCGCTCCCACTGGCTCCACACAGGGGAGGAGACAAGGATCAGTGCAAGGATGGGAGGAAGAGGAGTCAGGCTCTCAGACCGCCCAGGCTGAGAGCTGCTCGCTCCAAAGCTCAGCCTGGCAGTGAGTTGCTGTCTTGCACAGTATGTCAGAGCCAGAAGAGAGTCTGGCGCGAGGCGGCAGTGGGATTTCCCTGCTCCCAGAGCCAGCCCAAAATGCTCTATGCTGACTGGCAACCACATCCCTTCCCCAAGTCCCATTTTCCCAGCTGCAGTTCCCTCTCCACATCACATCCACACCCCACACCAGCAGGATCTCTCAGCTCTGCATCCATCCAGGCTCTATTATCTCATAAGCTTCATCTCTTATTAATGGGGGAGGAAGTGAAGAAAAAGAGACCTGATGGAAAATATAGCTTCTGCTCTCTCGGGGATGGGAAAGGGGGTGCAGGCGTGATCCATCCAGGAACAGGCAGACTACCCAGTCCTTACCAATGCCTCAACAAGGATCCTCAAGGGAAGGGACAGGACCCCCACCATGGGTTGGTACGGAGTCACCTCACCCCCTGCTCCCCAAAAGAAAGGCCATCCCCTCCAAACCAAACCCTCCCTGTCTGTTATGCTGGCTATGCCCCTGCAAAAGGGGAGGGGGGGGGCAGCCCCCCCGACGTAGAGCCCGCACATCACGGCAGACAGTGCCCCAGGGTGGTGGGGACAGGCACCAGGGCACGCTGCACTGCTTGCTGCAGGGCTGAGCCAGGTTTGGGGAGACTCTAGAGCAAGGTACAATGCACAGCACAGCGGGGGCTTGCAACCCTACAATAATACACCCCGCAAAGCCCCTGGCCAGGGAAGGGCTACAAGGGGCACGGGCCCTGCAGGAGGCAGCCCAGGCAAGCCGAGGCAAAGCTGGCAGCTCAGCAGAAGCAGAGGCACCTGCAGGGCCACTCTGTGAATGCAACACCCCCACTGAACCTACCCCCCCCGCAGACCACCTGCCCACAGCCGAAAGCTCAGAAATTTGGGCTGCCAGTGGTGCCCAGTCCCCTCCTGACACCTCCCAGGGACAGCTGAGAGTTTAGGACTTTCATCCTTATCCACAGTATCCAGGAGCTCTGCTCCTGCCTCAAACCCACAACACAAACACGCTGAGACGGTTCCTTGTGACGATCAGACGCCGTGAGCTGTGAGACGCAAGGCCAAATCTCCCCAGTGAAGCGCTTGCCCCAGGCTGGGGGAGAGCCCCGGCTCCACAGCATCACGGCAGGGACCAGCCAGCACAACCCAGCCCAAGGCGGCCGCAGCATGCCAAAAGCCCGGGGGACAGGGGAGAGGTGGCAGAACAGCCACAGGAGGGTGCCAGAGCCCGCGGGACCTGACAGCAAAGAAAGCTTGCAGATCCATCACAAAACTGACATCCTGCTCCTTGGGAGCCAGATCCTACCCGGCCAGGAAGGTTGCTCCACTCCAGCATGTCCCAGGCAGGCGGGAGAAGCAAGCGCTGTCCTGTGCACCCTGGCTGTGATGGCCATGTGGGACAGGGGGACCCATATGCCCCCCCATCAGCACGCACAGACCACCCCACGCCAGCCTGCAGCCACACGGTGGGAGAGAAGAGCCCAGCAGAGATGTCACCCACCCCAACTGCAGCCTCGGCTGCCCACCAGCATGCCCAGGTGCTACGACCACCCGGACACCAGGTAGTGATTTCCAAAGGAGCACCTTCTCCCTGGGTTGGCCCTTGGCTCTCCTTGGGCACTAACGCTGAGACAAGCTCACAGGGACCCCATGGGCCGAGCCAGGGGACTGTCCTCTCCCCCTGCACCCAGCAACCTGCAGCAGGTTATTTTGCAAGGACGGGACATCACAGAGAGCCATGAGCTGCCTTGGCCCCTTCCCAGGGGTCCCCAGGCTGGTACCAGGGACTGTGTATCTTGCCCTTGCAGGAGGGCAGCAATGTCACTCGGTCACTGACCCACCTCTACCCCACGAAACAGGAATCCATCAGGAATCAAAAACTAGGCACAAAGCAGGGCTGTTGAGCCCGCACGCTGTCTAGCTGACCATCTGCCACTATGGTCGCGGCCACCATGGGTGCCACTGCAGGGTGCACCCCGCCAGCCTCCCACCCTGCCTGTGCTCCTCCCAAACCTGCTCCCCACCAAGGAGGACGGTGGTCCCCAAGGCCCTGCCCCGGCCCCAGGTGAACGCCAGTCCCCACAGGGCCTTGCAGGGCAAAGGACGTCATCTCCCAAAGGGGTATTTTGAGCCAGGCTGCGTCCCCAAGAGCATCTGCTGGGCCCCCAAAAGGGGACACAAGCATTGCCAGAGCTACAGCAACGGGAAGGAGGAAGACCACAGCTCCAGGCTCTGTCTCCAGCTCTGCTCCCCGCAGGCGCTGTGGCTTTGGCAGGGGCAGCAGCTGCCCCACACCTCCCAGTGCCCAGCCCACACTGGGGACGAGCCCGGCTCCCTGCTATAAATGGCAAATTCAGGGAGACTGGTGAGCAAAATTGTCCCCCACTTCCCTGACCCCAATCCCTGCTGCCTGCCTGCAGGTTTTGGGGCTGCAACGTGGACGCATGGGAGCCCAGGGCAACCCACGCAATGCCCATGGATGCCACTACCCGTGTGGTGCCACGGTCTGAGCCACGGCCTGTGTGTGGCCACAGCGTGTGCGTGGCCACGGTGCCGTTGCCGCTGCCTGACGCTGAGAGGAGCCCCCACACAGCACAGCACAGCGGCAGGGCCACGGGGAGGTGAGCTGGGGACATGGTTCAGACGGCTGTGGTGGCTGGTGGCACACAGGGGGGACAGGAGGGGACACGTGCAGTGGTGTCGGAGCACGCTGGCAAGCATGGCCACGCACAACGATGCACAAGAACTGGGAAGGCCACCTGTGCACAGACACAAGGCCACCACGCTCCGCTGGCAGTCCTTTGCAGGCTGTAGGGACAGTGACAGCACCGCTGAGGAGGGGGACACGACACAGCTCTCCACACCAGAGCCACTGCTTCCTTCTCTGACCAGGTCCTCTCCTCCTGAGATGGCTTCTTGGCAGACACATCCTTCCTAAGCCACCGACATCTGGGCTGGTACCTGCCGTGGGAATGCTGGGGGCAGGGAGCAGCCAGGGGATTTCATGCTGGTTCGTGGCCATGAAATATTCATTAGCACAGCCGTGAAGAGAAGGGGAAAAATAAAAGATAAACAGAAGGTTGCGGGGGGGAGCAGACACAATGCTCACAGTCAGCTCAGCGTGGCACAGACAAGCCCACAGGGTGGCTGGATCAAGGTCTTCAGGGCTGGCGCTTGTATGTGGGTCCCCTCTGCCTGTGCAAAGCCCATCCCACTGTCACGGGAGTCGTGGGTGCATGAACACCCCTGGAAAATACAACCAGGAGGCAGTCAGGGACACACTTGCGTGGATGCCCAGCATGAGCAGGGAGACCCTGGGACATGGCCATCCCCAGGGGTCACCATGCTGTGCTGGTGCTCAGGGGCCATTCCTACCTGTGCCAGCCCTGGATGGTGCTCAGGCTTCAAAGTGTTTCAGTCCAGACCACGCACCGCAGGGACAGGACCAGAGCAGGGCTCCAGCCTGGGGCCACCCCAACCAGGGCATCTCTGGGGCTGGCAGAGGGCAGACCCCTGCAACAGCATCTGCCAACATCTCCCTCAACAAGGCAGGGCAATCAGGGAGGGCAGGAGGCACATTTCACTTAACGAGGCAGGGCAATCAGGGTAGGCAGGAGGCACATCTGCATTAACGAGGAATGGAAATCAGGGTGGGAAGGATGCAGGGCACCTGCAGCCCTGTGCCAAGCATCAAGCCACCACTCAGGACCACAGGGACTGTGCACAGACGCCCTGTTCTCTCTGTACCTAAATCCAGCAGTCACCTTTTAGGGGGGGATGGAGGACATACACATCCCAGCAATGCCAGACCCACAGCTGCTTGGAGGGAACAGGGTGGCTCCTGGTTGGAGAGAGGGCTCAGAAAGACTCACCCCAGAGCCAGGTCACACTGAGGGACGAGGAGGGGGACATCCTGACAGCAGTGACTGCAGGAGCCATGTGAGTCCTTGGTCCCAGACACATGGTATCGGGGTGGGCGGCTCCACGGGAGCCAAACACCGCTGCCATCTGCAGAGGCAGGTTCAGCACAGCCAGCCCTGCCTGCGGGTCCCGCTGCCGCTCCTGCCTGCACCCAGCCCTGGGGACCCGCAGCCTCCGGGACTCGGGGAAGTGCTGAAAAAGTCATGCCAGAGAAAATAAATAAGGCAGCTAATGAGGTAATTTGCATAGCGATTAGCAGGCAGGATTTGCAGCGGCTCTGACATGGGATGTGCTGTCACGGTGAAGCGCAGCCCGGGGGCTCTGCTGGTGCTTGCAGAGGGAAACACACAGCACAACCCCGCTGCAAGGGCCCACCTCAGGCGCCCACCACCCCACCGGGATGGGGAGGCAAGGGGGACAGGAGCACAGCGAGCAAGGAGGTGGGAGGAAGGCTCAGAGAGGGGCAGACAGCCTGGGAGGAGCGGTGTGCTCTGACCACCAGCCCACGCTGCCTTCGGCCTCACACACCAGGGCTTGGCCCTGCCATGTACGGAGCATGGGGCAGCACGTGGCTCCCACCTTGCCGAGGTGCAGAGAGCATCCATGAAAGGGTTGAGCTTGCAATGGCCAAGGGAGAGCTGCCAGTAGCCCAGGCTGCCTCACAGGGCAATCCCACCATGGCGCAGCCAGTTGGCTCCGTGCACCTCCACATCCGGAGCCAGCTACAGCTCCCTGCATCCCTTACCTTCTCTTGCTCCCTTGTTAACCTGGCCCAAAACACATCCCAGGACAAGCACGATTCCTTTCCTATCTTACCCTGGCTGCCAGCAAACCCAGCTTGCTCTGACTCCCAGCAGAAGGTGCAATTTTGGGGTGTAGGGCTGTGCAGAAAGCCCAACAGCAGCACAAGCTCTGCATTGTGACTGCCCCATCCTTAAGATGCTCAGGTCAGGAATCAGCACAACATGCACAGCAGGAGGGCACTGGCATCCTGGTACCTCCAGGAATGCAGGGGCAACACACCTGCAGCCTGTGACACTGCTGGATCCCCAACCTGCTCTGCTGGCATAAACGCCCCATAAACGGGCCGTGTGATGGAGAGGGGTGTCGTGCAGGGCCACCTTCCCGCAGGGCTGCCAGGGCACGTCTGGCTTTGATCACAAACCTGTGGCGACAGCTCAGCTCATTCCCAGCTGATGGATCTTGTTAAAAAATGCATGTGACGTGATCCGTCTGCTCAGGAAGGCGCTGCCAGGGAAAGAGCCCGGCCCAACGCAGTGCACCGGTCCCGCAGCGCCGACCTGCCAGCAGCCGGCACACAGCGGGCGATGGGGCAGCAGCCTGGCTCCGGTGGCACCGGGCTGGGGACGGGGACATGCCCCAGACAGTGGTCTGAGCCCGGCACCGGGCTCCAAAGCACCCCTGCAATGCAGGGAAAGGATGGGGGCACCCCCCCATCCTGACAGCAGAGACCCAACAGAGAGGTGGTCAGACAGACAGACAGACAGACACAAGCCCCACCAACAACTTCGGCGGTGGGTGTCAGGCAAAGGCCAGGGTTGGAGCCCCCAGGGACCACCCCCATATGTACATCACCCCCATCAGGCCCCATGGTGGCCCCCAGCCCTCCAGGTTATGCTGAGGCACTGACTCCTCCCAAGCTGTGTTTTTTAAGTCAGTTCTGCTAAATATTTCAGGGATTTACACAGAAAAGCTCTCTGTGCTCAGCGGCACATCAGCCCCATTGGCATCACACAGGCAGCCGCAGACACCCCCCCACTCCCCGCCCCGCGATGGGGAGTGAATAATTCATTGCCCCCAGGCACAGGGCAGGGAGCAGTGGGGAGGAGGGGACAAAGGAGGAGGGACAGGCTCCATCACCTCCCACCCAGGCTCCTGGGGTGCACCACAAGCCCCTCCATGCCCTGCAAAGGGAGGACAAAGACCAGCACCACCATCTGCAGGGAAACTGAGGCACAGGGAAGGGAAACGAGCCAGGAGCTGAGCCCAGCCCTGGTTACAAGACCGACATGTCGAGACAGCAGCAGTAAGCAAGGACACTACAGCCTGCCTGGGGCTTCCAGGGCCATTACTGAGCTTGTTGGGTTTGCAAAACACAGCAGCTCTGGGGGTGCCCAGGATACATCAGGCAGCAGAGCAGCACGGCCCCAGGACCTCCATAGAGGACAGCCTTCACAAGTGGGGACATCACCGTCTGGGGTGCACAGCTCACGCCAGGGCACAACACAGCACAGCATCTCCTTACCCTGAACCAGAACCTTTTGGCCCCTCGGATGCCCACCTTGCTCCATGCCCAGGGCACTCCACTGGGATCAGCCAGGGTTTCCATCCCCAGCACAGCACCTCGCATCCCCAGGCCTGTCCCAGCTCCTCCTCCAAGACTCACCAGGGTCTCCTGAACTGCGAGGCTGGGAAAAATCTCAGCCTGGCCACAAGCGATGCCAGCCCTGCTCCCAAATCTGCGCCAGGGTAAGGCACGGCCCTCGGCATCCCGGCAGGCTGCTGCATTTCCCGCTCCCCCCCGGCGCGCTCCCCTCCAGCCTCGCCACACTCACCGCCCCGCGCCAAGCCACAGCGATGGTGACAAATTAACGATCCACGTGCAATCACGCACAGGTTGGGCTCCGATAAGTGGGAGATGGCTCTAGGCTAATTTCCTTGCAATCAGCGCTCCCTCGGCCGCAGACAGCTCCTGCTTGGCACGGTGACGGGAGGAAACACAGTGGGGATGGGCTAGGATGCGACCTGGGCTCCCAGGTGTGCCGGCAGCGTGGGGCTGCCTGCGGGCCAGCAGCGGGGCACCCTCCATCACCCAGCCAGACGCTGCAGGGCTGAGCGGCGCAGGAAAGGCTATTAGCACCAGGGCTTATCCAGGGGCTCCAGCATGCGGTGGTTGCACAGCTGGGAGAGGGAGATAAGGCGCCCAAGGGATCCCAGGGAGGGGAAACATACTTCAAATGGCAGGAATCTCCCATGAAACGGACTTGGCTTGAAGGCACCAAGAGTATTTGCTGTTATTAATAGCTCTGGCTCTGCAACAAGGCGCCTGCCCCCAGCTCCCCCGCTTGGATGCTCCCCGCATGGGGAGACGTAGTGACAAGGCAGGGAGGGAAGGCAAAGTGGATCTGGAGATGGGGCTGTGTCCCGATCCACGGGTCCTCCTCTGCCCCCATGCCAACAGCTCCCGACACTGGTCTGAAACCCCTGGAGGAGTGACAACCTGTCAGGACACACACACAAGGTCAGCACCCCCCCTCCGACAGCCCACCTGCACCTTTCTCCAGCCTCACCCCAAGAGGCTGCACAGCCCCACACCCTGATGGGCCCCCACCCCAGCACTGACCCTCTCCCCGCTGTCATCCCAAGTGATGGCTCAGCCATCATGCAGGGCCGCCCACCCGCCATCTCCAGGGCACTCGCTCAGCCCACTGCCAGCCCGGGGGAGCCCCCAGAGACTGCCTTTTTAAACTGACATTTTGGGGCCAGGAAAGCTATTTTTGGTTGTTTCAGAGGCAGTGTTTCCATCGCAGTTTGTCTGCCTTCACCGGAGGGAGGGATGCTCTCCCCGGGGGTGCCATGGCAGGCGGCTTTGTGTTGGACTGCGGCGCTCAGCACCGGCTCTGCACCGCTGGGTCATCCTCCCACCTCCCCGCTGCCTACCTTCTGCCTGGAGCCAGCAGGCCCAGGAGCAAGTGGGAAAAGACATCCCTGGGTTCCCCACCTGGGCATGAGGGTCAGGAGCATCCCACCTGGCAGAGGGGCTGGCAGAAGGCACAGAGCAGAGCCTGGGGGCCGTGTTCCCACCCGGGACCTAAAGCATCAGCAAGATGTCTTGTCCACACATCTTGGTGAGACACCCCCAAAAATCAGCACACAGAGCTGAAGAGCACCCCCTCTCCCCTGGAGCCCCCAAGCACTCTGGACAGGAATAAACGCGCCTGGCAATCACTTGGGTTTGTGGGGGGGGAGACTACAGCCTCCCAGTGCAAAACCTGCTGAGAGGCTCAGAAATAAATATGTTAATAATCAAATATCCATCCTGCGCCTGAGCTCACGGGAGGACTTTCAAGTCTAATTAGCAGCAGATTTGTACCATGGCTGCCTGGGCTCAAGGGACAATTCGCCGTGGTTCCCACAAAGCGAGAAGCTTGGCTATAATTAGCCAGCAGCTTCCAGTCTGGAAGGATTACCTCCAAATCCCCCCTCCCAGCTCCAGGCTGGGGGGCAGGCGGGACCCAGGTAAGCTGAGATGAGAGATGCCCCCAGGCTTTGATCTGTGCAAAGCCGCTCCTGAGCTGCAAATCCCAGCCAGGCAGCAGGACAGGCAGCGCACTGGGGCGAGAGGCATGCCGAGCCTGCAGGTCACCCCACGGTCCCCTGCCTACACGAACCCCCTACACGGAGCTCCTCTCCCTCCAGCATCCTGACACCCGGAGTGTCCCCAAAACCTTCCCATCCCCAGACTGACTGCTTCCAAGCCAGGTCTCCGACGCCCAGGGCTGCTCCAGGAGGCCAGTCCCCAAACGGGGGACATTTTCCACTCCACCCCAGCCACATGTGCTGTACATCTCATCACCAATGCAAAGAGCTCTCCCCAACCGCCTCAAGACCAACACCAAGCGTAGCTTGTGACGCCGCTCACACAACCAATTCGTCGTGCTCAGGGTCCCAGCACTGCGAGGGACGGGATTGCATCTGCAAAGGGACCTGGTTCCTCGCTGCAGGCAAACACAAACCTCAGGGCTTGGCAAGAGTTTGGGGACATTCATCAGTCCCCGGCTGGGCTAGGCTGCCCTGCTGCAGCTCAGGGCAGCGCTCTGTCTCGGGGAGATGGAAATCCCGTCAGATCAGACCTTTCCCCAATCCATCACAGCAGGACAGGCAGTGCTCTGGGGAGCGCTCCCACCGCCCTGCCCATGCGTCTGCGAACAGGGACACATCCTGCTCCCAAGGACGCTGCAACAGACACCGCTCCCGGTGCTACAGCGCCTTGTGGGGTGGCTGGGATGGGGAGAAAGGGGTACCCAGGGAAGCAGCAGCTGGAGATGCATCACTGCCACTGCCCAAACTGGGACCAGCCTCCTGGGGAAGGCACAAAGGTGGAGAGACAGCGGAGGGATGAGGGGAGGGATGGAGAGAGAGCAGAGGTCCACGCTGAGGTCCAACAGCACAACGGAGGATGCTCTTCCAAACAGGGAGCGCGACCCACATGTCCAGCCCCACGGGGGCAGATATTCAGTCGGAGCTCACTGACCCAGCAGCAGCTGCCAGGGACACTCATTAGCACCAGCTAATTGCGGGCAGAGGCGGCTGGCCTGGCTGCGGGCACCCTGCCCACACACTCCTCTTGGCCTGGCAGCGTGCACGGCTCCGAGCCGAGGGCAGAATTACAGACGGGGCCACAGCAGTTGCGTCCAGGACACATCCTCAGGGATGGCCTGGAAACGTCTGTGCCAGAGATGCCATGCCCATGAGTAACAAAACGAGCGCTTTATCCCTCTCAGGGGCACACAGGTACTCCTCATTCATCCGTGCCCCCCAGCCAGGGCACAGCCCTCCCCATCCAGCTCCTCTGCCAGCCCAAAGGACCTCCCCAGTGACACAGGGTTGTTCATGCCGGCAAACAAGGGGTTACCAGCCCCTCACTTCCCCACGGTTATTTAATTAAGCAGTGATAAAAGGAAAGACGTATTATCCGGAGAGTGACAGCGGGTTGTAATTACAGCAGGGCAGGCTGAGAAAACAAACAGTGCCGAGGGAGGCGTGGGGTGGCGTGGGGCTGGGGAGCCACCAGAGCCCCTGGGGACCCACATCGCTGTCCCAGGGCTGTGCCCCAGGGCAGAGCAGGACCCTCAGGTCTGCCAGCAATAGAGGGGAAAAGGCTCCTTTACCCCGATGGATGTGGTCCCAAGCGCCTCCTCCTCCAGCTCCCACTGGGCTGGGGTGGCCCTGATCCCGGCTCCTTCCTGGGATGCTGGGTCTGGACCAGGTTCAAGGAGCAGCAGGTTTTCAGTGAGTTGCTTTGAAATATTAAAGAGCATCTCCTCCCTGCCCGTGCTGCTCCAGGGCAGCCCTCTGCACCGCAGGGACTCACTGCCCACATGGAGCAGAGGGACAAATTCCCTGCTGGGATGTGGCACCTCAGAGGGGCTCTGCCTGTCCCCCTGAGAGCCAGGCACGATGCCCATCCGCTGGCTTCCTCCAGGCTTGGGTTTGAAACTTCTGCCCCGTTTCCCATGCACAGCAAGGGGCAGGAGCGGGACATGGGACATGGCCACACTGCGAGCAAGCAGCACATGGCCCCCTCCCTGCCCCTCAGCGGTGCTCATCCTGGGGACAGGGAGAGCTGTGTCCCCTTCCAGGTGCTGGTGGGAGCCACTGGGCACCACTGCAGTCACAGCTGGGACACAGCGGGGTGGCTCAGTCCCGAGGGGTGCACGGCCACCCCCTCCTTCCTGCCCACCTGCGCCGTGGGATGCTGCTGTCCCCTGTCCCACCCCCAGCCCCGGCCACGTCCCTTCCCTTTGCTAAATCCCACTGCTCTCAGCCCAGTCCTCTTAGCTCCCCCCCTCTCCCATTGCAGCTTCTTTAAATTAATGCCCGGCCGAGTGTGGGATAGAAGGAAATTAACCCTGGGCAGGGGGGCAGCCTCCGCCATGCCTTTTAACGACTAAAGCGCTCTTCCCTGCCCTTCTCCCACCTCGCCGTGCAGGAGAAGAGTGGGGCAGCTGGTGCAACAGAGCGAGCATCACTCCAGCAAGGGCTCCCCGCACCCATGGTCCGGTGCTGGGGTGGGTGAGGGCAGCGAAGCCCCCCTCCAGCCAGCACCCCAGCTTGGGAGGCTGTCAGGTCCCCGGGAGGGAGCCCCGGCCGTGTTTGGGTTTGTGTCCCACGCGTGGGCCTGCTGTTGCCAGCATCTGCAGCCGGCTGGGACCTCTCTGCGAGCCCTTGCAGAGCTGCCCCTCGGGGCCACAGAGCCCTGAGCCACACAGGGGCCCGCACAGCCTGCACCCCCACCGGGGCACCTCGGGGGCCCCATCTTTGGCGCAAGAAGCCGAGAGGGATTTGGCTGCTGGTGGGAAGCGTTTGCAACCCCACGGCTTGGGGAGCTCAGAGGAGCTGGAGCAGCACATGGCAGGGATGAGGCAGGGACGCAGGATGCCACAACACACCCCCGGATCAATGCAGGGGCTGCTTCTTGCCCGTGTCACCATGGAGCAGTTGGGATGAGCCCCCTTTGGAGGAGCTGTGCCACCCTTCGGAGGGTGAGCAGACACCGAGGCCACGACAAACAGGTCCATCCCACCCAGTCAGGGTCCAGGCGGGACTCGGCAGTTTGGGGAAAACACCTCAGGGAGCTGACACCATCGCTGCCAGCACACGTGCGGCTGTGGGAGCACAACCCCAGCAAGATCTGGGATGCTCCCTCCTAGCCGGCGATCCCACCCCGCTGCCCCGGATCCCACCCCGGAGCCAGGGGCAGGCATCACCCTCCAGAGCAGCGCTCCTGCTGATCCTCTCCGTTACGTAACAAATTATTCCACTCGCATTAATGACTTTGCGGCAAAGGGGGAAATGACATGAATGATTCCCGGTGCCTGGGAGTGACTCACTTTGCACGGCGGAGGGGAGGCAAGCGGGGAGGGCAGGCACCAGGGGAAATGTGTTTGGGTCAGCATGAGCCAGAGCTGAGCTCAGAAGATACAACTTCTGGAAGGAGAGTTAAGGGGCAGGGGGGAAAGTGGTACTTAAGGACAGATCCCACCATCCAGGAGAGGGCTGAGATGTCCCCAAGGGACACCAGGATCGGCCCTAACGACAGCACATTGCAGCATCCCTGGCTACACTGCCCAAACCCCAGTGCCAGTGGCCGTCTCTCTCCACTCTGGGATCACACAAGGAGCCGAGACCCCATGCAGCAACCAGAGCTGGGGGTGCTGTGCCAGACCCCCCCCAACTCCAGCGTGCCCCCCAGGAGCGCAGCAGGACGTGCAGGGTGGGCAGCTGCCTGCCACGGCCCTTGGGGCAGGAGTCAGGGGGCAACGGGGACCTGTCACACAGGCTGCAGCACAGAGACCGGCACTTGACCCTCTCCCTCACCTCCAGGTGGCTTTGCTAAATCACACCATTAAACATTAATCAGGATTTCCTCCCTGAGTAAATCAAGAGCTGTCAAGGGCCGGCCAGCCCAGCCAGCCACCTCCTGGGGACACCAGAGACACACCGGGGACTTCAACAACCCACTGCCAAGTAGCCCCAGGGGGACCCTCGCAGCGACCGAGGGCTGGGTGGATTATTGCCTTTAAACCCATTCAGGGCTTTCTGTAAGCAACGCAATTTAAAAAAATTCAATCTAGGAAGAAGCGATTAACCAAGCAGGCCAGGAGCAGTGGCTCGTCTGTCTAATCTCGTTAGCGAGCAGGCCGGCTCCCATTTCACCCCGCCGCGGCTGGATGGGCCGCAGTAGCGGGTTGAGAGCAGCCAGCCAGCTCTTCCCCAGCTCCTGGTGGGCCTGAGGTGACCCAAGGACCCACGAGTTTGCCAGTGACTCCCTGCATCCCACCGGGCTGCACCTTCCCCAGCCAGACCAAGGAAGACGCCCTGGAAACCCTCTTACCTATCACTCAGAGCCTGGTCAGACTGACAACAATGCTCCATCCCTAAAAAGCGCTTTTTTGGTGTCCAAATGCACAGCTTTGGTGATGGGCAGGTGGGGCAGCTGGTGCACCCCAGCCCTGCTGTGGGGGTCAGTGCCTGGAGCCAGGAGCAGTGTCCCCCTTTCTGCCCCACGGAGGCTCACTGATGGCACCCTGCCAGTCTCTCATGGCAGCATCTCGTCAACAAACCTCCCTCCGCTTCAGGCTGCCGAGCCTGTTCCCACCAGGAATATCACTGCCACGAGAGGTAGCCCACAAGAACAGCAGGACAGCCCAGCGGGGTCCTGTCCTGCCCAGTCAATCCCTCCGTCTCCACATGGCAGACCTGGGGCAGCGGATTCGTGCCACCAGCCCGCCTGCAGAGTTAGTCACTCCATCACTGTCTCTGACCTGCTCCTGGGAGAGGGACCGCAGGCGAAGCCATCCATCTCCACTGCCAGCCTGGCACAGACCCTCAGGGCTCTGATGCTCGCAGCATCTCCTGTCTGTCCCCGGGCACCGCTGCTGCTGCAGCGCTCTCCTTGTCGGACCTCTCTGTGGGTCAGCCAGACCGCACCAGGTCCCCGACGTCCCCAGCTGGGGTGAGTAGGAGCAGCATGGATGGGACACCAACCCTCTCGCTGCACCCCAGGGCCCCCAGCAGCGATGCTAACACCATTCCAGGGTCAGCAGGGCGGCCAGCTGCATGAACAGGAGTGACCTCGACCTGACAGGTTCGAAAGCTGGGTGGCTCCTGCCAAAATGGGGATGGAGTCCCCTAAAGCCAGAGGGAGCTGAGGCCTGGGGCTGCTGTCAGACACAGGCAGGGGAGGCACGATGCCACGAGTGTGGGCACACACGTGTGTGTATATGACACCCCGGTCCACGAGCGCCCATAGGCTACTCACCCTGTTGGGACCAGAGAGGAAACGTTTGAGAAGACCCAAATTCAGAGGTAGCAAAGATGAGAGTCCTTCTCTCCCCCCATCCCCAGCAGCTCCTGTCGAACACAGCAGCCATCCTGACCCTAGCTCTGCTCCCGCAGGGCTCCATTTCCAAAGAAGATGATCGCTCACGCCGCTCCCCAGGGCGCTGCGCCCACCCATTTTCATTTGAAGCAGAAAGCAAATTTACTTAAAAACCAGAAGTAGACAGAGCCACAGCAGGTCGGGGATGGGAGGACCCCAAAAAGAGCCTCCTGCCCTGCACAGCCCTGCCGCCACATCCCCTTTGCAAAGCTGCTTCGTAGGGTATCGCTGAGAGCAGGGACACTCCATCCCTGCATCCCATCCCCAACCCTGTCCCTTGCACCATCCTGCCACTCACCCCCCAGCTGCTGACAGAGCACCCTGGCACAGACAGTGGGGTGAACAGGACCCCCACACCCACCCACAGCCCCCCCTCCACCAT
>VXBO01013781.1:176720-230090 GCA_013400135.1 Rhinoptilus africanus
CCCGCCGCCCTGCGCCGGGGGAAACTGAGGCACGGCGGGGGGGGGCGACCCGGGACGAAGGGGCAGGGAGGGAGCTGCTCCGGGCTGCACCGAGGTGGGGTCTCCGGCGGTTTGGGGGAGCCCCGGGGGTCAGGGACCGGCAGACGGGGATGGAGAAGGCAGGGGGCAGCAGGAGGAGCAGAGACACCCCCCAGCCCGCTGCAGGGGAGCGAGGGCCCCCCAGGCCCTCTGTGTCAGTGCCCATGCCGGGCTGTGCCTTGGGACCCCCAGGAGCTACAGGGGAAGGGGGACCCCAGCTCTGCCCAGTCCAGGGCGGCTGCTGCACCCCCTTTGGGGGGAGAAGCTGGGTGGGAATTGGGTCGGGGCAGAGGGGATGTGCCGCGGGCAGGAGACGCGGCAGAGGTGTGGGGAAGGTGGCCCGAGTCCGCCTGCTTGCAGCCAGGCACAGGAGCAGGTCCCCACACTGTCCCCCCCGCCGAGCGTGGGGTTCCCATGCAGGGTTGCAGTCTTTAGCAGGATTTTCCCCCCATCTCCTGCAGCCCGGGGAAGGGGTGAAGCAGCAGTACAGCTTGGGGGGGGGCACTTCTAGGGACACGGTGCTGCCAAAAGAGGAGCTCACAGCCCCCACCAGTACAGCTGGCACTGGGGGCTGGACATCCCACTGGTGCCCCAGGTTATTTGCTGCCATCTGTGCATGATGCCATCCCAGGGGATGCGAACGGTGCTGGAGAGTCCCCACAATGGGCAAAGCCAAGGGCTTTCATCACGCTGCTGCCCGTGTGCTGCCTGTTTGCACCGTGCCAGGGCTCCCAGGCGCGTGTTGGGGGCTGCCCAGCTCCCAGAAGTTCCTGCCTCCCCTCCCTTCCTCCTCTGGTCTATGCAGACAGCCAGAGGGGATCGGGGGGGAGGCAAAGCGTCCCGTCCCAGTCGCAGCCCACGGGAGCCGCAGGGCAGAAAGGGAATCCAGAGCAGCGAGGAGGGAGGGCCACGCTCACGCGGCAGCGTGTTGTCAGCGTGCTTTGGTGTCAAGCCATGAAAGAAGCCGCCTTAGCGAGGCAGCGATGCTTAGCAACTGCCTGGATCTAAAAATAAGAGCCATTTAGCGAGGAAAACGCAGTGGAGAAATGCTCATGGAACTAAACACATTCCCCCGGCCGTCTCCGTGGCCCAGCCAGCGCCGCAGAGTCCATGCACACAGCCCAGCTGGAGAGAAACTCCCTGGACAGCCCTGGTGATGTCCCCTCCACTCAGCCCAGGGAACCCCTATGCCACTGGGCTTGCCCATCCTGCTGCTCCATCCCCTTCCCATCCTCTTCCCTCTATCTTTTCCCCTGCATCCTTGGCCACACCTTCTTGGCAGCCCCCGGGGACCAGCAGCATCCCAGGGAAGCAGCCTCGCTCCGCAGGGATGTGCGAGTGGTGCCCAGGCTCACCTGCCCCATCTCCAGCATCCTGTGGGTCCATCCTGCTGGCAGGGCCATGGCAGGCCCAGCAGAGCTGCACGGGAGAAGTTTTCACCTTCTGCCATCCCCGGTCCATCGGGAGGCAAACACGGCTATTTTTATCCCAGCTAAGTGCTCCTGTTCCTGCGGGCAAACGAGAGATGCTTTGCCAGGTTGGGGAGAGGGGGGAAAGTTGGGTGGGTATTGGATACCAGGGGGTAGGATGGGGCAGCCCCAGGGCCAGGCTGACGCCCACCCTCCCCACAGCATAGAAAACGGGGGACACGGCTCACTTGCTTGCTGGTCGCAGCTCCTTTCCTTAGCAGACACGAGGGCTGGGCATCCTGCCAGGACTCACAGCCTTTGAGCCTTTCTCTGCTCGGGAAAAATGCAACATTCTCCCCTAAACATTCCTCTGGGCACTGGGAGCTGGGGTCTGGAGGGTGCCAGGGTGGGAGCAGCCCTTTTCTGCCGCAGGAAAGGGGCTGGTCTCTGCCCACCTGCCTGGAGACAGGCAAGGGCCCTGCTGTGGGTGCTCTGGGCGCAGAGACACCTTGGTAGTCACGTCTGGCCGGGGACAGACACAGCCGCAAAGTCACAGCGGAGTGCAGAGAGCATCCTCTGCGAACGTCTCACTGGGACGTGCGGCAGATGCAGAAAGGCTGGGCCGGGCTGGGGAAAATCACCTAAGCGGCATCCGAAGCTTTAATCAAGGCTCTCATGCCTCGCACGGCTCCGCTGTCACTGGCCACTTCCACCACAAAAGGAATCGGCAGGTCCAGGGTAGGCAGGAGCCACCCGCAGGCAGGGCTGGTGGTCCGTGCTGCTGCAGGTGGTGCTGGATTAATGGTTTCGGGAGGATGGGAAGAGCTCTGGTGACTCCTGTAAGCCCAGATCCCAGTCACAAGGAGTAACTGGGAGGGCGGGCCATGCCCCAGCTGGCCAAGAAGCCTCCACAGCAAACAGGGCACAGCTCGGCATGAAGCCCATACGCTGACATCCAGGGCCAGGGAAGGGTGGAGGACAGGCAAGTGGCCAGATCCAGCCTGCTGGGGTGGGCAGGGATCCGGGGGAAGCACCCACGTCCCCAAGCTCACCTCTGGGAGAGCAGCAGAGAGCCACAGGGGAAACAGGGACACGTAAACCAGGTCCAGGGCCAGCAGCAAGGTGGGATGGGGATGTACAACAGGGGGGCAAGCAGGAGGCAGAAGGAGGGAGGCGAGCTGGGGCAGCGAGGGGTGCTGCACCCCGAGGTGCCCCCCAGGCTGTGTGTGTCTTGGAGGCAGGGTGTCCCCAGCACCACCCATCCACCCTCGCCGTGATGGAAACCACCCGTTCATATCACCTGGGCAGGCGGCGCGTTCCCTAAGTGGCCCATCCGTCACTCCGTCAGCAGCAGCAGCCCTTTGATAAAGGACATCTGCGCGGGATTAACACTGCTCCCCGGGCAGCGGAGCCGCAGCCGGGAACGGCTCTTGTGTGTGCTGGGCCACGCTGCCCAGGACGCTTCTCTGTCCCCAGGTCAGCGTGCAGCCAGTGCAGCCTTGTCAGGAGCAGCTGGGGAAGGGGACAAGTCTGGGGGTGCTCCAGTGTTGCCCGGGGCCTTGGATGCAGAGCCCGGCTGCCGGCAGAGGTGTGGCAGGCTGTCACCAGCCTCATCCAGAGCCAGGCTGGACCGAGCTGAGCCCACCCACGACCATCCCTGTTCCTCTCCAGGACACCCACCCTGCAATATGGGGCCAATCCATGCCTCCAGCTCCCCGCTGAGACCCCCCCAGCTCCGGGGGCAGCAGCTCGTCCTCATCTGCAGCTGCTGCACGTGGCCCTTGCTGAAAACCCCAGGCTTGACACAAAGCCCAAGATGATCCCAAACTGCTCCCATCCACAGAAGCAATAAGAGGCTGGAAAAGAAGGCAGAAGCACTGGGGTCTGCACCCCAGCGGGCTGGGGTTGAGGGGTGCGGGGGCCTCTCCCCCAGGCAGGAGCCCTGTGAGCCCTCTGCAAACAGCCCACCGCGGCTGCGAGAGGGGGACAGGGAGAGGGAACGGCACAATTTAACACTTCATTAGGTAACCATAAGGCATCGATCTGCCCCACCAGCCTGCGCGTTGTCTAATTGCGTATCTCCATTCTTATTAATTCTATCGGAAAAGCAGAGAGCAGGACTCGTGAGTCTGATCCTATCTTTAGGAAATTTCAAACAGAGATGTAATTGCCGAGTGCTCTAAATCATGGTGCTTTATCCACTGTTAACAGTATTTTAAAGCCGTGGTCATCAATAGCAGTCCTCGGGATGTGCTCTCAGCAGATGCCATTAATCTTATTTTGGCTGCGGTCGCCCAGTGCCGCTGGGCTCAGATTTATGGTCGGCAGTGAGGGAGAGCCCCACTCCCCCGGCAGGGAGGGCTCCTGGGCAGCGCCGGGGCTGGGACACGGGATGCAGCACCCAGGGGCCGGTTCCAGGAGCAGAGGGCAGAAAGGGGAGCTCCATACGGCAGCTTCACCCCTTGCCATAATGCCAGCAAACAGCAGCCGTAGGTGGAGAAGAGCAGCTCAGCACCGGGGGCTATTCCCCTCCCCGGGCCCACACAGCCCCCAGCCCAGAGGAGGGGTCACAGAACCACAGAATGGTTCGGGTTGGAAGGGACCTTAAAGACCATCTAGTTCCAACCCCCCCGCCATGGGCAGGGACACCTCCCGCTAGACCAGGCTGCTCAAAGCCCCATCCAGCCCGGCCTTGAACACCTCCAGGGATGGGGCATCCACAGCTTCCCTGGGCAACCTGTGCCAGTGCCTCACCACCCTCACAGTAAAGAATTTCTTCCTGACATCTAACCTAAATCTCTCCTCTTTTGGTTTAAAACCATTACCCCTCATCCTATCACTCCACTCCCTGATAAAGAGTCCCTCCCCATCTCTCCTGTAGGCCCCCTTTAGGGACTGGAATGCCGCTATAATGGATGTTCGTGGCCATGCAAGTGGCTGGGGGGACTCCAGTCAGGGGAAAGGGCCTCACTGAGGAATAAACCACAATATTTACTACATCCACAGACTAAATTCATGCGGATGGCACGAGACCTAGATGACCCCCTTGGTCCCTGCGGGTCCTGAGGGCTGGGGGGGGCAGCTACAGCAGACCAGCGGGTGCCGGGGAGGTGGTGGCCCAGATGGGCATCGCCCAGGACACGCGCGAGGGAGGGCTGCTCCCATCTCTGTTATCCCACCCTGCAGAGACACACCAGCGGGTGGGAGCCACTGTGAAATTCAGATATTGGGGGAGGGAAGGGAATTTCAGCTGCTGAAAATCCTGCACAGCTAGGGGAGGAACAGATGCCTGCGAGCTGCTGGGCGAGCCTGGCAGGCAGGAACGCTGCAGGAGAAAGGGAACCTCCTTTGTCAAACGCAAACGAGCAGGTGGGAGAAATCCGGGTGTGGAGGAGGGAGGAAGGACTTCACATCACCCTCTGCATCCTCAAAAGCCGGTCACCTGCCTCTGCCCATGCCTCCAGCCAGGAGGGACTCCCCGGCAGGGCTCCGCTGCTGGGCGGGCTTTGGGGGGCTCTGTGCCTGCTCTGAACGTTTCTCTGCCTCTTCTGCGTAACAGATGCAAAATCCGGGTGAAGAAAAGCACTTGTTTTAGAGAGTGGACTGCAGCATTCCCGGACTCGGGAGGTGCCTCAAGTCTCACAAGCCCTCCCAGCGTCACAGAGCATCTCACGTGTTTGCGTGCTCAGTGCCCATGGGCCCTGCTTTTATTCAAAGAGGAACCAGATACTATCTCCAGCCTTCACTCACAGCAGGCTGAGTGCCACACCAGGCACCCTCTACGCAGCTCAGGTCTGCTATGAAAAAGGGTGTGCATCTCTGTCATGAGCGAGTCTGTGCTGCGGACACGCGTCCTCCTGCTTTGCCAGGGCAGGGCCCCGTGCCCGAGCTCACCTCCGCGGAACGGGACATCCATGCTGCCACCACGGCCTCGGCATGCTGCGCTCTGCTGCCCATCGCATCCCGTTGTTCTGGCAATGGCCACAGCAGAGGGGATGAAACCAGGGGGCTGGGGTGACACAGACCAGTGCTGCTGGAGCATCACTTGCCGTACGATGGGAGAGCAACTGGCTCGGAGCTGCTGAGCAGGACAGAGCCATGGCTGCCGCAGACATGGGTCAATAGAGCGTCCTCATCCCTGTGTGCCTCCAAGAGAGTCCTGGATGAACCCTGGATTACGGGGGCGCCAGCTAATTTGTCACTAATTGCTTCAGAGAGGAAACAAGCACAACCCAACCTGTGCGTGCCTGTAGCAGCGTGACCTGGCCCTGGGACTCAGCCAGGCTGGACGTCATCGAGAAATGGTTGAGGGTTCATCTGTCAGAGGGGAAGAGCCCAGTGGGTGCCTATGTCTCTGCAGCCTTGTCAGCCCCTTCCTGCCCCCACGGGACTCCCGGGAGCTCCCAGCCTCTGGCAGCAGCCTGGCAAGGCTCTGAGCCGCGCTGCAGCGAGCGGCAAGCCCGGCTCATTTAATCTATTCAATTGGATTCAATTTCCAGCCACATGATTCAATTAGCCCTGGAGGGACAGCACGGGAGAGCGGAGGCTGCGAAGCATGGCCCGGCCGGCGCTCCAGCAACCGCCGAGCTGGGAAAGGGCAGCACAGCATGGAGCCACAGTTGCCAGGACCCTGCACTTGTCCCGGCCCTCCAGGATAGGGACAAGACAACAGGAGCAAGGCAAGCATCCAGCAATGCACCCTCGAGGGTGCCGCTGCCTGTTCCATCTGTTTGGGGTCACCCCTGTGCTTGTCCCGTGTCCCCCCGCGCTGACCCACGCCGTGCTGCTGTGGGGAGAAGGAGGGCTCAGACCAGCACCAAGGGCTCTCAGCAGCCCCCAGGAAGGCCAGGTCCCACAGGCCTTCCATAGCCATTCTCCAGCCTCCCATCCCAGACTTTCATTCACCACTTATTTTTCTGTCTGCCCTCCCCCAGAAAACGCCAGCAAAAGCATTAATTAGTTTCCACTGCAAGTTCTGGGGGAAAAGCCCACCTTTATCCTGGCCCCTTTGCATGCCTGCATCTCCCAAAGCTGGGCTTTACCCCTTTCCTTTCATGTTACTGCAATGGCTAATCTGCCAAAAAACCTCCATCATCTCCCTGGGGACAAACCTCCATCCAGTACAACCCTGCTCAGCACAGACAGGATACGGCCCTTACTCATCCCAACAAGTACTAAACAAGAAAACAGAGCCCAAGAAACAGAGAATAAATATCCAGGCGGCGTTGGTGCTGACACCAAGACGGAGAGCTGCCTGCCAGCGCCAAGAGCCAGCTGTAAATCTCACCGCAGGCTGCTGGCCACGCACCAGCCCCGACACACACAGCGGCCGCCGTCACCCGGCAGGGTCACGGCACCTCCCTAGGCAGGACACCGGCTCCATCCCAGGAGGGAAGCGTGGGGACGCAGATGGTCCACACCGGGGCTGATCTAGGTCTAGGAGACAGCTCTTCCCATCACAGCAGGCTTCTCCTCCCAACGGCCTGGCAGGACCCCCGGGCAGGGGGAGAGCGTGCAACTCTTCAAGCAGGGAGAGAAAAGCGCCCCAGGGGGCAGCGGGACAGGCTCACGCGGAAGGCAGCTCAGCCCTACAGAGATGTGGCCCCCATGCCGGGGCGGGGGGGGATGAAGCAAAGAGGTTTGTGAACCAAACAGAGCAGGTGGGCGCCCTGCTCTCTGCCCAGAGATGAGAGTGGGTCTGGTCCCTGAGCCATGAGACTCGGGGGTCTGGTACCACCTGCTCCTGGCACCCTCAGAAGCAGCCAAACCATCACAGGCAGCTCCCCCCTGGCTCTTCCCCAGCCTCCCATCAGTGCCCCGTGCCCAAGGCACGGTGCCTCCTCTGACAACCCGCAGCCCGGGCAGGGGAGACTCAGCTCCCAAGGAGCTGCCTCTCTCAGGTCTGCATGAAAAATACGACCTGTAAGAGCTAGGGAAGAAGAGATGATTCCCAAAATCACAGTGTCACTTACAAATCAATTTTTAGTAACTCACTCCAAAGTTTAGCTCAAACTCAATTTTTCTCCTCCAGAATCTGGTCATTATTTTGTAAAATATTTGTCTCCCTGCAGCGGCTGCCTAATTTAAAGGTAGCAATCTGATTTCCCCCACACTCTCCAAGCCTCAAAAACAGCTCTTCCAATAATAGACTGAGTTATGAATTAGATATAATAAAATACACTCAACTGCTCAGATCAGACACAGGAAAGCTTGGGACCATCAGCCACGCCCTGAGGCTGAATGTTAGAGTTAAATGACGACTTCTTGATTCAAGTTGGCCTCAAAAGACAAGTAGTAGTATGGTGTTTAACAAAACAGGCAAATCTGCAGCAGAACGCGTGAGCATGAGTTTGCTGACACCATACCACTGATCCCTCACCAGGATCACACTGCGCACATCGCTGCATCCCTCGCTCACATCCACAGGCTCTCAGCCTTGCTCCTGTTCTCTTACTGTCAGCCCCCGGGGCACATACGAGGCAGAGGGGCTGCTCACCACTGGCTGGTACCCACAGCCTGGACGGAGGAGGAGGCACCGCTGAGCAGCACCACAACCTCCCCCTGCGCAGGCAGGAAGAGCCCAAGGGCAAGCGACTGCCCTGCTGCAGCCAGCGTGCCACCAAGCAGCGACAGGGCCACCCCATAGCTACCCCCCTCTCCCCTCTGTGAGGGACAAACACCGCACGCTCCGCACAGGCAGGGCGCTGCTATTTATTGAGCTCTAGGTTTGTATGTACAGCCATTGACAGCGCTTGGTTTGGTGACAGCATGACAAGAGGACGCGTGTGGCCGTCTTCCCCAGCCCAGCCTTGGATGAGGGCTGACCTCAGGAGCTGCTCCCAGTCACAGCCTGGGCTTCTCAGTTCATCCCAGCATCCTGGAGGAGACAGGGCCTTTGACAGCCGAGCCCGAAGTGAAAAGCTCAAAATCCCAGGAGGTTGCTGAGGAAGAGTCAGACTCTTCCCCATCTCTCTCACCTACCTGTCTGGTCTCAGCCTGAGTGGGATCAGCGAAAAGGAGGCGCGTGGACAGCTGTGTGACCCAGTGCTCCGACAGCAGCCACGCTGGGGCTGCACCTCAAGGAAGCCACACAAGTCCCCTTTAGAAGAAACTCCCCCCCCTCCAGAGGCGAGATTGTCCAGCAAAGAATTCCCAACACATACAGACATCAGTGCCGTGGGATGCATTTTCACTCATTTGCCACTGGAGAAGCTGCCTCCTTCTACATGTCCTGGCCTGTTCCCAAGCAGAGTGATTTTATGGAGCCTGCTTGCTCTCCCAAGCACCGGCCCTCTGACACGTATACATTTCCTCACACTTGCATGGCAGGAAAGCAAATAAGCGTCTGGCTTAGCTGATAAAAGCCAGACAATTCCGTGCTGAGGCAAAGTATCCTCTGTTGGGAGAAGTCAGTGCTCCCAAGGAAGTATACGGTCTTCACTGGGTACTGTGACCAGTCAGTGGCCAAGGACACAGCTCTCAGTTTCCTATGCTCATGGCAGGTAAAGATGAAACAGTAACATAATTAACACACATTAGCATGAATAAGCCTTGCCTAAAAATGATAGTAAACGAGCATGACATTCACATCACTCACACTAACCTACGAGGCTAAGAGTGGGACTAGGCACTTTTTTTTCCAAAAAATCTGTTTTCTAGGGGGGAAAAAAAAAGTGGATCTGGGATGTAAGTAACTTCTCTGCTTCGGTCCACCAGCTCAGGACAGATCCTAACAACATGGCTGCTGGGAGCCGAAAATGCCCAAGCAGGGAGCGGGCGTTTGTGCTGCGTATTCCTGAGTTGGCAGCCTGACACAGCACTCGGAACAGGCTCCGCCGGACCTGGGCACCTCTGAAACACTGGCTCTGGAGCAGAAAAGCCTGCCTGTGCCCCCGAGCATCATCCTGGATCTCTTGCTTAGGAAGTTCTCAGCAGACTGTTGCTGCAAGTCGCTTGGTGAAGATGGGAGGGCGAGCTACAAAAGTGAAGGAACTACTTCTCCAGCTGCACTTTATCTGCGTGCTACACACAAGGGACAAACTGGGGACTTCTTAGTTCATGAAGGTCACCAGGCACTTGCAAACACGGACAAGGCAGACGTTCCTGTGAGGAAGAGTAGGCAGGATTGTCGCAATGCAGTCTCTGATGGGCAACAAGGGGAGTGGGGGGAGGGAGTCAGCCTGTCCTCTGCCCCATCAAAGTGGAGTATCTAAAAATGCTCCTCAACCTTAGAAACAGCAGAGATGAGCTGGGCTACTGGAAGCAACAGTGACCCTGAGCAGAGCTGGCCTCCAGTTACAAAGTGCTCTGTCGGATGACTGGCATACTGGCTCAGACTGGACCCTGTAAGCCAACAGCCTTGGAGGCAAAACTTCTTCTCCAGCAGTCCAACGGGTTGGTTCAGGTGACACCTTCTGACGGCAGGAGCCAGCAGTGAGCAGGGTCTGCTCCCTGAGAAAACTGTTTCATACCTCAAAGACATTCCCAATGGGATGGCAGTTGATTTGACCTACATTGCAAGAAGGTGGGTTGATCCGGGCTTGATGGAAAAGAACAGCCCTTGGAGCAGGCAAGCGATCTCAACCCAGAACTGTCTCACACAGCTGGACTGGTTTTATTATTTTGGTTGTGAGCTCTCCCCAGCTCTGCTACAAAGGTTTCCAGTGCATCTTCCCTGAGGCTGTGGAGGGAATCTCCCATTGCTACGTCACAGGAACGGCTGCCCACCCCCATGGCACCTTACAAAATTCCTTCCTCCTCCTCCTCCTCAACATGCCGATCACCCCTCCTCAGCCCCAGCCCTGTTGAAAGGCAAGCCTCTGGGATCAATCACACAGCAGCAAGGCTCTCCCCTAGAGGAAATGCAGTCCCTTCTGCAGGCGGAAGGCAAGGGGCGACCGGCTGCAGATGTGTAGTGTCCCTGCCCAAAAGGCCCGTCTCTGGTCAGCCCGGCGCAGCGGCTGCGTCCCTGCTTCAAGAGATCGTAGAGAATTCCTTCAGCAGCAGCTCCTGGCTCAGTGTGTTGAAAGCAAGGTTCTTCCTCACATTGATGCTGATGGACCGAACCTGACAGAGACAAAACAAGATGTTTTAGCCAAGGGACTCTTCCTGGCTTCCCGTAAGCATGGCAGCTTTGACACTGCTGACTTCCAGGTTCAGCACAAAACTGTTTTGCATGCGGTTATAGCCCCAGAAAACTTGCCGCAACAAGCTCTCACTAAGACTCCAGTTTAGCAAGAAATCCCTAAGGATTAGATGCTTCCTGGAATAACAGGAATGTCTATAGTGACATCCCAGCAGGGAAAGTAAATTCCAAATGAGACAAGGATGGGAGAAGATGGTCTGTTTGGATGCGTGAGCTATATGATGTTTCCTGTTCTGGGGCAAAGTGATAAGGACAGTGAGAACTTCCACTTTGCAGTTGTAAGAGTATTTTCTACCAGTCCCCACTGGAGTGTGAGCCAGCCTTCTCCTGGATGAATGCAGTGCCATGGCCTCTGTCCTGCTCCACAACCTGCAGAGCCAAAGACACAGAGTCAAGGAAAGGACAGAGGCCATGCTACTGCGCTGTAATCACAAATTCTCACCCAAGCTGGCACAAAACCATGGGTTCAGGGCCAGCTGTGTGTATTCAGTGCTGAGTGCCTTACACTTGAAGTTGGCTCACTGGCCGTCTCTGAAGAGGAGACACCTTTATCCCTTAACAATGCCTGGACTTCTGGTCACACACAGAGTCTGCGAGGAAAAGCTGGGCAGCCCTGATGCGGAGCAGCTTCCCTGCCCCCTCCATGCCAGCAGACTCGTTGGCCGAACACGCAGGCCCCAGACTGGGCTGTCTCAGCTGCACTCAGCAACGAGAAAACAAAGTCAAACATCATCTGTGTCAGCGACTGTGCAGCAGTGACAGAAAGCAAAACCGATACAAGCTCATCCAAACAACGGGATTACAGCTCCCAGAGACTCAGAGCCTGTGATAATAAGGTTGTTGCTGACCTGGTTAGTGTTTTGTGCTTTTTAGAAGCACTGGGGGATGAATTATATAGAAGCAAAACAAGGAATCCAGCACTGGGGGCTGGAAGAGCAAGTTAGCAGGGTTTATACTGCTGAGGGTCCCACTTGCTGCCCCGGTGAGAAAAAACAGAGGGGAAGGGCAGAAAGCTCCCAAGAGGCAGAATGTGTAAGAGTGGGAAGCAAATTAAAAGATGGAAGGGTTAACAGGGAAAGCTGTGAAATGAACCCCAGTGAGCCCCCACTGCACAGACCCTAACAACCCCAGCAAGCTAGCAGAGATGTCCACTCTTAAAGACAGAATATCTCAGTTTTATGGCGTCTGCAGAAACCGCAAACTCTCCTTCATCAGGATGCTCGGCAGAGACCCCATGCGTCTTCGTTCCCTCGGAGCACCCCCTCACATCTCTTCTCTGGATGCATTTTGACTTAGTCCATACTGAACTAGCTTGGGATCATGTCTTGTAAGGTAACCACAGGTTACAGCCTACGTTAAACACCACTGCAAGTGGTGTCCAGAACACTGCTTTACAATGGGGTGCCTCCCTGCCAGGAGACAGGAGCCCCCCCGACAGGATTTAGTCCCAGTTCTACTGAGTGCTCCCCACCTCAGCGATCCAGTAAGTTCTAGCAAGAAGGGAACAACATGGCCAAACAGACGTGGAAAGTCCTCTTCTCTGGGGAATGTGACTGCCTGCAGAAAGGGGCAGATGCTACACGTACTGTAAGCCAGCATCCTTATTCTGACTAGAAGCGTTTCTACGGGTCCTACCAATAGAAAGAACTAACAGAAACGAGCTCCTGGCATCAGGAGCTGCTACCAGGGGCCAGGCACCAGCAATAGAAGATGCTCAACTTGTGTAACACATCAAGGTCTCCAAGAAGGATGTGACAGCACTCTCTACAAAACCAGAAAGGGAGGTTGGAGTGGCACGTGATGAGTAGAGCACAAGAAATTAAGTCTGTTTAGTTTGCAAAGAGAAGGTTTAGAAGGAATAGAGCAAACACTCTCCAATATGTAAAATGAGGTCAGCAAGAGAACAGTGAGTAATATTTCTCTGGCTCCCCAGGGATGAGGCAAGAAATACTCAGCTTAATTTAAGACAAAGAAGATTTACATTGGAAAGGAGGAAATACTTTTAAACCTATGGGTTGTGAAGCAGTGGAGTAGATCACCTGGGGCCAGTGCGGAGCTGTATTCACTTAAAGACAGCTTCAGGTTTCAAGAGGAGCTTAGACACAAACTTTGGTCAAGAGCGGCCTATATGTAGATCTGCTTTAACACACGTTAGGGAGAGGAGTGAGCATGATAACACACGTGATGACTCTGAAGTTTCTACAAACCTCTGCCCTGCATTTCTTCTGCTGTGAGAAAGCAGGCAGCTCTGAGCCAACCAGCTTAAAAGGTAAGAATAGCTCAAATTAGAGTTAAATCAAGTTATCTCCAGCACCAGGGCTCAGCACAGGGAGCCAGAGCTCATCTTCCTTTTGGGGCTGGAAGACCAGACAGTGACACAGGGAGGTGTCAGCCTGTAACAAGGATAAACTTCAGAAGCTTCCCGCAGTCAGGCTGAGCTGCTCCATCCACAAGGCTATATCCCAGGACTCCTCCTAGATCGTGGTGCAGTGGGCAGCCCAGGCCTGGCTGCCAGCCTGGAAGCTGCCAGAACTCTCTAGAGTGGCTTATACCAGGGGCCAAAACCAGCCTCAGAAAGTAAGCTCAGAGCTTTAACGTTCATTCTGCAAGGAAGTAAAAGCAGAGCACGTGTCCTCTCTTGCTTCTGTATGGACATGCTGGAGAACACTAGGGTCAGAAGAGCTTTTAAAATTGCTTCCTCCCTATTAGCAGCTTGGATCACATTTAAGCCACAGAATTTGAAGAAAGGGGAAATGCATGAAATGCTGACATCACCTGGAGAAAAACGAGCAAATGAAAGAATGGATGAAGCGGTGGCATTAACCACATGAGGAAAACATTATTCAGTTCCAGTTCTGTTTCATTATAGCTGGACGTGTACAACACTGTACAGACACTCCTATTTTGCAGCAAGTCCCACCAATTAAACCTCTTCCCAATCAACAAGCAGCTCTTAAGAAATTTGTACAATGGGAGGAAGGTTTACACTGACTACTATATCTAATTAAAAGTCAAATTAGTGTAATTTCCCCTGCAGAAATCAATCCCTAATCAGCCTATTTTGAGACTCTGCTGAAACCTATCCAACTGCAAAGACAGTGAATGTTTTGGAAAGATGCTGAATCTCTTTCCACACGTTCCTCCAGCTGCAACGCCAGGGTCCAAAAGCTGACATCCAAACCATTCATTCTATCAAAGCAGCACAGACCTCAAATGACATCCCTGAGGATTCAAAGGAAAAGAAAAAAATGTGTTATAAAACTTCCTAACTTCCTTCCTTTAGCCCCTCAAAGGCAGCACAACAGGTCAAAAAACCCAATTGATAAAACACTCTGCACATCACCTTCCACCACAATGTGGCTGCAGTATCGAAGGCCTTTGAAAGCTTCTTTGAAAAGGGAATGGGAGAAGAAAGCAGATTTTTCTTTGGGATTAGCAAGAAAGAGCAGCAGTGAGGCAAAGCCAGAGAAGTGAAGCAGTGCATTAGCAAAGCACGTCAAAGGAGTGAGAACAAGATTTCTAAGCATAAAGGAGCCAAGAGAATGGCTTGGGGAAGTTTCTGCTCACCCGCTTAATGGGAGCACAGAGAGATGAAAAAGCAGCCAAAAAGAAAAATGGCTCCTGCATGTCATTCCCCACCAAGAAGGATTTGCTTTAATGCAATCACACGGAAAGAGATAAAAAAAACCCAAGCAGAATCTGGACAGAATTATTTGCAAACAGATCCTGTTCAGGAAGACCTGATGGGACCAGCGTGAGCTTGGAAACCATACTGGAAACCTGTAGTTCCCCACCAGCCCTGCTCCTTTGGCAGAGCCCAGGAAGGAAATTGCACCAACTTCACTCTGTCCCCTCCATGAAATTCTGCAACTCTCAGCAGTTAAACACAATGCATTGGGTAGGGGGATATTATCCAACATCAGGTCAGCAATGGAAGCCAAAGTAAAGACTCAGAAACCTCACAAAAAAGGAAGCCAAGAGGATATGGGGAGGACAGGGCAGACCAGGGCCTTTTTGACGAGTTGTTTGAACAATTAATAAAGCCATCAGTTACTGTGCACCTAGAGGAAAAAGCAGCGTGGAGGACGGAAGGCCAGCTGGGTTTGCTGAAGACAAATCGTAACATATCAGGTTGATTTCCCGCTGTGTTGAGGGAACGGCTTAATGGAATGCAGGGGATTTTCTGTAGCTGTGAGTAAAGAACATTTAATAGGGCCCCAATTCTCAGGGCATCTAGAGAAATATGGATTAAACAGATTCACAACTGGGTCAAATCAGCACATTTAGACAGTAATTATTCAGGCTTTCATATGGTCTTGAGGAGAGGGTCCCAGGGGTACCTGGATGGGCAATTTTCAGAAGGGAGTTGTGGAGGGATTGGTTATGCTAAACAGATTCTTAAATGATACAAAATTGGGATTTTGAAAAAAAAAAAAATTGGGCTAGGAAGAAAATAGTTTTAGCTGAAGCATTTTGTAGCTGTGATGATCTTAGGACTGAGAATGTCATTTTAATCAATTGGCATGATCAGCCTGAGCTGCTGCCAGGCCATGTGGAAAGTGGGGCACGCAGGAAGCGGAGCAGCCACGTGGCCTAGAGGCTGGGGAAGGAGACGCTGGCTGAGGAGGGCAGGAGCCCTTGGGACAGAACAGATGACAACAGAAACGTGAATGTGTATTATTCCTAGGCAACAGGAGAAGCCTGTGTCACAGGAAGGCTGTGGCCAAATTTCTTTGCATGTATTTCAGATACGGTACGAAACAGCAGGTCAGAGAGAGAAAAACTGGCACAAAAGAGCATTTAAAAATGGCATGAAAGTGATTGCAAGTGGTTTTGCCCATACCCTACCTAATGGCAGTGCTAGAATGACCTAAAAAACATTGAAAAGCATTCTGTAGAAGGAAGCAAAACCAATTCAGGCGTGCTTGCAGTAGTAGACAGAGGGAGGCATAACATTCTCAAACTCATGCAGACTCGTGACAGAGTGGGCAGGCATCAATTTACTCATCAATCAGCAAGGACAGAGCTGGGAGAGAGAATCAGCTCTCAAACTGGTGGAGAAAGCTGCCAGAGTTAGAGATCTCTCCCTCCGCTGAAGCTGTAATGATTCAAAAGTGAGGAAAAACAGGCTCCCCTCAGATATCAGCCACTACAAAAATGCTGCCTCCCCTGTGATGCGGCTGTCCAACAAGAAAATGTTGTGTCAGGGCTGTCTAGAGCAGGGTGAGCAAACTGGCTTGCTGAAGAATGTAACTATCAACCCCAATTATTTGGACTCAGTTTTGTCTTCGCTATATTATTTTTGTCGGGCTTCCTACCATTAGTCTTCTCTGGCAGGAGGAGATATTTCTGGGGAATGGCTTTGCTTTCTTTGCTTGGGAACCCTGTTTTGTGAGTGATGGAGGAAAGCAACGAGCTGGCACACGTTTCACCAGCATCACATTCTCTGCTCAGTCCCACACTTTGTGGTCCCCTTAACAAGAGCAAAAAGGCCACGTTGCTCTGCGTGATAAACCCAAGGTGGGAGCAGTCAGCTCCTCCACCTTGCAATTTACCACCGCAAAGCACAGAGGATCTCCATGGCAGAAGGGACAGAGACTGATGGACTGGTTGCTGGCCTGAGCAGATTGGTGGTTCCTCCCCAGCCACGTACTGCAGGGCAGGGAGCTTTCAGATGTGTTGAGACAGGCAGTGTCTGCTCAGATCCTATTCCTGCCCAATCTTTGGAGGCAGCCCAATGGAGTAACAGGGCTGCTCAGCAATACCCCAAATGCCACAGCCCAGGCTGTAAGCAAAGGCTTTGGAAAAGGGTTGTTGATTCTGCAGAGCCAAGGCAGCTTACCAGCTCTTTGAAGAAGGCAGCCTCTTTATGCTGCTCTGAGTAGCGCTCATACTGGTCCAGTCCGTCCTGCAGTTTCAGGGTCAGCGTGTCATAGTTGGACCGCACCACTTCCAAAACCTGCCGGAGACAGCCAAATACAGCAGAGGAGTCAGTACCCACAGATGCCTCAGCATCGGAGGAGCAAGGCTGAGAGAGATCACAGCTCTGGCACCTGTTTTTGCAACACACATGGCTTTAACAGCCAATATTTGGCTCATGACTAACAACACGGAGGTGGCCAGCAAGGAACAGCCCTCAAATTTACAGAATTTCTCCATGCATGAGAAGAGTGGATGAGCCTACATCTATGACAGCAGCAGTTTTCAGATACTATTATGTCACCAGGAGAAGTAGACATCTCATTAAATTAAGCAGCTAATTACCACGTGTACACCCAAACGTAACACAGTAGGCACCACGCAAACACAGGTTTGCTGGACCCCATGGTCCTTCCAGCGCTGGTTTTGCCAGCACACCTCCCTCCTGGGTTGCTAACCACCAGCTCCTACGGCTGCTCAGGTCAGCTTCCACACAGAGCACCGGGCTTCCCTCCTGATAGGAACAAGTTTATGACAGGCACTAAGAGAAGACCAAGCCTGGCACGGACTCTGGTTTTAGAAACAGATGGAGACACGAATCCAGGTCTTCCTGCCCAGGAGTTATTTTATTATCTGCCTTCATTGCTACCAAAGCACTCCAGCTTATATTACTGCCTTACTGTGGCTCCCAGCACTGGGCTACACTTGCAAATTCATAGTTACACATCTCTGTCCTATTGAACTATTCATTTTCCTAACTAGGGAACACCAAGAGGGACTCCCACAATGCTTTTTAGCTTCAGAGCATTGCATAGACAAATGCATTCCTCAAAGCATTTGTAAGATGGCAAGTAATGATAATCTTCCTACCCGGAACCATAGAGCTCAGCACTCCTGAGCAAAACATATGCTTGAAACAATTCTCTTAAACCCATGAACCTCTTTCTTAGGCTGTTACCATTTGATCTGAGAGCTAAACAGAATACCAACATCTGAGGCTTGCATTACAGTAGCCTCTGCTCAGGAAAAGCCTCAGCCAGGAGGACAACACAGTATAAGGTGCAAAAGAAGAGGACTCTGCCCCAAAGCATCACAACTCAGGAAAGATCTTAAGGAAAGCAGAGGATCTAAGGCAACAGTGACCAGAGCAATAAGGAATCCTTCTCCTCTTGTCCTCCCAACAATGTAAACACAACCCTCAATTGCCCTTTTAGGCAGCTGGCAGCTCTTGCCCTTTACAGGACTGAATCTGGTTCTTATATCCTTTACTCTAGCAAACCTAGAGCTGCTTAGGGTTCCTTCAAAAGCTTGTTTCCCCCCAAACTTTGCATGTGGCAGTGATACAGAGACACTCATGCAATTGCTTAGAAATAGGCTAGAGCCTGAGGTGGCAGAAGCCACAGGGCATCAACCAAATGAGGACTGGGGGTAAAGAAGGGTCCCAGAAGTGGTTCCCAGGTGAGACAGGTACACAGCAGAGTCTCTTTGCAGCTCCGCTGTACTCCAGCATTGCAGAGGTAAGCTAGGGGTAGGAATCAGCATTTTGCAATGTTATTTAAGAACAGCCTGTCACTGTCCTGCTGCTGCAAGAGCATGCAGCCTCCTCTCCAGGACTCACTTCCTAATGCTGTTTGTCAGCTCCGCTGGCAGAGAGGAAGAACCCCCTGCGATGACAGTCATCTCCAAATTCAGTCTGGCCTTCTTGTTCCCATGTGTGGAAGCTGCAAGAAGCATCACAGAGCCAAGAGCAACGATGAAAGAAAACCTCTTGGGTACAGGAATAATTTACACTGGGATGCAACTATCCACTAGGGATGGAGAGTAATAATATAAAGCACCTTATTCTAAGCAATAAAGAATCCAGCAGCTTGCATGAATCGGAGGGCTATCCTGTCAATCTGAGGAAGCCAAATTGACCAAGATTAATAAGCTGCAGAAGAGAAACCTTGTTTGAAAGGTGAGGAGCAGAACAGGTGTCTCCAGCAGTCACTCAGAGTGGAGGCATTTTACCCAGGGCTACTCCACTCCCCAGGAGCCTTCCCCTTGGGCTCCTCTTCACTCCCCTGTGCCCCCACATGCACAGCCACGTGTAGTGCCATATGGGTGTGCCCAGACAACGGGGGTAGAGGCTTCTCCACGAAGAATCAGGATTCCTCGCTGCTGGCTCTGAGTAGAGATCTCTTCAGATACTCAACAGAAGCATCCTCAAACCATGGTGGGGAGAAGAAAACTCTGATGGCAGCAGCAAGCTCTGTAAGCAGTATCTTTTAAATCGGCCCTCCTGTATCACCTTTGAAAGGCTGCTAAGAACTCCGTTTGATACTCTAGGAGGAGGACGGGGAAGGAACAAGAGGCCCCAAAGTCTCTACTTACTGTAATCTCTGCAGTGAACTTGAGATCAGCTTATCCCTTTAGCTACGTATTTTCATTGGCTTCCTCTCCTTATCTCCTCTAATTATGAAATAGAACTTAAAAAGAAAGGCTAAGTTAAAAATAAACAGCAGCTTCTCACTGCCTGATAATTTCCCTTTCTTGCTGCTGCTGAGAAAAAATGCTACGTGGGATCTGAGATAAACCCACTCACAGATCATTTCACTTCATACCTTATAATGGATAAAAACTGTTACTGAGATTAGGACCTGCCATCCTCGAGACGATTTCATCTGCTCTTTAAGATGCAGCTGCTAGACAGAGGAGAGGTTAAAAAGCAGCAGAAGGTATTAAGAGCATCTAACATGAAGGTTTGAAAGGCATCAGCTTTCTACTGAGATGACAAAAACTCGCATCCTCTGTGTAACAGAAGATTGTGTGTTAGCATCCTTCGCCCTTCTTACACACTGCTTTGACTTTTGCTCAGGAAAACTACTGCAGGAAGAACAGCTTTTTGCGTTAAACACATGAGATCTTTATCTACACCTTTTTGTCAGATACAAAAGAACTAGAGGAATTTAATTTTGAGATTAAAGCATTTCTCCTTCAAGGTCTTGTCTTCCCAGAAAGTCTTTATAGAAGACTAGAAAACATCAATTCCAAGACGGTGAAGTATAAATAACTTAAAGGAAGGGACTTTTAGCTGGACTCTTCCACACAGATTTTAAATAGTCATTCAGCTTTTTGAAATCTCACAAACAGCGGGAAGAACATCACTTCTAGTGTCAGGCAAGGACAGAGGAAAATGGACTGTAGATGATTTCCAAGGAGCTTGATGTGATATTCCTCAGATTGCAAGGAAAAACATGAAGGGGAAACCATTTTTTTTAAAAAAAACCTTTACTGGATCTTTACAGCAGAAAAAAAAATTAAGTGAAGAGGAGTCACAACCTAAATCTCTTTTTGTAGGTTACCTTAGGGGGATCAGAGCCTTAAAAAAGCAGTATGACAGGAGTAAGCAACTCAGACGTGGTCAATACAAGAAAAGCAAAGGCTGCTGAATTCCTTTCCTGCAGTTCCTTGCCTCAGCCGTAGAGGCTACATTGGCTTATTTACTCCACTGCAACAAACCAGGAGTCAGTGGAGCTGCACCACTGTCATTTAAAGACAATGTGCATCAAATTAACCCCCTGCCACACCACTCACTCACTGACGGCTTTCCAGAAGTTCCAGAGAAACGTTAGCAATTCAGGTCCCTGCGTATGTGTCCCCAAACCAGCCTTCCAGGAGCTGAAATCTGAACAGCAAGTGCTTTCGGTGGCACCCGGAGTTCAGCTTCCCTCCTGCAGCTACAACTGCCAACACCCCTGTACTCTTTTCCCAGTAGCATGGACAACCTGGGAGTAGAGGCAACCCTCCAGGTAACACAGCAGGGGGGCTGGTTTCCAATGGAGGGGCTGATGTGGGGCTCAGCTCCCTGCAGCATCCCACCCATGCCATGCCGCCGCACCCACAGCAACAAGATTATTTCACAGTTTTTAGCTCCTTGATTTGCTGCATCCGCTAGCTTACCGCTCCCTTGCAAACTGGATAGACAACTTCCGAAGGGTCCTATGGACACAGGCTCTGAAACCAGCTCTCCCAGAACCCATTGCCTCTGCCCCAAAAACTTCCGCATTCAAAACAGACAGTCCTTTGCTGTACCACTCTCTACACACAGGCTCCCTTCCTTACAGCACCAGAGCTGTTCCCTCCGACTCATCCTCAACAAGAACCACCTTGCTGCACTTTCCCAGGAGAGACTGAACCTTCTGGAAGAGCCTGTCCTGGAGAAATAAGGGGATCACAGGCAAACAGTCTCCGATCCCCATCCTGCCCAGGAGAACACAGCCACTGTTAGTAGCAAAGCCAGAGAGGGAGCTGCACCGTCAATGAAATCTAAGGAAAAACATCCAGAACTGGGGCCCATCTATCTGGCAGACACAGTGTGCTTCATTGCTTAGTAACTTTTTAACCTGCAGAGTCTTTCATCGTCTGCAACTGCAGTTTCTGCCTTACTAGAACATAAAATTAGAGAGCACTACCAATTCACACCACCCAGCAAAGGACCTGGGAAGCAGGCAGTGGTAATGACAGAAAAATAAAGAAAAAACAGAAGCAAAAAGAAAGCAAGGTCTCTACACTGTCTTTTTAATCAGCGCAGTAAGGGATAAGAATGCAATCAGTCAGCATCAACCACTACCTCGCTAAAGCCTCTCCGTGCCCGTAAGACAGTCATTAACTACCACGACACAGAAGCAGTTGCAAAAGAACTGACTCAATGATCTCTCATCAAGCAAAGGGCAAAAAAAAATCCAAGCCAACAGCCCCCAGGTTGCATTTTCCCCCACACCAACTCTGCGCGGCTCAAGGCTGGGATGGGGAAGGCTCTCCAGATCAGGCCCAACAAGCCCCACAGAAAAGCCAGGCGCCTCTGTCCCAGCTGTCCCATGCTGGAGGACGGAGCAGCTCGGTTTATGGGACATGTAATGCCAGCCCCTCACCAGAGCTACCACACAGACATGGCACAGGGGCCAAGGGCAGCTGGGGACAGATGAACGTGCCTTCTGTCCTCCCTACAGAGATGGTGGTGTGCCTGTCACCGCCTCTGTGCCACAGAGGGAATTATGGCAGTCCCACCTCCGACATCTAGGCAAAACCCAAGACACCACAAGCACACCCAGCAGCCTGTCCCCTCAGCTCAGAGGATGGGAGAGACCATTAGGGTTTCCCTATTCTAGTAGAAGCTCAATGCGCATTTTACACTGGTGTCTTCGAACTGGCTTGTTTAGTCCAGGTTTAGTACAAATCTTCCCCTTTTTCTCCCCCACTCATCTCCACACGCAGCTCATAGTCCCCAAGTGCTTTTCCTAGTGAATTTAACTGAACAGCAACATTTCTCATTGTAATGAAAAGGCTGCTGCCACCTGGACTACAAAGAGGCTATTGCTTCTCCGTAAGAAAGTGACAGATAATTGACATAAGTTTTACAGTAGTATCTTCTAATTAACATGGAAAATGTTTTTTTTCTTTTCCAAATGGCATCACACTTCTTACAGAGCAACTTAAAAGGTGCTGATGCAGGCTGGAGTCTTTGTTAGAAATAATCCCCAGAAGTACCAAAGACAAAGCACATAACTAAATAATTAGAAGTTAAATAAAAACACACACACAGCTGCCACGTTTCCCAACAGACTCTGCCCAGACCCCAGCTGCACTCATCTCCTTCTCCCTTTCCTCTTCCACTGTTTGCAGGAGCCAAGTTCAGGGTGAGGAGCCACCAAGACTGCCAGCGCTACACGTGTGCTGGATGCAGCTCCCATCCACAGTGGCTTTAAGAAAAGCACCCACCCTAGGACAAGCAGCAGCAGAAGAGCTTTTGTCTGACCCAACACTATCTTACCTTTGCAGCTGTCCTGGAGCTAAACGGTTGGACTTCATGATCTTAAAGGTCCATTCCAACCTAGATGACTCCATGATTCTATTCTATGATTCTAAATGCAGTGCTGATGCTTCAACACCATCCCTCCACGCCAAGCCGATCAAGCCATGAGTATTAATTCCATGTTCATGAATGCTAAGAGGAGGAGGATGTTGCTATGACAGTCTAACAACTCAGATTCCCAAGATATGCTGTGCGTATAGCACACATCCATGGATCCAGAGGATGCAGAGTGGGTCTGGTGCACGCTGTGGGAGAGACAAAGATCTGGGCTTGAAACTCAACTGCAGTCATGCCACATACGTGCAAGATACCCAGCGCGTTGTCATTCCTGCTCCAGTGCCCCAAGGATCCTGCATTAAGCGTCTCCTCTTTGCACTACCTGCAAGTGACAGACCTATGGCCCTCTCCTGCTGCGGGCTGAGAGCGTGAGGCTGCTCAGACTAAGCCGGTAAGACAGCCTCCACCAGCTCACACAACTGACATTCTCAGAGTAGAAAGAACCATCCTGTCTGCCCTGAGGGCAGGAAAAATTCCTGGAAGGAGGATTTTTCCAATAGCAAAAAGCTCAGCGTGTGCAAAAGTTACAGCAATCAAGGGCAAACCCTTCCTCCGAGGTATGAAACAGAGGACACCAATACAGGATGCGCCAGCAACACCGGGCAGTAAGACACAAGAGGTCTGTCTCAGGTCACAGGAGGGAGAAAGGTCTGCAGAGGTGGGCGCAGCTGCCCATGAGCCCCACGATGGCACCGAGCCATGAATATATGCTCCAGTCCTGACTGTGGAGAAACAAAAGCTGATGGCACTCATGGGAGTCTCTTGTTCTGTGCCTGGAGTTGGACAGATGGACAAGGCTGCGCAGCAGAGAGCAAAGATGAGTGAGCCAGGAGAGAGGGAGAGAAGGTGCCTCACCCTGCTTTCCACAGGCTACTCAGACACTTTTTACTTTGTGTTTGCTAATCTCCCTCTGCTCAGCGCACTAAGCATCAGCCAGGAAACACTATGTCTAGGAGCCCAGGAAACCGTCTTTGCCCATCAATTTGTCCTTTGTCTCTGCCAGTCACTCCTGGCACTCCTACTGCATCCACTGCACTCAGCCAAACACGAGGGAACACTTACTCTCCACAGCCCAAACCTTCCTGAGGACTGCTTTTATACAGTCGCATTTGAGTGGCGTTGAAATCCAGGTCTTGCCACTTCTCTACACTAGGCAAAAGGTTTACATAGCACATAAAAGATTATCATTATTATTTTACTTAGCAACACCAAGGACGGACATTTCACATCATCTTCTCCTCACCTCAGCATAGAGCCATTCTGTCAGGCTTAGATGATATACATTAGCTCAGATGTTTGTTCAATGATCTCAGAGAGATCTGTGATCTGTAAAGGAACAAGCCTACAAAGTTGACAGTTTCTATCCATGTAGTGGGAGGGTTCAGTTACAGTCTTTCTCCTCTGCCCACAGGTGCTCCTTCTAAAGATAAATAATTTATAAGCTCACTCAGAAAATGACTGTCGTTCTCTGAACTCTGCTAGCACAAATGGCATCCCCTTTTGGGACAAGAGTTATCTGCTCCAGAAATGTTTTAAAACCACGATCCATTAGAAGCTTAAGGTGTTCAACTGTATTTAATGATGGGAAAAGGCTCACTGATCCAACCGATCTGGAAATCACAGCGCTTTCAGACACATCCCAAAGCCAAAACTGTTATCCAGCTCCACCCAGCAGCAGCTGTAAACGCACAATGCAGTTCCCTTTCCAAGATTCTCATGGGACAGGCCTTCACAAGATTCAAGAGTTACTTTAGGGAGCAGAAAGGCTGCAAAGGAGGACAAAGGCAAGTAATGACAGAGGCATATGGTCACATAGACCAGCAATGTGCACAGCTTGCAGGGGACTTAATTTGTAAAATGAGAAGATATTAATGTGGTTGATGACCCTTGCCATCCCTGTGTAGCCATCACCAGGGTTAGGGAGTCCTGTGCTAGGAGTATGACATTCCCTGAGCTCCAGGAGTCAGCTGAAAGCTGTCTCACCTCACCAGAAAGCCTGTGCCATGGAAACTTTTACTATAGAATAATTTCAACAAGTTATGCCTACACATACATGACAACTCCCATACACATTAAATGCACTTTGCTCCACCCGTTTGGGCTCAGAGGACAAGAAGCAAAAATGCACTTAGCCTTCCACTGCTTTTTCTTAAGACCAATCCATTTTTCTCAGTTTCATGGGTGGTCAGTGGGTTTATACTAATCTGCATATCCCACTTGGCACAGAGAATTTGGCTCTCCCTCTGGGACTCTGGGCTCTCCTGCCCAAGCTGCAGGAACAGGCTCTCCAGAGGAAATACAGAAGGCAATTCTGTGTCATCCAGGGGAGGAAAATGGGTTCAGTGGGTGTCTGCCAAGAGAACGAATATCCATGTACTGCATGATGCCGGCACTTCCAAAGCCCAGGCAGGGGAAAAGAAGTCAAAGATCCTGAAACAAATTATCTTAAAAATTATCAATTAATAAAATAAGCACCCTCCAGAGCAGACTTTTAGATTTGGATGGGGATATATGCCAGAAACTGAATGAGGTCCACGAAGCTCGCCCGTTGTTAGAAATTTTGTGAGGAAGGCAGGCAGCAGCCAGGATGATGGCAGGAGCATAAAACCCTGAGATAGATAGATTTGCTATTTTGGAGTTACAGCCCATTTTGGAGTTGTGAACCCTTATCTCCAGCTGGTGGCATTTATGAAAACATTTCTCACTGCTAGGTACGTAAGAGCACTTGCAATTCTGCCAAGGCTTGAAACGCACTGCAGATAGCTATGGACCGGACCGTTAATTTTTTTATTTCCCCATTGTGCTTACAATTAACTTAAGTGCTGAAATGTGATGGGCTGTTCCAGGAGAAGCTTTTTATCTACCAGCTGCATTCTAGCATAGCAGTAAATCAACTGCTGTCACCAAAACACCAGACCCGAGGAAGAGAGCATCCTTGTGCTCACTGTGCATATTACCCATTCAGCCTCAGTGTCAAACCAGCCTTCAGCAAATGAATGCTGTGATTCATGTACAACCTTTGGTGCAATCCTCTATTTACAGAAGACCTTGTCCCTCTGAACACAGGAAAAAAAGCCAACAATGAGCAGCAGCTCTCCAGCACCACTGACCAAAGTAAGACCAGTAACCTCAGTGTCCAAAACAAGGTAAAAGAGTTTAAGTCATGAGCTGCTGCTCCAGTCAAACTGAGAAGGCAGGACACACAAACCTGTTACAGAAATCAAAGACAGCTATAAGAACCTAAAAAAACATAGCTGAAGATTTTAAGAACAGTTAGGAATAGAACCTTTTAGGGCCAGCAGCCAGAAAGCACCCCAGCGAACGCTGAAACTCAAATATACAACTTTAAGTTCAGATTGCCTCGACGAGGTGACAAGAGGATACCTGACGTACCCCACAGGAAACTCATTCTTAGTAAAGAAATCCAAATTTGCCCAGAAGACAGCTGGCTCAGGAATGACTGTCTAGAGAACAGATTAAGGCAGGTTATGCAACAAAACCCTTGCCGTTCAATCAAACCCCGACAGAAGCAAGTGGACTGTTCCAATTCAAAGAAACCAAAAGGTAATTGTACCGAAGGGAAAATCAACAGGGAGGTTTATTCTGGTGACTGTCAAATCAAACACCTGCAGTCATGGGAGGTTTCTGGAACCATGTCACCAGGACAGGTTCACGGGAATCAGTGGGGGATCCAGAGAGTTTGTGCTCCTCACACAGTCACCATGGACCTCTATGGGATATAATGATGACAGACTCTGACTTAATAAAAAAACCTCACCAGGACCCTGACTTGAAAATCAAGACAAATGAAAGGAGAACACAGACACTCCAAAAGGCCATGGAACTTGCCCCACATTTGATTTTTCTTCTGCTTTTACAGCAATTAGCAAGCGAATGGCCTCTACAAATGCCACTAGTACAGCCCTGGGTCTGACACTTGCTGAGAAAAAGTAGATGCTAACCACCTTGCTCATGACTTTTTTTCTTTTTTTTTTTTAATTATCAGAAATCTTGTTTCTTGGTTTGCACAGCATGAATAAATTTAATTAAAGGAAGCAGCAAAGCTAAGTAGTAATACACTAAAAAAATTGGCCACAAACCAAGCGGATGCCGTATATTTAAAGCAAATCAAAACAACATAGGACATGCCAGAGAAACTCCCAGTTAGTACTGGGGAAGGAAGATATGGATTTGGAGCAGCAGAGCTGTGAAAAATCAGTTCCATAGCTCCTACTTACGTTTAAGCAATTAAGTAGTGACAACGGAAGGCCAGCTATTTAATTGCACAACGTAAGTGAATAAAGGCAATAATTCCGTGGCCTGAAGAGATGCAATGGAAAGGCCAAGAAAGAAGAAACCCAGGTCTCACCTGCCAACTGACCACACGTGGAAAATGAACTCAAGTCCATTCTAAGAAAAGAAAACCAGAACTACTGAATACAAGCAAGAAGTCTGGATAACCAAGAAATCAGATGAGCAAATAACTGTTTGATAATCTGTACAATTTTGCAGTTCTACAATACCTTTTCTGAAATAGGGGGACTAGAATCAACACACAGGATTTAAAACATGGCTCTCACAGTGACAACACAGTACTCCTGCTTTATTTTTGTTCTCTGTCTAATAATGTCTAGCTTACCATTTGCCTTCCTGACCATTGTTGACCCTTGAGACAACATTTCCAGGCTTATCACAGTGACTCCAAGAGTCCTTTCCTGCATGGCAATATCGAGAAGACTTTACTACAGCTTTACGACTTTAAGAAACTTATAAATTCAATCTTCAAAAATTTCTTCTAAAGATACAGCCCAAAAGAAATACCTCTACAGTCAACTGGTTAGCTACAAATAGGTAGAAAAAAATGTAGTAGCAGGATGCTAAGGTAGCTAGCTAATAAGGGAAGGTGGGCAGTGCTTGGAAGTTTGTGTGACAATCCACATAAAAGTTTTAGCTATTAAGGCTTTTGCAAATCTGGAGTTGGAACAGACAGCTATAAGCTACTGGATGATCCTTATAAACAGAAAATCCTGTAGTGGAAAGGGAACTTCAGTTACAAAATGCCTGCTCTAAGGTTGCAGTTCCAAAAGTAGTTTAAGTCAGTCAAAGTGCAGGTCACCTGAACAGCAATGCAAAGTCCAGAGTTCCTCCCTCAAAGGCACTTACTGCAGAAATAAGACATTCTAATGCGTAACTCTGAAGTCTCCTCATTCTGGACACAAGCACGGAGGGTGCTGATGACCAGGCACAGTACCAACATCAGGAGTAACTAAGAAGGTGAGAAGGAGCAGAGACTATAGTATCTAGTGCCCTAGATACTGAGAATGAACCTGTGCAAGTTGAGTTTATAAGAATTATGACAGTGATGAAATTCCTACCAAGACAACGGGATCAAATCTGCCCCAACTCAGTGACTCCTCACAAATCCCAGACACACTTTTGGATCCTACTCTAACTGCATTGCACAGATGGAGGAAAAGGAAAGGACAAGGTCGGTGATGAGGACAGAAATAAGAGAACCAAATAATTTCTGATATGACATGCTGAAGGAGTGAAGCTTGTTAACATTTTAATTTGTTGAATTATCCCCTTTTGTGCTGTTGGAATGTGTCATTCTTTTTGAACTCCATCTGGGCAATGACCAGATCTGAAACAGAATGAGACAGTTTACGCTTGGAAGCATTCATGGCCAGCATAGAAAACATCTTTTGCCTTTAAAAACAGAGCTGCTTAAAATTGACTGCTAAGTTCATTCAAAATGAACGTTTAAATGGCTAGTGCAACAGCTGGAAATACAGAGGCCACTATCCAAGAAAATCACTAGCAAGGGCAGGCCTGATGAGATGCTAAACTGCGTAGGCTGAGACGCTTCTTAACCGAAATGGAGATGTGCAGGACAGCTGGCCAGCAGACACGCAGCAAGGTGAATCCGAGAGGGAGCAGAGACTTGGGCATGGATCACACACAGAAAACAGATCAGAGGTTTCTGAGAAATCAAATGGTCTGACGCTTATTACTGCCCTTCTCAGGGAAAGAAGTCTGTGTGCATTCTCTGAAATAAACACAGAGGCACCAAAAGTTGCTGACACTCAGTTATTTATAGTCATTTCTCCTTATACCTAACAGAAGCAATCAGAGCCCAAGATAATAGGTATGTCTCTCAAGAAGGATTCCTGCCATGGTAAAGTGCAATCTTACAACCCAAAGATATTTTGAGGGCAAAACCGGCTTGTGTGCCTGGGAACTTAGTATTTATCCCAGCCACACTTGTTCTGCTTATATCCTTAAAGCATCAGACCTACCGCCTCCTCAGCACCAGCTTTCTCACAATTTGGATGCTCCCAGCAACAACCCCAAAACACCACAGGAGACAAGTCCCTTCAGAGCATAAGGCTGAGAAGAGACTGAAAAGAGGCATCTTGCCTCCATGAGGGTGGCGGTGTTATCTCCACAGAGCTTCAAATGCTGGATGGGCAGGAAGGACATGACACAAGGTGGAGGTTTATTGCTAATGGGCCAGATAAAATTATTGTGTTGGCAGTATGCCTGCCATTGACATTCAAGGAAAAGGTGACTTGTGCTGGCACTGGACCCATTCTCTCCAAAGGATGAGGAGAACAAAACTTATGCTTTTCTTTTTTTTTTTTTTTGTAATTATTAACAAAGTACCTTTAGCTGTTGAATCCTCAAGTTGAGCCAATCAGAACACAGAGCTGGGAGCTGGAGAACTACTTGTCCACAGTAACTGCCCTCTGAATCAAAAACATGAACCCTTTGCTGTCACAGCTCTAAACTGAAACGTCTGGCTACAAAGATGGGATGTGTTTGTACATACAGCACCACTGAAGACCTAGACAAAGATGACACCACTCCCTTGGGGACAAGGAGCTGATCATCAAGGCTTCCGCTTTCTCTTTGAATTTCTCTTTTGCCATAGTCCTGGATAAGTACCTGCAGGATCTGTAATGGAAATATCATCTCCAAGGTAATTTCTGCAGTGCTTGGAGGACACCATTGTTCTACAGCCTAAAAATCCCTGTGTGAGGATTTAGTGCTCCCAAGTGCCTCTTGGACATCAAACGTTTTCAAAGCTATTAGCTCTGATGGGTTTTTGAATAAGGCTCAGGGAAGACACTCGCTCAGTATTTCTCATAAGAAAAAGGTAGAATAAAACTGACCTGGTAGAATAAAAATTACTGAGAAGGAGGAGGAAGAAGAAAGCCCACACAGCCCACATTCTTTGCAAGCAAGGAAATGAGATTTGATTTACTCCATGATTCTGAGGTGTGTTCAATTTCAGCTTGAATTTCTACTGCATAAATTCAGCTTGGCTGAGCAATGTCCCCATTAGAGACTGTCCAAAGTAATATAAGGCAATCCACACAATGATCTTTGAAGCTGAAGGTTCAAAGCTTTGGAGGGGTGTTGGGATTTTTAGCATATTTTTGCAGGTGCAGCCCACAAACCTGTGTCTTCCAAGAAGTTAGAGGAAGACAATATAAAAAAGCAATTAGATACAGTGCATACACAGCTCCTTATTGTTGCCAATTAATCAATTTATTTATTTAGCTCAGTGGTTATATTTCCTCTTACCACACAAGAGAGAACAACTCCGGTGTATGTTTTCCATGATTCAAAGGGATTAGAAGACAAGCAGAAGTCACACGCTAAAAGGACTTAAGGGCTTCAGTTCAGGGATTAATCACTCAGCTGCTTTTTCCCCAGATTTTAAACCCACTAATTTGTACTGCATCAGCTGGTAGTTTTATTTGCACAACTATTTTTGTTTTAATGGCAATCTTAAACTCTACTCTTTCCAAAATGCTGCTGCCTTGCCTTCTTGATATTATTCTCACATCTGAATTTTTGACTATATTTAAAGAGGATTTCATGCTTGCTGAGCAAACTGGTTAAAAAACAATTGCACCTTACACTAATACACACAAGTTCAAGTTCTACTTGACTTTTTCTAACTAACCAGGCATATCAGTTGAGCAGATCCCTCAGGGATTCAACACCACTAGAAGGCAGCTTGGGTGGAAGCTTTGGATCATGTCCCTCTGCACCTCCAACTGGCTCTCACTTTTCAGAGAAACTCTACAAAATAAGGGAGTCGCCATGCACTTGACAACAAAGTAACACACGTTTAAGGTGGGATAAACCACAGGGGTCCAGTCTCGCCCTGAGTTAACACAGAATAATTTGGTACAACACTTATCCTGATGAGAAATCAAGTGACAGAAGTTGAAGGGGGCCACATCTCTCTGTTACTCTGCAGAGACTCTGATATTACAGCTCTGAGAATTGTTTACAAGGGGGAGTTTCAGTGAATCGGTGTTGTTATTTAACCCCAATGCTTCTACCACCTTGGGCTGTATGAATAAAACCCAAAAGCAAGCCTGCAGGTTGAAAAATCCAGGGACTTGAATGTTTTTGGGCTGTTGTAAATCTACAGTAGCCTGAACTGGCCTGACTCAGGAAAGACTCAATTCCTTCCATATGCCTTTTTAAGGACTGACTTGTGACTGTGCCTAGAGCTTCTGTTTGGTGCATTTTTATAAATGGTAATAAGTAGAGCTGTTCACTTGGTTTACTGCTTCTAGACGACAACTGCCAGCTACAATCAGCTCAGAGAGAACAGGAGGGCAGGGCTGGCAGCAGCCACAGGACGCATCACAGCAGCAAGCGACGGCTGTGCATTAGGAAAGCTGCCATTGTTCTTCCTTCTCATCTCTCTAAAACACGGCAAGGGGACTAATTAACAGGGTATCCAAGGCACACAATGGCTACGAAGAAATATGTCCCTAGTGCCCTGCTAAGGCCCAATCCCAAGATGAAGACTGAGGCTTTAGGAGCCTGCGGAACTCTCCCAGTCACGAGTCTCCAAAACTGTCTGATATTCAGAAAGAATTCAAAGATCATAAGAGCCGCAGAACTGAGAAAAGCAGAAAGGAAATAAAGTGACCTACTTTATATTTTGCTATCACATGTTGAAAGAGACAGGATCGTAAAATGCCAGAAGAGGCACATGAAAAGGAATCCTCTCAAACGCGTGTGCTGTCAGCAGCGTGATAGCACACAGCCCCCCATGGAAGAAACGAGGGCAGGGAGAAACTGAAGTCAAATAGTGTGCCAGAACAACAATTTGATACTCTGAGAGAAGGGAACATATAGTAGGAGCTATGCAGAGTAAGAGAAGCCTGTGATCTGAAACGCCACTCGCCATTACCCTGGCAGCCATTAAAAGCTCTGCTTCTGGAGGGGCATGTAGCATCAGAACGATCTGATCGCCTTTTCCAAGAGCAAGGGACAGAGGAGAGGTGTGATCTTAAATATTTTGTAGATATTTCTGCAGCATTTGTTCTCAATTTAGTATCAAGAGGCAGGGCAGAAGAATCTGCAGCCACCTGTGAGCACCTGGGTACAGCTATGTAAGATCACTGGAGACAGGGTTAACAGTACAGAGTCTGGAGTCACCTTTTAAACCACAACCCTGTTGAGAGCTGGAAAATAAGGTGCTTTTTTTTGTGAGAGTGAAAGCAGGTGATTTTTCTTCCCTTTTTTTAAAGGGGAATGCTATCAAAATAAAATCCTCCCACTCCTCACTTCTGAAGTTTTTGTATCTTTTGTTTTTTAAACAAAAAATCAGGATCAAACCAACTGGCGATTTTTCTTTAAACACCTTAACCTGACCTTTCCTAAACTCATCACAGAAAAAGCTCTCCCTGACTTATGTAAGCTGAGGTCACACTGAGTTACGATCTCACGTACAAACAGCATATCGGCTTCAGTTCAGGTCTCCCAACAGAAGAGTTGCCTTCATCTTCAAACTGAGCTTTGCTCAAGTGAAGGCGAGGGTCCAGGCTGTGCCCCAAGCTAGCAGTGTAGCTGAGACAAGACAAATTTCTTGTTCAACTAAACAACTGACTTCCTGATGAGCAATTGGGACAGTAGTGGCCAGAGATCCCAGTACAGCGACCAACTTCTTTATGCCAAGATGTTTACTATGACATTAACTGCCCAGCTCTAGCATCACTAAGTCCTAGCTCTGAAACGTCAACATATTAAATAATGACAGATGCACTTTAGGACTCTAGCAGTCCTAGAATATTATCCCTCTGGGCCCTACTGAGGGTGGAAAGCTCAGCAAGAACTGGATGATGGGGGAAACTGTCATCAGCTGGAGAAATTAAGTTCAGATCATGTTAATATTCTCCCCTGCAAAAAGTGTGTCATGCTCAGGTGTCTGCGAAGAAGGCTGGGATGAGGCAGCTTTCTTTTTATTCTTCTGAGAAGGGGAGTTCAGCCCAGCAACAGACCTAAGTTTCCTTTCTATGCCTACAAAGGAACTTGTAGGTGGTACTGCAATTAAATAGGTCCATCACTTAAAATAGAAAAGCACACCTTTATAGCTGAGATGACAACTAAGAGTCTATAGTGAGACGCTTCCATCAAGTTGTTGGTTTTCAGGGGCATTAATGACAGGGTAGAAAATTCCCAGCAAAGCTGCCTGGATGCAAAAGCCAAAGTAGACAGTCAGGAAGCCTAAGTTCCAGCATGGCTGCCCTCGCAAATCCACACTGCTATTTCCATCAGCTGGAGGATTGTTTCTGTCCTAGTATTCAACAAAAAGAGTACTTCTTGCAAACAAAATGCAGCCTTAGAGAGTCTATATCACAGCTCACAGCTATCTTTTTTAAGAAATGAAAGAGACAAAAAAACCCCACAGATACCATCATGCGAAGCTCCATCTAGATCGTTATTACGTTACATCCTATTACATAAAATCACTACTTCACTGATAGACCTTAGGTTGACAGTGACAGCTAACATTTCACACCAGTTGGACAGATGTCTAACTCCAGCAAACCACCAAGAGGACACAGCTAAGCAAAGGCCAGTATCTAGGTTTGGGGAGGAGTATATGTATTTCTAGTGCAGAAGAGGACTGGAAAGGGAGACTCGGTCACTAGTCAGCTGAGCACACTCTCCCTTTAAACGCTCTGAAGGAGAATTGCTGGCAAAATGAGAGAAATGTGAGGGTAGGCTCTGCGTGACCTCCACATTCACACATGGATTGATTCATCCTGTGTTTGGAACATAAATTTTCACAGAAATAGGAGAAGGCTGCAAAGAACAAGGTAATGCCCAAGTGAAAAGATTGGGGTCTAACTTGCACGAGCAGCAATGGTTTGATTCACAGATGTTGCTGAAGAAACGTAACCAGAGGGGAGTTGATAGCAGTGCACAGAGAAACAAATTCTCACAGTACCACCACGACACCATTATTTCTTGCTTTCCACTGTGTTAAACATGCTCATGGGGCTCCAGGGCAGCTCACTTCGATCTGCAAAAGATTGTACAGAGTTTCCCCAAAGTCAAAGCACCCCAAGAAGAGCCAGCTAGCCACGTCTTGCCAGCCCGCTGACCTACTCCCTGGCATAAAATCTTGTTGCCAGAAAGATGCAGTGTCCTCTGTCGTCACCTTTCACTACAAGCAGCTGTCATTGTCTCAGAGATGCACTCAGTCATTAGTGGGATAGGAGCTCGCTCACGCCATTGCACGCGGGATAAGCACTCACAAGAACTTGTCTACCTCTACGGCTTCTACACAGGGCACTAACCCAGCATTTTCTGAGAAGTCAGGAAGTCCAAGAGCAAAATTTCAACAGCATTCTGTGTGTGCTTTTACATCCAACTCAAAAACAAACGCAGTCTGCTGAGGAAAATACACTTGGGAAACCAAGATGGGTTTTGTGCACAAATAAGCCTTAAGCGCAGTGTTTCATTAGTGGAATTCTGCACACAGTAAGATTTAGTGGCAAAGTTTCCAACTAGGAGGCTAACCCATATGGCAGGGGCCACTGGAAATAACCTTATTAGATGTCAGTCTGCAAGAAACTACCCCGTTCTCCAAATGTTAAGGATATACCAGCAGATTTTCCATGCTACTTCTCTTACTGACAGAGGTCATCTTAACTAACCTATGTTTTCATGGAAGAGAAAACCTCCCTAGTTTAAACTAACATTGATGCAACTATGACACATCAGCTAACATCGATGCAAGTGATGGTTACTGGGTCACATCAGCTTATTTCAGAAATGCTAGGTACTTTCAGACAACGGTCCAAGCCAATTCATCAGCTTCTTGTCTGGGAGGCCAGAATTGCTTTCGCTGTTAGCAATTCTTGCTGTCAAGCAGTTATTGATGGAGAACATAAATCCACGTTTTGGAAGAAGTGAAAGAGGAACTCCTACGAACAGGTGCTCAGGTGAAAGCAAACACAGGGCTATGGATTAATATCCTTCCACCGACCTATTCTCATGCCAGCCATGAGGCAGATGCTGCTGCTGAAACAGCATGTGCTGCTAGCAATACTTAGCTCCCCAGGAGCTTATTTGTGCCTTAACTGAGCCATAGGGGAATCCAAGAGCCCTCTGACTAAAGCAGTGGAATTGATTTACAGCCCCTGGCACTTGGCTGACGCAGAACCACCTTTCCCAGTTCCATCTCTCCGGACATCCTTCTCCCCCACCTCCCCTCCGGCTTGCTGGCTTTGAATGACACCTCTTAGCTCCCTGAGTAATCCCACTGCCTGCCTCAGATCTCCCATGAAGACAGGAAGAGTGACACACACATTAGAGATGCTGCCTTCTCCTCTATTAAAAGGGTTGCCTTTGAGCTCTCTACTGCAGACAAGATATTTGAACTTACTGTCTTAACATCCAAATGCCAAGTGTTAGAGAGCCAAAAACCCAAATCTTCCAGCTGAGTGGAGCTCTGTTCAGGTGCGGCACCCTTTGGCTCAGCAGCATTTACTCTCCTGCTCTGGGAGGCGTGGAGACCGCAAAGCTCAATTTGCTTCCCACTTTGAAATCAGAGCGATGACCCAATTTGTCACTTTTGGGAAACAGCTGCAACTCTAGCTAGAGGATCCAGAGGAGGAAGGCAGAAAAACATCATCTGTTACAGCAGGATACTACCAGAGAGAAGGAAGAGCAGCAGTCTGTGAAGGCAGGAGTTTTATCCTCAAGAAACCCCAGAATAAAAGCATGGCTGGCAGTCACTGCAAAGCCTGTCCCCTTTTGCAAGGAGAATTTGACTCCAGGAACGGTTACTCACAGCCACATCGCCATCTGCAACTGGCACAGCAGGCTACAGCCTGTCTGCTTTAAGGACTCCCAAGCAGGGAGATAACTGAGCGTAAGGAAGCTTAGGGTGGAGCTCGGGACTAGAGCAACAAAGTATAGTGCTATAAATCCAGCTTTACAGAGGACGGTGAAAGAAGTTTGCATGGTATCTATATGCATTATGCACCTGGTAACAGCCAGCGTCTATTGTTCCTGTTTCACAAGGGATTAAAAAACCTCCTCAAACTGAAGTTCTACAAAATGCAAATTGAATTGTGCGTTCACACAAACCAGCCGCTGACAGCTCCTCCTCTAATCGTAGATGTGCAAAGTTGTAATTTAATCTTTATAAATGCAGACTGTTTTGATCATTCTGTTGCAATCCTCTGTGGAGCTTTCCCTGCCCTGCACAGGCGCTCAGCAGTGACGGCAATCCGTAACATGGCTTTGCCTTCCCCAGCACATCACACAGCACTTCAAACGCTGCCTGACAGCCCAGGGCTCCACACCAGCTGCCCCCTCACTCGGGAGGACGCAGGGCTCAGGGTTTGCTCAGGGCAGCACAGCGACAGCTAGGAAGGAGTTCAGACCCCAGCATGCAGCTACCCACAGCCCCTGTTCCAGGTTTGGGTAAGTACCACATATAAAACAAATCTAGCAAGCACCTGGGATGTGTTTTGTGAAGCACACTCGCCAGGGGTGAGGGCAAGCACTTGAATTAAAGCACATCAGCTTGCCTCCACAGCACGGACTGGGAGCTTATGACAAAGTTAAACCTATGGCTCTTGCTCGGCACACTCCCAGTTGTGAATCAGCCTGGACTCATAACTCACATTCCTGAGCATTTTCTCTGTAGCCCCAGCACAGAAACTTATTATGCTCCAGGAGACTTTACCCGGTTGCAGCCAGTGGCAAGTAACAGCTCCCGAAGGCAGCTCTTCCAAACCAAGTCCCCGGCATTCAGTGGACACCTACCCTACAGCAGTCTTCAGGCCATTATCAGTCCCCTGTGGTGCCAGCAACAGCCAGGCAAGGGCATGAAAACAGCAGTGAGAACTGAAGACAAGCCTTGCTTTGAAGTTTAATGGACTTATTTTGTTACCAGTTTGTACTTTGAGGCAGTCCCTAATCTGCCCCAGAGGACCGCTAGCAGAAGCGGTAGGAAGCAAGACATGCCTTAGCATTTGCAACACACAGAGGGCGGCAGAAAGAGTCCTCTGCTCCAGGAGCAGCCAAGGAGATCCATTCTATGGTTCTATGATCCAGAGTCGTGCTGGCTCTGAGAGGCACAGAGCAGCTCACTGCCACCTGCGGTGACCGGCAGGATGCTGGGGCATCTTTGAGCCTGAAAGAAGGGGATTGAAGGGTTTCTCCCATTTCTCATTGAGATTTCTGGGACTGAATTAGGAATAGGGCTACATGGTGTTTTCAAAAATAAAGTTCTTCTTTTGTCCCTCTAAAGGCCTAACACATGTTGCCCCCCCCGCCCCCAATGACACACAGTCATTGCATTTGAATTATTGCATCTATGAATTATTGCATTCTGCGTGTTAATGAAAGACACTACACAATACAAAATCACTGCTCCAAAGCTCACCTCCAGCTTCCCATCTCCTTGAAGCAAAGCTGATCAGCCCTTGAAGCCTCTTCAGACCCATTCAGCCTAGCACACTGCATAAAGCAGTCTGAGGTATTAGTAAATTGCAGGGATATTTCTCTGGTACACCAGGAAAAAAAGAAGGAAAAAAAAAGGAGAAAATTATCTATAGAACAAGGTTGGCAAATCAGCAATTTGCCAACTCCATAAGACTTTTTATATAGACTCTTTTAAACCTGAGATTCCAATTTCATCTGGTGCCGCTCAGCTCTTTCTATTTAAACAATAAAATCTGTTTCAAGTCATTAATCATGAATAGGTGTCTGTAATGAGACCATGAAACCCAACATCCCTGTCTCATTCGCAAAGATGCAATGACTTGAAATTAGGGCTTTGCCTTGGTGACCCCTGAGCTGGAATTTCACATTCCTACTACTGTGTGCAACACGGCACTAGCAAGCTTCACACTTTCTAGCCCAAAGCTGACTGCATTTCAGAAGTGATGTAGCATTATGCCAAAACCATTTTAAAGTATTTCCGGAGCTCTCACAGCACGTTATATTAATGTAAGAGATTAGGGGGATTTATTGTAGTAGTACCTAGTGCTGATGGTACTCGGCATTTTAAAAATATCAAACACAGAGATGCCAACAGGCTTTTAACTCTTAACGCCACCGACAGCAGTGCTAAAAAAGAACAAAGTGGTTTTTATCTGCCAGTGGTTTTGCTGCTAGTTATGGAAACCAGAACAGGTTGAATAAAGCAGGACATCAATGGCTCAGAGGTAGAATACACCTAAAACTATCCGCATCCCTTTGCGACTTTCTGCGCAAGCCACGGGTGGACCGTCCCTGAGCTGTACTTTGGGTTAGCCCTTGACACCCCACCAGGTAACAAAAGGCCATGTTGACTGGGGGGCGGACAGGGGAAGCATTTAACATTTGGAGTATGACCTCAAGGAAAGGGAAACAGCTTTGTGAGATTGCCTGACCAAACTGGATTGCAGCTACGTGAGTTATAAAGGTATTACAATGTGGAACAACCCAAGTATTACACTCATTTGTCACAATTTCAAAAGCGATGCAGTTGTCCCGTTTTTCCATCACAATCTGTTCTGGCTCCCAGCACTTTCCACCTGCAGTTACCAGGCTAATACACACAGTACAGGCGCTCACAACACTCTTTCACGGTAAACCTTACGCCACCTCCAAACCAGACATACCTAGTGCCCCTGCTGTGGCTGGGAAGCAAGTGGGGCTTCTATTAGAAAAAGCACATAGATGTCCCTGACTATCAGGCATCATCAGTCCTACGTGTCTGCCATCTCAATTTTAAGACCTTTAGAGCAGAAATCACAGAGAGAGCAAGTGACAAAGAGAAAATGAGACATTAGTGAGCAATTTTGCTACCTAAATCTTCAGCAAATTGGCATGAGACTTGCTTGGCATGCAAGGCACCATGAGAAATTCCTGCTCCGAGGCGATTTCACCAAAAAAAGTACTGGGTTCCTCTCACTTTAGCCTCTCTAGAATAACTGTGCTACATCACCATCAGGCAGAGTGCTGCCTTCTTACACTCAGTTTTACTTTCACATCCAGGAAAGGCAGATGTGAGACCCCATCCAGATCACTCATGCCCTGTATTGTCAGTCTTTATGTTTGTCTGCACTGGCCCTTCTAGAGCAACTCTTGTGCTGACCCTGTTTTCTGTGACTGCTTCTGCTGGAAAACACGTCAGGAGCTTCTCAGATCAGATATAGCACAGAGAAAGTCCACTGCCTCCAGTGTATTAAGTACAAGGCGGTGCAGTCATCTGGAGAGTACAGATAAGCCTACAAATTCATTTCACAGAAGGCTATTTTGCCCTTTGACTTGAGAAGGGACCCAAACATCTCTGAAGACATGGGAATAATCACTTGCATGGAGGAGCTAAAACTGCAGTGGCGGTTAATAGCCAACTTTTTGGCTGTGAAGCATCTTTCAATTCCTTAAAGGACAGGCAGGCAGGAGCCAAACATGTTGAGAAGGAAAATACCATAAAAACCACGAATTAACAGTGAAGTCAGGTTTAACAAATTAGCAAGTGAAGGAAGATGCCAATAACTGGCTAAGACGTTAGCAAGGTCAAAATAGTTAACGACTAGGAAGCATTATGAGTTTGCTTTGGCAAGTAGACTCTGCAGAACAGCACTGGCAAGGATCATGTGGTGTTGATAGACCGACGTGGCTCATCATCAAATCCCTGGCATTTGCCCAATCCAGGGAATATCCCACCCTTTACTCAAGAGAATATGGAAAGGAAAAGGTCTCTTCCCAGTATGTCTGATCTGAACTCTGGATAAACCTCCTAACAGCCAGCAAAGCTGTACCACGAAGCCTTGCAAATATATGAGCCCAGATCTATATATTCAAACTATGGCTCCTGGAGATCTTTAGGGCTGGAGACGTACAGTGGTATTAACAGCCTATCCTTAAAACAATCCCATGTCCATAATTTTCAAGGGCCTACAAATTCCCCCAGCATATAATAACGTTAAGGTTAATGCTTATAAATAAAAATGGGAAAGCGCTGAAATGACAGACTGAGAATGGTAATAAACGGACATTAGTGATTAACAAGGTAATAAAGCCTTCAATAGGATTAGGAAAATAAAAAGATAGAGCAAAATCTCTTTCAGCTGATTACTTAGCTACTTCTAAGGATATTAAAAATATAAAAATAAAAAAAAAATTAAAAATAATCATCTAACACATGAACAGGGTACCAGAACAATCAGGGAGCAGCATAGCAAGTTTGAGACAGGCTCAAGTTAAAAGTCTGCAAGCTGAGTAGGTTCAAGTGAATTGGAGCAGAGCAGCTGGAAATTCCCCTTTAGAAAGAACTATGACAAAGCCATGCCTGCCTGATTAATAGGAGATTCCGAGATACCACAGAGGAGCATGAGCAGCCTTATGAGAATCTGGCCAAAGGCTAGTATCTGGGAAGGAAAGCTTCATTGAAAGAAAAGTTTGATCCTCAAAACTGTAAGAATAAATGTTCCCAGTAAAGAAATGCCAGTCTCACGAAACTATTGAAATAAACTCAAACGAGAGAATGACCAGTCCCAAATGTAGTATCTGTGTGTGGATACGCAAGTTAGATGTCAGCATTAAATATATTTCAAGGTGGTACACTTCAAAAAAAACAGAGCTAGAAAGGAAGGTGGATTTTCTGTAGAAAATATTTATGGAGAGAAGAAAGAAGGGGAATTAAGTGAAGACACATGTAAAAACAAAAGGTACAGCTGGAAAGGAAAAAAAAAAAAGACTGCAGCAGACAAAAGGCAAGTTTGACCCCTCCACCCCACGCTGAACTGCTAACACAGAATGAAATCAGCAAATTCTGTTACCCTACAAAACCCAGACCCTGGCCTTGATCTCAGCCATCTACCATTACCTCTCATGTACTTACTATGTGGAACGGCTACTGACGGAGGGGAAACCACAGTCCAACGTGCAGCCCTGAGCTCACTGGCTAATTGAAAGTGGAAGCAAGAAGTCTCCATCCCTCTCCTCTTTGAGCAGTAAATTGCAGAGCACTGACTAAACACCCTCACTGAGACCACACATTCCCTTCACCACAGTGACATCTTCGTTATTTCTCTGCGGTTCACCAGGACCTATTGTTGCCTTGCTTTGTTTGATGTTCTCCCTACGCTGAGAGGAAGCATCAAGGGAGAAAAGAAAAAAGAGAAATCTGTCTTTCAACTTCCTAGTCATCTTCCTCAAAATGCTCCATGCATCACCACTGATTTCATTATCTGCCTGCTGCTAGAGGTTTTATTTAAAGAATAACACACAAGGAAGAAAGGATTTAATCTGACCTCCCTGAACTGCTGGGGGATGAATACTACACAGGGCTGACAGCGAGGAGCTCATTTCCTTTCGCAGACTAACCTAAACACTATGCAAAATTCCTCTCCGCCCAACCCCCCAGTTTCAAATTGGGCTATCAAAGGCTTTTCTTTTTTAGGGGCCTGGGTTGATGCAATCAGTGTATCCTCAATGAATGAGGACTGTTAACATGAACCATCACAAAATATAGCTGTGGCTGTCAGAGGCAGAACAATAGAGAAAAACTGAGAAAATTAAAACCAGTGTTCTTCTAGCCAGCTACATCAAGAGGAGAATAAAAAGCAGTAGGGTCCACAGTTTTTCCCCCACTGCATCAACACACCATTCAACCTGTTACGTATTACAGATCAGGTAGGATAATAAATGAAAAGCTTAGTGGGAAGCATAGAAGGGTATCATCAAGTAATGAGTAAAAATACCATGGACAGAAATGAATTGCAGAGCAAGATACAGTCAGGACCTTTTAACAGGCACAACCATGGGATCCCATCCAGTGGAAGGAGCAATCCAAGGTGACTCAAATGAGGTCTGTCCTAGACTGTGTACACAATTGCTCCTCTGGAAGGTCCAGAGGTGTTGACGCAGCTGTATCTGGGATGATCCTCCCAGCTCACGTGGCAGCTCTCTATTTTGTCCACCACAGGCTCCTGCAGAGTCATTTATCTCTCCAAGAGTGATTAACACATAATCTCAATATTTTATTTTGGGAAATAGGCCATCTCTTCCCTTCCTGAGACCACGCAGAGTAGCCTATTTTCAAAAAGCCACATTTACACATTTATGCAATACAAACAGGACACAAAGAGAGCAAACCAGGCCAAATTAAGGAAGGGAAACCTAATCCTATCACCCTCTTTATTAAAAACCTTCTCTTTTCAAAATCTAAAATAACTGAATTCAATTACCCTAGAAAATTTCTACCAACTGTTGCCTGAGTTCCAGTTCCCTAATATCACAGTAAATCAAGTTATGCCCGACAGTTCTCTGATAACTAAAGTCGCTGCCATAAACTTTCTGCCCCTTTCTAAACGTCAGCATCCTCACAGTCTCCAACTGTGAGCACTGCTGACAATGCTGCATATTTTTATTGTTTGTACCCATCCTTCTGTATTTGCTGGACCAAGATGGCTGCATGGGATGGCAAAACTGGCTAAAGCAAGTCTTGCTTCTCTTCCTCGTGCCCACACCTGAACAAGGAACATGGGAGTGCTGCCTTCACTCCTCACATTGCTGCAGCTTCATCAGTCCCAGTGGGCACAAGGTACTCCTAAACACCTATACTCCAGAGGTCAGCGTGAAAAAAGGTCATCGCGTGACTATCTTACCTGATCCTCAGACAGCTGTGATATGTGATTCACTGCAGCGTAAGACTCTATCTTCGGGTTGAAGTGGTTGATGATGGCTCTGAAACAAAGGAGAGAAATTTTCAGAGGTCCCAGGAACAGCTTAGGGATGCAGCAGAAATTCCCCACCAGCCTTGGTCAGTGCACGTGGAGCCACAGTCCTGCAAGCAGCAGTTTTCCCCTCACCACACTGTATTGCTTGCTCTGCCGAAGGCACACTCCCTGCTGAGAAGCCAATGCAGATTCAGTCTCAAGCACTGCCCTATGCATGGGGGCATTTGTCCCAGCAGATACGGGGGCTGCGCTCACTGCTCTGGCAGAGCGTATTGCTGCCTTGCTGGGAACAGGCTGCAAATTGCTCAGTGTTCCAGCAGAGACACTGCAATCCTGGCCATCGCCCCTCCATCCTGCTCAGGAACTATATCTCCCTCACAAAAATCGGTATCACCTGGCATTTTGCTCTATGGAACTTTGTTGCCTCAGTGTTGAAACTGATGGCTTATTGTGCTGGATCTCAACTACGTTTAAAATGTAATGGTTGGCTCTTATTTGTCGTCATTCATCACTGCAGTCACTTCTTTGACTTCTTCCCATAATGACTGTAGTCTTCACCCCCAATTTAGATCGTTAGAGATAATTTATGACAGTGTCCCAAACACAGAGCAGAAACACTCCTACTTCTCTGTCTCTTTTCTCTCGCTGCCTGCACCAACATACTCACTCCCCTTCCCTTCTGGGTGGATCTAGAGGCAGGTACGAGAAATCTAAAATTGAAAGTAAAATAATAATTGAAAAAAAAAAAAATCAAACAGTAGCTGGAATATTTCCTCAGCCTCTCCCCTGCTTATCAGGTGCAGCTGAGAAGACAAATGGCAAGACAGTGAAGTCTCCCTGGGCTAGAGTTTGCAACTGGCCTAAGTTGGGATGTTACTCGTGAGACCCACTGCTGAGGTAAATGCTCAGGATGGGAACAGCCCATGTCAGTGCTCGGCAGTGATGCGCTCTGATGGTGCCTGGAGAACACTTGCTTGGCCAAATTACACCACAGCAGCAGTCAGGGCTTTCAGTCTCATATTCATCAGCATGAAAATTCACTCCAGCTCCCTCTGTTGCACTCTAATGGGCTCCCTCCTCCCCACACCTCTCCCTGCAGAAGGGTTTTCAGCTACTTTCTCCAGACCTCATCGCAGCTAAGAGCTGGTGCCTGAGTCCAGGAATAAGTGATATTCAGTGGTGCCAATCAGAGCCAGTGGAAAGAAAACCTGCCTGGAAGCATGCTTACTTCTTTAAATACAGAGATAAAGAAAAACAGTGTGGAAGGGGTGGGGAGGGGGAGTTAAAATAAATAAACAAATAAAAATCCACAAAAAACAAAACCAAAAAACCACAAAAATCCCCCCCAAAAGAAGCCCCCAAAACCCCCCAAATAGAATCTGCAGATTCAGTGCAACATTCCCAGGCACACAACTCGCCAACACACCAGATGCAGTCTGGAGACTGCAAGGGCAGTCACTCCAGCGGCTGCTCCTACAGCATCAGTACCTACTGAGCACAAGGGGGGCTTCTGCAGTCTCGCCTACCTCAACAGTTACATCAGTGAAGCAAATCCAGCAGGGCCCTCCAGGGGAGAGCAAACAGGCAGGTAGAGACATGGCCAGACTCTTCCCGTTTCAATCTGACCAGAGAAGCAGCTCCTGTGCGTCACAATCACACTCTCCATTACCCACTCTTGAAAACTGTGGCTTTCAAGTCGCATGTTTCATGCCTGGCTGGAGTCATATTTACACTCCTACAGGACGCACTACAAGCTATTGAAAGACAAGGGAACACAGACTTACAACAACTTAACTTCTGGCTTGACAGAAGGTTTGGCAGCTCAGAGGGGTTCAGTGCACTCACATGGTTCCAACATTTACCAGGGAACAGATTTAGCATTCATTTGTATCCACTGCTGTGAAGCACTTCAACATGGGCCGCCTGCTCACAAGTCCCCGCTCGGATCTGAGCTAGTGGAGCGGCACCTGCAATCACAGCTGGGATTCACCCAGGGAAAGCAAACCCGGCAACCAGCTGCCACTGCAGTAAGAATCAACAGACTTTAAGGAAGAGAAAGAATTCGTCTCCTTCCTCATTTCCCTAAAGGCGAATGGACAACTCCTCGGTGACTAGAGGAAGAAGTTCAGCTGTTTAATTTGTTTTAAGCGAGCTCTATCACTCTGAAGAATTCCTTCCCAACCAGAATTTCTGCAGAGCTGTTTTCCTGAATGCGCAGGCAGCCTGGAGCAGAGGAGCATGAAGGGCTTGGATTCAATCCTGGCTCTGTTAGCCAGGTTCTTACTGCCCGGCATACGCTACCAAGGCCAGGCTCTGCACGTGGTGCAGCTCCTCCTCACGCGTCTGCTACGAGAAATTCCACCGCTACCCAGCCCAAGCTGCTGTGCTACTCCTCTATTCCTCCATCTCTCAAAATCCATCTTGTCCCTGGGGCACACTTTTTAGGCAACTGGCCTCCTGGGCTACCGAGTGACAGCTGGAATTTCACTTTGCAAAGCTGCCACTCCACAGGCGTTTGTTCCTGGTGACAACAGGGGACTGGAGCTTTTAAGCAGAGTCTCCCCCTTATGGACAATAGAACAGCGGCTTTGCCATCATTAGTTCTCACACCAGCATGTAACAGCTGAGCCTTGGCAATGTTTTCTTTTTACATTGCGATTGCCTTGATTATTGGGATATCAGCCAGTACTTTTGGGGAGGGGGAAGGGAACAGTTGAAGTGCTTGGAAAAGATTTGTGATGTGATGTGCCGTGCTCTACTGAGATCTTCATATCGATCATGAAGAACGAAAAGAGAAACCTTGTGTTGGGTATTCATGAAGCACCAGCATCTCAACGCATTTGTAAAGCGAGGAAATAGTGAAGTGTCAGCTGAAGGACAAAACACTGCATTTCCCCAGCTAGCCTTTGATAGCGTGCACATTCGCATATTTCCACACCACAAAGTCCCTCAGTGGGGCTGGCTGACATTTGTCATACAAATTTCAGAGCGCTTTTGGGACACAATTCTCTATGGACTGAGTGATGTTCTGGAGAGATGTCACTTTAGCAATGTTGCCTCCTCTGATAGATCCACATTTCAGCAGTCTACTGGCAAGAGGATACTGTCACAAGGGAAGGATGCTGAACAGGCAGAAGGTGAAACGATGGTTCAGGAATGAAAAAACTGGCTTCCAGTGGCTTGTCTTGAGGTTAATGCTTAATGCTCTAAGGCAGACCAGAAGCGATCTCTGCATTTTTTATTCCTCGATGTCCCAGTGAGAGTCATTTACACACCAGCCATGGCAGCGTTCTCAGAAAAACACACACCTCACACCACTTCTTCATGCAGCCCTTCAGAGAGCAAGATACCTAGACACCATGAGGCCAGAAGCCATGTAGAGACACATATGAATGAACCTGTATTCTCCTGGGGATGAACAAGCTAGGACGCTTGCATTTATATATTTATGCATTTATTGCATATTTCTTGCATTTATTTATTCCTTTGGGAAGAGGGGAATGATTGCAGGAAAAATACAAAGTGTTCTACCCTGTTTAGAACCTAAGTGCTAATGAATCATTTATTTGTACTAGCTGTATTAATCATGTTATTAGATAGTAAAAGCAGGTCCCATTGTAACAGGTTGTGTACAAATACCGAGTGGTGGGAAGCCTCTGTGCCAGAGAGCTAACGATCTCTGATGCGACAGAACACGGAAAGCTCAGAAAAATGCAGTGGTAACAGAAAATACAACAGTGCTGTTACTGCATGTCATGAAAGACTTCAGTTAGAGATAAACCAAGGATAGAAAAAGCACAGAAAAGGGACACTGAAGGAAGAAGTACAGGGATGGGAAAAAGGAGAGAGAAGGGCACGTAGGATCAAGAAAAACAGGTGAAAAGACTGCAGGACAGAGATGATCAGAGCAACAGCAACTGATCCCAGAGCAGTCTGTGCTCTGCAAACCAGAAAGCTCCGACTGGTGGAAAGTTTCTGCTTTGGCTGTTCCTGAGGCTGCAACAATCCACCAGTCCTGAAGTGACTGCTCCTAGCCCTTTCTCCCTTAAAAGCACACGGGCTGGAGGGTGAGAAGCAGAGGAATCTCCATGTGGACACTATTAGTTGGGGTTTTTCCCCCAAATGGGGACATCCCACTGCAGCTGTCACCTTGAGCTGTGGTGAGAGAAGGAATACCTCCAGGTGAGCTGCATTCTCCCCCTCACCGACTCCACTGCAAGAGGACTTGCTTCTGCAGTGGCTCTAGCAGCTCTCCAGCCAGTAAGTAACATTTAAAAAATTGTTTGTATAAAGTCTTTAGAGTTACTCTGTTTCTGATAAACAGAAACAACCAGGGCTGCCCTTCAGAGAAGCTCAGAGTAAAAGAACTTCTGAAGACACTGAGTCTGCTGACAGGAAAGGGCTCCTGTGAAAACTGGTATGGCATGCATGGAAAGAAAAGATTTAATTGATTCCTCAATTTAATTTGCCAGGAGTTGTAACATCACATGTAAGAAGTCAAACAGACCAACAACACCAAGCTACTGGTCCCTTAATTACTAGCATCTTCCAGCCCACATGTACCCACTGTGGCACGGAACGCCACCCTGCCCACCTTAACCTGACAACAAGCTGCTCCAACGCGCAGGGAAAGCAAAGTCACCGTGCTCAGGCAGGCAGCGCTTCTTCAGCACGTTTTCTCTGACCTCCAAACTCTCCCCATCAAGTTATTGCAGATGAGCTGTCTAATACCCACTCCTGCTTGACAGCAGCTACGTTTCCAGAGTCCCTTAAGACAACACTGTCCTCTTGTCCTGAGCAGTGAAATTAAGCACTCTGGAGGTGCTGAAAGTAGGCTAAGGGAAGAACAGAAAGGATGCAAAGCTTATTATAGAGAGGGGAATGCTGAGCCATCATTCACTGCATGAGCCTGGTCTTTGCACCTACTTTGCAGGTCCACTATGCATAAAACATTCTTTGTATACTCAAACATTTCTTGTACAATAAAAGTGGCACTGCAAACTCACTTCTTCCTACATCCTGTGACAGTGGAACAGAGAAGCAGTAACACTTGGCTGGTATCTAACCCTTCGCAGGAGATCAAGGTTGATTTTATGCCCACTACACACATTCATCTTCTCAACTGAAGGCTAATGCCAGCGCAGTGCACTGGGCAGCAGCGACCGCGTCTCTGTCTTCATTAAGTAAAGCCGACTGCATGGCAAAGGCAGCCAGTTCACCTTCCTTCTGCAATAAAAACTGACAGTATTGGAGATGGACAAATATTCCAGCATGCACAAAGTTTGTAGTACCATGACAAAGGCTGGGAACAGGCAGAACTGGGAAAGGGCATGGCTGTCTTATCACATTCCACTTTATAAAGCTGCTTTACTACAAAAGGGAGACCTGAGATACAGTGATTATTGTTCAGGAACAGGAATCAATAAGTGACCAGTTTCTCTCCAATTTGCTACAGCAATTTCCTCTCACATGCCTGAGCTTCTCCCTTTATAAAATGGGAATAAGAACAATCACCTCCACAAAGTGTTTTGGAACAACAAGGTGAAAAGAGCTCAGTGTGTTTCACTATGTGATATGTTGGGAACTGCTCAAGCACAAGGCAGCAAGTAAATTACATACAATATTGAGACCAAAATGAACATGAACCACCTATCCTCTTCCCCTGTTCATACCGTCTCAAGCAGGGTTGCTGGGGACCTGTACAAAACTCCCAGCCACAAGCCAGCCTTCCTGAAGCAAGCTGTGTCTCAGCAAGCTGCTGTTTGGGGCAAGGATCCTGCTGGCATCGCTCTCTTACACACTGCCAGCACTCAAGACAATAAAACCCCATCTGTTCGGTGCCTGCAACAATTAGATTGAGTTACTCCGTATGTACAGCCCTACCTGGCAGGAGGTGAGAGGGTTTAGATTATTTTAATGCATGTCCACAAGGCATTGCTATAAAGTACACATACCTGCCATACCTAAGCTGTGTGCATCAATTAAAAGCAAGCAAACCCCCTGGAATGGTGCACTAAATTTTTCATTCTGCTGTGGTTTAACTCCAGTCTGTTAAATTTCTTCTGCACCTACACTTTAATGAGTACCGACATTAAGCTGAAAGTCCACAACTTGCACGGGGAGGCATCTTCCAGACACAATAATAAACTGTAGGGGAGAATCTAAGACAAAAGGATATTTTAGTCAAAAGCACTTGCTTTACAGTTCACTGAAAATATCCGAGTCAGCACTGCTGCAATTTCACAGAAGAAAAAAGCCCGCTACACCTGTTCAATTCTGCCATACTGAAACCTATTGATTGCGATGACATGCTCCATGGCAGAGGGAGATACATGGTCTATTTATTTAATAAGGAGGGGACAAGTGAATGCACACACGCCAACTGAGCTTCTCGCAATTCTCAGCATTGTTTTACCAAGCCCCGTTCTGCAAGGGCAGCAGCAGTGGATGCGCCTTCTGACTCACCACGCAGCTCCGCAGTACATCTTTCCACTCCACTGTTTGCTGGATACTAACCCGATGCCATCACGGCTTGCTGATTGTCTCTTCTTACAGTTCACATCCATACATTTAACCCAAGAAAACCAAATACCTCCACTCTCACACCTAAATGACTTCTCTCTAGCTTCTTAACTGAGGAGGCCCTCATGGGTGAGCAGTTAACTCTCTTGGGACAGCTGTACAACCTCACTGGACACTGCAGCTCAGGGAATTTATCCACTTCCATATCTTCACTTGGCCAGCGCATCACTGGAAACTAGTCTAGATGCATTTCTGCTCCCTTTTCTCAATAAGTAGACATCAAAATTCTTATATATACATAACAAATGGCCCTGCTAGCTTAACTGATATGAATGACCAAGTAGAAAATATTGCTGAGGCATTGGGAGTGAAGTACAGGGCACCGACCTGATGTGTGTTCCTCCTGACAATCTGTCACTGACTGTTCTACAGCAAAGCTGACTTGATAAGGAATAAATTTCTTATCTCAATCCTGTAATTTAAGAGAGATCAAGTAACGTGGCACATTTCATTGCCCTGAAACACCTGGCTACTACTGGTGAGAGTACGGTGAGAGTTTACTTTTACCAAAGTAAAAGCATTCAAAAGCCGACCCTCCATTACACCCCAGCTCCAGAGAGCAGCAGTAAACTAACACCTGCTCACCCCTCACTGCAAAGAGAACTGGTGCTGTCTGACAGAATATGGAAACATCACAGAGATAAAGTCTGCTCTTTGGGCTTGGGCTGCTGCGCACTAAAACCTGAAATTCTATCTAGCATGTTCAAGATGTGAGCGCTGCTCGTGATAGGCCAGTATATGGGATTTTAGGCACAATGTCTATGCTTCCGCAGTTGTGTTACCAATTTTGAAATTTCAACCAACTTCTAAAATGAGAAGCCCTCCTTGAAAGGTTTCTTAATATATGCTTTTAAAAGGTGCCTACTGCCCTAGGTATCTGCACAGATCCGTAACAAACAATATTAACATGGAAGCATCTTTTTCAGAGTCTAAACAACCTTTTCTGCAGCACATGTTCCTCAGTCCTCTAACTTCATATGCATTCATTTGTCCAGGCAAACTTCTTCAGACGTGCCAAACAAGCAGAAAGTATAGTCCAAGGACCAAACAGGCGGTGGCTCTTTCAGTATTTAAGCACCGTCTGATGCAAAGAGCATGAGTCTCTCTAGTAGCCAGGTGGTTTACAGCAATGAAATGTGTCATAAAACACTGTCTGAACACCAAATACAGCCCTTCAGCTACAACTGCTTTTAACTCCCTCACATACAAGGCAACCTGCTCTCCAAAACAAACAACAAGGGATGAAGAAACAGCTAATCCAGAAGGTGGGGGGGGTGGGGGGGGAGAAAAAGAAAAAAAATGTGGAGGGGAGGATGGGGGAAAAAAAAGCTAAGCATTTGACAGTGGTTTACCAGACAGGTTTGCAGAGACACCCTCTCTAGTAGGATCTCAAGTAAAGAACTTTTGGCAAATATTTATTCTCTGCAAGCACCGTAAGTGGGTCAGCATCTAACCATTGCTTCACAATTGATATTGCAGACTGCCATCCAAGCCTCCTGAGACACAAGACATTGCAAAAACTCAAACAGGCACAAAACCTGAAATATTTTAAATTACTTTTATGCCCATTAGTATCTTAATTAGTGGTTTATCATAGGATGTTTAACTTTAAGGAAAGCAGAAAGTCAAGCTTATTGGATGCTGCATTTAGTGCAGAACGCCATATGGACTGCACACACCAGCTTCCAAACATACCACGCAAAGAGTGAAATTTAAGAAGTTTAAACCATCCCACCATCTAAACCATCCCACTGGGACCTTTGAAAGCTCCCTGAGAAAGGCAACGAGCATAGCTGCTAGTCTAATTAACTTAGTGAACGCTTGCTGCCAGCCCCATATTATTTAGAGTGGGTGGCAATGACTCTCATTAGCCCATTTTGTCAGGCGCGAGCCTGCAGGTCCCGCACCAGCCACCACCACCCCGTTTGCAGACTGCGGCAGCAAGACAGGAGACCTCTCTCTTCAGGTCACATAACACAATCTTCCTCCTCCGACTCACAGTAAAACCTGTGCCTGTGACAAAAGTCCCAGAGGGAATGGAAGGCACTGAAGCATCAGCATTTGTCTTGGATTGAGCAAGTAAAGGGTTAGAACAATACAATCTAGTAGCTGGATATTAAATGACGCTAAGAGAGGGGGGAAGGAACATTGCCTAAGCAAGAATCAACTACACTCAAACCTACTTTGCAAAGGAAATGAAGTTGAGTCCCACAATGATATTTAATTAACTTAATTACACAAAGTGTCAGCTATAACTGTACCTGCAGAGCCATGTAAATCTGAAAGAGTTCGCAATCTTAACCTTTCAGACACCACCAGCTACCACGCCAACTGAAACCAGTTATTTACAGTCCAATCCTCTGCAAATACAAGATGCTGCAAACCTCACAATATTTTCTCATCAGACAGGTGCAAATGAGAATCACATTTGATGAGAAATGCCTGATGGAAGTGACTAAAGCAACGCCTTGCTTTCCAAAATCCAGGACCGAGACTAAAGCATGGACTCTGATGACACCCCCAACACCCCAAGCAAACAGCATATCCTCAATAAAGATGTCATCACACATCATTTGGGACAATGTGAAGTTGGTTTTCAATGCCAAGGAAAGCTGTAGAGCCAAACAGCGTCACAGCTGAATGAATAGTACTCTTGTTATGACATTTATTTAATGTCTGAAAGGCTGAAGGATCTGTAGTTGATTAAGATTCTGTATGTCTGAGACAGTGTGCGTTGTTTATGGATCAGTGGAGAGCTTCATCTCATCCCAGATATCTAATTCCTTTGCTCTAAGTATTTCATGCGTACACATCATCTGTCCTATTTAATTCCCTTACCCAGAGCTGCCTCCCTAAAAGCCAAGCTCCCTCCATCCCAGTATCTGCAGATCTCACACATATCTACCCTCTACCGAGATCTCTGCTCTCAGTATCTAAGGGGTGATGACCAGAAGCAAGTGATTTATTGCAGTTGAACAAGTTACCAACTGAGTTACTGACAACAAGCAGGTATTAAATCCACTGTGACTGCAGAGGAAGATGCCATACTTTAAGCTACCTGTGTGCACACACCCATAGTTCATCGGACAACAGCGAGGACCAAAGGAGAACTGGGGGTCAATTCATCACAGCCCAACTGACAAGTGATAACTTTTAAAATCACCTGCCTACACCAAGGGTTTTCAGAATCACTTCAATGGTGTTGGGGTTTTTCTGGTTTTTACTTTCATTTTGCACATCCTTATCCTGCACCAAATTTCAGTCAGATGTTGACAAAACACATTCAGCCGAATTGGCTGTTGTAGGATAAATCTCTGGGGACAGACACACGAATCACACAGAGGTGGAGAAAATTATTTTCTTTCCAAAAACCCACACTCCCCTCTTACCCACCACCATACCTGACACATACACCTGCTCTCACCTCTCCCTCAAAGCTTTGGCTTTGTAATTCATATCTACTTTTATTTTTTCTGCTCTGTTCTTTGTATGGGTGTTATTGAAAGCAAGGCCAGTGAAGTGCATTTTCTATTTCTAAAGTGAAGTGTGGTTCTCCAGTCTAAGAAACAGTGGTGCACCAACCATTTCAAAGTTAATTGCTGATGTTTTCCTAACAAGCAAGTCAAGGAAAAATCCCAACTCCTATAGCATTCCATTACTGATACGGTCTTTTATGCTTCAGAAGTTCTGAAGTGTTTTTCAAGGCTCTTACAAAAACATGATGCAAAAAAAAGGCACATGTTTTTTATTCAGTTACATGTGATATAAAACAGGTGGCAGAGGACCTGCAAGCAGTGAGGAGGCCTGGACTTTTCTCTATAAAAAGGGCACTAAAGGTTTGTCTCTGCTTTTTCCTTCTAATATCTAATACACAAGTACACACTGGAGAGGTACATCGGCAGTAACTTTGGATAGTTCAAGACAGTTTCTTTGCAAAGCTTAAGCTGCACAATTCTTAAACCTTCAGTTCAAACCCACAACTACACCTTCCAGACCTTGGGCCAGCCTCTGAGTTGTCCCTTTTCTTTTTTAAACACAAAACATCCACGTATTCTGTTGTCACTGACAAGGTTTGTGGACACCCAGCAGATGGGGAAGACCACACAACTTCCCAAGTTCAGCAACCAAAACTGGGGCCACGTTAAAAAAAAGTGTTACCCATAGAATCATAGAGTTGTCAGGGTTGGAAGGGACCTTAAAGATCATCTAGTTCCAACCCCCCTGCCATAAGAAGGGACATCTCCCCCTAGATCAAGTTGCTCAGAGCCCCATCCAGCCTGGCCTTAAAAACTTCCAGGGATGGGGCTTCCA
>VXBO01013781.1:230207-313216 GCA_013400135.1 Rhinoptilus africanus
ACACAGCTTGGTGTCATCGGCAAACTTGCTGAGGGTGTACTCTATGCCACTGTCCCTGTCACTGACAAAGATGTTAAACAAGACCAGTCCCAGTACTGATCCTTGAGGGACTCCACTTGTCACTGGTCTCCACTTGGACACGGGCCCATTGACAGCCACTCTTTGGGTGCAGCAATCAAGCCAGTTCCCATAATCAAATGAAAGTGCAGCAAAAACAAGCAAACTTGACGTAAAGAGCCAAATGCACTCTTTCTATTTGCAAAATCATGAATACCAAAAAGGAAGTCCACACTTGGTTGCATTAATTCCTATAAACTGTACATGAATCAGAATTGCTCTAGTGAACATCAAAATGTTCCAAGCATTAAAAGGCTGTTGAAATCTGGAATTCTCCTTTTACTCTTACACTTGCATTGGCAAAAATGCAGTGCTGAGTACCTGTATTAAGATATTTGATTTTTTTCCTCAGCTCCTTTTAGCTCTTCCGTTCAAAGGCTGAAGGCAACACTTCTTTCCTGGTCCACTCGCTGCAGCGGGCTCATTCCTATTCTTGCCTCACCCCACCACTCTTCTGTCTGCAGACAAGAGGACAGCATCTTTTCCCTGGTGTTGCTTGTGAACCGATGTTAACAATATCATCTCAGCACTAGAAATGTTTGAGATAACAGTGCTGCCATACACTAGGAAGGGGAAGCTGCTCAACTTAAGCATTTTGGTAAATACGGAGGAACGCGCATATTTTACAAAAAAAAGACATTCAGCGCATATACAGGTCACTATTTCAAAGTTTTAGACTGCCAATAATTCCTGCACATTCCTTTGAGTGATACTGCAGACTCCTTTACATTTAAAGAGGAAAAGAAATTTGCATGGCTTCTATATTACCTTGGCTAGCATTCGTTCTGAGCATATGCATAATTACTTACTATTGACAGGCACACACTTAGAAATTTCTGACAATTTAACCTAGATCAAACACTCCCCTAGCCTAACTGATTCGGCATTTATTGCCAGGTAAAACGGTTTAAAAATCTTACTCCAAAACCACTAGTCAAACGTGCAGCAGAAAACCTGTTAGTGCAACATAAAGCAATCAGGCTGCTTATTGTTCACCTACTAAACCGCGTTCTCCCTTCACCCACACTGCACTTGCTGAAGTCATCATTTTCCTGACTATATTTAAAAAGCATTCTTCGCCACCAGCTCTCCAGTGCCGCGTAAGCTAGCTTACATAGCAAAATTTCCTTGTCTCTGTCAAGACTCCTAAAGGAATTAAACCATGCAAGTCATTAGAGAACTTTGATTATTATATTAAATAACAGGTCAGATGATTACAGAACCCATTCAGCATCAAAGGGATTAATTGCTGCTTTAACAGCCAACATGTGCTAGCTGAGCAACACAGCAAAAGTGATATGGGCTGTGGCATTTGATGCTAATGAGCATCGACTCTTATCAGTTTGATAGAGCCAAGGCTTGGCAACATGCTTGCTAGACAAAACCAGAGAAAATTACATAAATCTCTCACTGGAAAAAAAAAAGCCACCACCACACAAAAAGCAAAAAAGGAAAAAAAAAAGAAACCCGAATGCTATCTAAAGGGCAGAACTATATTTGGCTTCACAGACAAGCTACATTGTGATACTCAATGAGAAAGACGATCAGAATTAATTTCAGCTTTAGAAGTGTGGCTTAGTTTCAAATTCAAAACAAAACTGTATGATCTTTAACCTCTCCATTAAAATTTCATATTTATCCTTAATTTGAATTGATCAAAAACTTTGTTTGGACAAAATTCAAGATTTCAGTTCAACTTTGAAATACAAGATATGGGAGAGAAATTGTGACAAATTAAATTTTCATGCTGAAAGCATAATTGAGGTGAGAATATTTCAGAATAACAACTGGCAAATATTGAAAAGTGTTTTGATTTCAACCTTCTGCTGCAAAATGCTTACATCCAAATCCTTTCCAAGCTATCTCTAAAATAAACCCACCGAATCCAGCACAGAGTATTTCGTTGCACGCTGCATGTATGCGCGCAGCAGACCCACTACGTGCTCAGGACTGACTGTTCCTCTCCCCTTTCTAGCAAGGCTCCTCTTGCATGGAAAGGAGCCTCAGCTCCAGATCTACGGATCTCTAAGCCTTCAGACGCTGTGTCTCTGCATTCAGAGGAGAGACCTACAACTGCTCTGTACAGAAAGTCACTGCAAGATAAATGTGGCCATAGGCCCCTGGTAGGAGGCCAGAGGTGCTGACAGCAGGACCAAGTTTGGGGTGTATTATCCTAGGCTGGCATGCCTGTTCGTTGCTCAGCGCATTCACCTTTCTGCCTTAATGTGAGCCAATATACTTTCCCTGACCTTTACTTCCCACAATTCTCAGAAAGCCTGAAAAATTAATATTCAGGCGACTTCTGAGCCTTCATTCTGTATAGTGATGAAGAGAGAGAGCCAGCAGAGGAACAAAGAACCTCTCGCCTCAGCGCAGGAGAGCAGGAGTAAACACAGCGCTTCACCTCCTGAATAGCTACGGCAAACCTGAGTGTCAACAAACCTTAATGACTTACTGCCCCAAAACACCTCTGCCATTATTCAACAGGCAGAATTAAGCGGCGACAGGAAAAGAGCAAAGACCAGCCTGTGGCCCCTATAGATTCTCTGCAGTTGCATGCTGGGGCAGCTCATGAAAGCTCCAAAACAGGCTGTGCTGTCTTCCCTCAAACCAGCTTCCTGTCTTCTTCAATGGCTTTTAACATATCATCAATCATAATATCACTTTTAAGTGTTTTTAGCCATTTCAGGGAAACTGCAGACAGGCAGTTAGCTGCTAAAGGTCACCTTCTCTTCTAGCTCTAGCAGGAGTTAGGATTCACCACAGCCCACTCACTCAGCTGGCGCAGAGTTCGGCACAGTTTACTCTCTCCTGATGGTGGGAATCATTAAGATTCAGTTCCTGCCCTACCTTTACATGTAAAGCATTGCTGTAGGAAGTGACAGTGGTGTTCAAATTGCAGAGCGCCTGCAGGCATGGAGACGGAGGCTTCTTCAGAGTGCTGGGCTGCAGCCCCTGCAGCTGATAAGCAGGACCTCTTGTGTCAAAGGATGTCTTGACATCCTGACCTAAAGACTCAAGCATCCCCAAGATCACAGTGTTTAAGAACACCGACGCTACAATAACACTTACATACTCTGTATGTATGCACTTTCAATAAAAGAGAAACTTTGCTGAAATAAACAGCATCTTTAACCTTTCTCTGGATTTGAGATCAATTCCCAGCATGGATTCACTGCTCCTGTCCATTAATACCATGACTAAACATGGAAGGCTGGCCAAAACTCATTCAGTAAAAATATATTTTTAAAGTAAGAAATAGACTTTAAAAATGGACTCTGAAGTCCCTGAAGCACTCTTTTGCTATTACAACTTCATATACAACTCTTGCCATCCTAAAACACAATGGGCAAAATCCCTGCTGCCATATAAAAACTGAAACATGTATGGCCGAAAACATGAATTACAGATGTGACATTTTTACTAGGAGGTTAAGCTAGTGAGTGATCTCTCCACACTTCCTTGCAGCACAGCTCCTCCGTCCAGGCCCATATTCCCTGAGCGTAGCCATCACGCTGACTGCCAACTGCAGAAAAATGGGAAGCTTACAGCCCACTGACATCATCTTCAATTTCATCTCTGTCCTGTGGTCTTAAGAGCAACAACTCCTCAAAATAAGTGTCAGGACAGCCTTTCTGTTTAATTACTGCATGGATAAATTTCAGTAGGCGTAAGGCTGATGTACAGGAGGAGAATTCTCTCAATGCAAAAATCCAAGCCCGAAGCTCAGGAATACAGGTGAATTTGTCAAGTCTTAAATGCAAAATGATATCTTCGATCCAGACTTTAACTGATTCATGAAACTACAAGTCAGTAGATCAGCTTATCTGAACTTCTGTGTATCACAGGCTCCTGCATTTTTCAACGTCATCCTTGCACTATGTAGCCTCATGCCAGTAGCTAGCTAGTAGAGCATCTTTCACAAAGGTATCCTGTTCAGATACAAAGAGGGGAGGAAAACCGATCCCTTCTGTTGTCTACTACAATGGTTAAGTACCTATTAAAAAATGGGTATCTAATTTACCATTTCAATTTGGTTTCAGTGGCTAGCTTCACGTTCCTTTTCTGTTTTGGCATTTTGTCTTCTTAAAGAAGCTCGAACACTCTAAAGAGCATACCTCAGGCTTTGTTTTAGAGAGCTTAGCACATTGAAATACTGAAAGCACTTTTACTAGCCTCTCATAACTGAGGCTTCTCTGTCCTTTCTCCAGTTTTGCAATATACTTTTTGAAACAGACCCCATACAAAATTGCAAAATATATGTGATCGTAAAATCACTTTCCCGCTCCTGCTAATATTTCAAGGGTCAAATAAACCTTTTTAGCTGAACATTTCGTGAGAGACCTAGAGTAAAGCTGCCAGTCAATGCTTCTTGAGTCACTGCTTTTCAAGCCCCTTTTTTCACATCAGCACCTGCTTTTTCATGAACTGCACTGCCCAACAGGTTAAAAAGCAATTCAGATCACACTGCCTCATCCACTTCATGATGTAACCTTCTGCCAGTCTTCCAGTAACTCGCCAAATTTATCATAAATTCTTATGTACCTTCTGATCTGAAAAACCGTGTAGGACTGTTTTCATACTCATCATCTAAGGAAGCACACCCTCAGCATTCTTGCCTTCTGGGGACGCTCCACGACAAGTGCCTTGTCACATCACTTATTCTGGGAATCTGCAGCATTGTTATTGATGCACACTGATAGCTCAAAAAAAAAAGAAAAAAACAACCAAAAAAACCCCACTAGGAGTTTCACATGCCCCCAGAACTTCAGTAATCTCTACTATAAAACTAACTTACAAAGGTTCTCAAATACTTTTTCTCTCTACTGCCACAAGTTTTCTGGTTGTCCATATGAGCTATAATCTATCGATGTCGGCAGACATTCCTTGGAGAATCAACAGGGAAAATGTAAAGCCAAGGCTGACCAGCAGCAATCTCAATGACTTCTGAAGTCTCCCCCTGTGCTGACGTTCAAGGGCTCTCTAAGTTCCTCTGGGCACCTGGAGTTCTTTTGCTAACAGATGCCAACATACGACCCCAAATTCCTAAAAACTCTCTGCCAATGGGCACCCTGGGTCATATGGTTTGTCTGCTTTAGCCAAGGCAAAGTGCTTGACGCTAAACAATTTGCAGCAGAACTAATGAGTTCTGAAACTTTCTTATCGCTGTCATCTGCAATGTGCAGATTATATCAGCAGTTTTGGGGCCATAAAGCACAGAAAAGTGACAGGAAGACAAGTCTCAGCTCTGAAAATAGGCTGTATCCATGTTTCCTCTCAATTAACAATGCTAATAGCATGTAAACACGTTCTTCATCTTGCAACTGTGGTAACTAACATCAAGTAACTGCCAGGGAAACATTGATTAAAATGAATTTATGAGCATATAAATACATTCTCTCTCCTCTGCAGGAACCACTGTCCATCTCTCCAATGCAGAGCAGAACCCAAGCTGCCACGACCACAGACCACTTTGAAGAAAAATCAGCCTTGGTATGATGGATATTTCTAATGGAACAATCTAACAAATACCACATCCCTCTACCTTTTTGCTTTCTTTACACATAACTGACATAAAACAGAGCAAAAATCCAATTAAATTTCTAAAAACAGGTCACCTCTAAAACTCCCATATACTTTCTACAAGACTGCCAAGGAATTCTCATACAGACCTGGACCTACTCCAACCTGAAATACATTTTGGTGCCCTAAAGCTCATGGAATCTCAAAAGGACAAATTATTAATCAATGTCCCCTACTCAAATGCATTCTGCAATGTTGCTAGCACAAAATGGCTGTTTGCTATGAGCGGGCAAAATGATTTATTTAGTATATATACATATAGCCTCTGAAGCACTGCAGTCCTTCTGACAAAGAGGCATACAAATGTGAGGATTATGCAGATAAATCAAAGGCGCAAGACCGGATTTTACTGTACTTCCACTGTGTGTGTATATATGTGATTTACAACTAGTTTCAGATGAAGTTTTGTAATATTTGAACATTAAAAGCTCTTGTTTTATAAAGCTGACTACCACTTTCAAATACCTATCTTCCTACCCCTGTGTATTGACTAATACATTAAGCCAGAATAAGCTAGAATACTTTTTGCTTCACAGCTATTGAGAAACTCCTAACCATGATTAGATTAGCTGAGTTCAACCCACATCAAAATGATTTCTGGGATGTTCCTACAGCACATTTCATCTAGTACATCTGCATTATTTATGGCATTTACACAAGGAGACTTGAAGGCTTTTATAAACCAAGACACAAATCAATATCAGCTCTTAGCAGATGGGGCCTTAGTAGGGTTCCACAGCAGCATGGTTCCACACCGAGCAAACTCTTTCAACTGAATGGCTGGTAACACAGAAGGAAAGGTTCACTTAGAAAGTTGAGAATTAGAGGCACCCTCGGCACCCAACCTTTCGATGAGGACTGTGCTCATTTAGAGGGCAGGCAGTCAGGGCTAGGTTTGCAGGCAATAGGTCACTTAAACTGCTTCACAACATCAGACTGCAAGCAATACGATAGCTCCGTTTCATTTCCCTCCCCAAGCTCAGATGAAAAGGCTGTTAACACAGATGGCATTCCCTGTCAGAGGCACCACGGACTGGGGAAGAAACGGATAGGAGGCAAATTCGGTTTGGCACTCAGTCAGGGCAGCAGCGCGCTCCCAAGGAGACACTTCTCAGCCTCCACTGTGTTGGTGCTTGCTGTAGGCAGCACGGGTGGACGGGCAGAACCGGCCTGAGGACGAGCACTGGGCAGGAGAACCAGCTGGAGACACAAAGCCTTAGTTCCTCAGTGAGGGAAAGACCCTCCCCACATCCATGTAGATACAGCCCACAGCTGGGCCAACACAGGACGGCAGATGACAGTAAGGTACGTGGCTACACATCTGCCTGTTTCCAGATATTGCTTTTAATTCGCCTCGGCTGGTCTTTATAGATAAATGCTCTTCACAAAGAACGGATCGTTATTTGAGGCACTTACAGCAGAGGTCTTCCACCCTGATCCGTTTGTTTTTCTAACCCACCTAACTTGCGCACTGAAAATTGATGATAGGTTGGGGGTTTTTTTCGATTTAGTGAAATCAGTTTCTCTTCAGAGATTTCAGCAAAAGAACCTTTTAAACATCTATTTATAGAGCAGTGCATGGCAATCTGCAGTAGTGAGAAGGAAAAAGGAAAGAATGATAAATTATCCAACGTGAACTTCCTTTAGAACAGTAACCTGCAACAGAAAAAACAGATTACATCCCTGTTCAATTCCTTGCTCTACAAAGGCTCAGTAAAAGGATTTGTCCCCTTAACCAAATAACAAAACCAAGGGCCTTTAAAATATTTTTTTTTAAATCAAAGAAGTCTCAAAAGGTCCCACCAACTCAGCCTTCTTTAGCTGACAAACAATAGGCAACTTACGAAGACCTTTCTTCCCAACTGTTATATTTGAATCAGGGCTAGCAAGAAAAAAAAAAAAAAAAAGACAGAAAATCCTGTTAGTCTTAATTAAAATCATGCCTTGCTCGGCTGGCACGGGTTCTACTTTCATGAGATTTATGAGTTCATGATCCTGACAGCTCTCCATGAGTTCTTTCTGGAGAAAAAAGGAACAGCGAAAGCAATGACTGAAATGCTAAAGCAAAATCATGAGGGAAGAAAAATTTTCCATGGTTAATCAGTCTATTCTTCTCTTCACCAGTGCTCCAGAAAATTACACTTCTCCGCCACTCCCATAAAAGAGCAAAAGGCTGCTAGACAGGAGACCAGCTCATAGGAAAGTATAGTCTTCTTCCTTAGACATCCCTCTTCTGAATTACCAAGGACAATATCTCCTGTGCACACAAGCAGCAGCAAGCCACAGAAAGGCTCTGAGGCCTTCTCTTCTGTATCCAAAGCTGATGTGGCTCAAAATGTAGTTAAGAGACTCCTTCATAAAACAATGAACCCTTACAGACGCCTACCATGGGAATTCAACCTTCTCGACTTGAAAGTAGCAAAAGATTTAACAAACCACATGTATAAGTAGACGTGGCGACTGTCAGTAAAGCAGCGGGCTGGGGATGCTGGTACATTGCCTTACCTTTGCTAAAGGCTTTGAAGCAAATAGTTGATTCCTGAGAGGCTACTGACAGATAAAACTTATGTAAACATTAAAAATTGCCATACTGATTCAGGTAGCTCAGTGTCCCAACTTCCAAAGTGGCTAGAAATGGGAGCTCAGGTAACGGTATAGAAGCAGACCAGAATAAAATGTTACTGCCCCAGAAAGAACTCTTACTTCTAGCCGCATGCAGTTCAAGATGATATGTGAGGCAGAGGTGATATCCGTATCCCATGACTGAATTTTCTTCCATTAATTTGTATAATCCTTGCTTTAAATTCACATAACCTTTTAGGTATTTCACAGCTTAACTAATTTTTGCATGAAGCGGTATCCCTTTGGTTTGGGTTTATCTGATCTTCTGGATGCACCCTCTTCTTGTAGCTCCTCTTCATCTTCTCTATGACATTTATTATTTTTTACAAACTTGTATATTCTCTGCCATCTCCTTTTCATCCTGAAGAATTGTCATGTACATCAATGTTCTTCATAACACATCTAACATTCTTCACACATAATACAACTAACGGTTTAGTTGGTGCATTTTAAATATTAAGTCTAGAGTGATACAGCACCATAAACAGAAAAATGAAAGAAAATAAAGAAAAGCAATAACTTTACAATACAGTCACTGTAACGTGGCTTTGGGAACACTGGGATATGTGCAAATCCCAAGCCTAGTGCTGCAAAAAGGACAGGGGTTACTTTATGCATGAGTGTGGGGGTAGTTGCACACGTAGTCGGGTCGCTGACTCTGATGAAGGGAAAATGAAATAATACCCTGAAGTCTGGGGCAAGTTTTATAACGAGAACTTAAAATAGCTTTTTCTTAATTTTTTCTTTAACTGTTTACTGCTGGCTTCCTTCAATAATTTTAGGCTGTTACCACAATTCTGCTGCTGTTCACCTTCTTGTGTCTCCTTTTTGCAGGTTTTGAGACAAAATGTCTTGGGTATGGTCAACGAGTACAGAGAAGGCCTCCAAGAACAAGGAAAACACACATGGTTCTTCCCTCCAAATCTGCCATGAAACATCAGCAGCAGAGAGAATACTGAACTGCTGGAGCCTTGATTTTTCAAGTGAGACAAAACCAAAAATCCTGCCCACTCGATGAGCTTTACAATGTTCAGCAGAAGCAGAAAGCTGACTTTCAGTACCCAGATAAATTTCTGTTTTGGTGGCAACTCTGGAAATTTGCCTCCACAGCTTCAGTTCAGATGTTCCTCATTTCTCACCCTAGACTGTCACATGGTGAACCTGTGCAAGGTTAGTACCATTGCTGCGTTTCAGCAGCACACCAAAGAAACCACAGGAAAGTCTCAGAACGTATCCTCTACAGCCTGTGATGCTTCCATAAAGGAAACCCAGAATATTTCTGGGAAAAGGGCAGTAAGATTATAAAACAGTGGTCAAAAAGAAAAATACAGACATCTTTCCTGAGGCTAGGAGAAAGCATGCTGTGCTAAACAATTTAATAATTAAATTGAAGAAGAAAAACCATTGTAATTAACATACAAAGAACTGGCATGGCCTAGCTAATCTCATCATGAAGAGATTGAATAAAGTAGCATGCGTTTTATGGACCATTTTAATCTGGCAAGCAATTAATCGTAAGAGCACTAAGTCAAACGAATAGATTTCCCTTTAAGGAGATCACATTCATCATCTGTAATGTATTCTAAACTGCAATTTGTTAGCCAGCCCCTGAATTTTACAGAAGACATTTACTGTCTTCCTTTAGTAGAGAAGTGATCCCTGACTGACAGGAGGGAGTGGCTTCCGTCTTTTTGAACCAGCTAGCCTATTAACACTAATAGGTTCTGAATCATTGATGCAGGAAACAAATAACTTACAAAAAGCAGGTACAAGTCTTTACAAGCCTTGTACTTTAGAAAACACTACAACGGTATTTACCAGACTATTTGAATCACTTCCTAATCTGCTGACCAACCTGATCTGACCCACCTCCGTAATGCCCTGGAGCTGATAACGTTACCCATGGGGGCAGGGGGAATTAAAAAAAAAACAAATAAACAAACAAAAAAACCCCCACCCCAACTCTTGCTCACTGAGAACCTCAGCAGGCATGTCTTATCTGTGCTCCTCCTGGTGCAAGTCTGGGACTCTGGCTCTCTCCATCCTCTCATATTCTCAGCTGGAAGAAAATCCTTCCTTGACTAGTTTTAGATGGAACTAGATCCATTTAAGTTGGTTTTATAGCTGATCACAAAACTGTCCCAGACCCTCAATGCTTTTCATGTTCGAAATCTTTTCACTTCCAGCTTTTATTTATGATACTCCCTACCTATTTGTTCACATTCCAAGTTTCTCTTTAGCTTTAGAAGCTATTCCACCTCGCTTGTGTTCCCCACTACATTAGTAACCACTAGTTTCCAGTTTGCTGGATTAGGTAAAGCACATACCAAGTGTCTTTTGGAAGGAAATGATGATTCCCATTGTTTGTGTCTGCACCTGTTCCCATCCAAGTTTATATTTCTAGAAGATGCATTTGAAGGCCTCCTCTCTTCCTAGGAAAGGCTTTCTCTTGAGAAGTTTCCTACTCAATGTAGAGGGCATTATTGTTCTTTTACTTGAGTGCACCATTTGGATCATGAAGATTAGCAAGCTGAAAGCAACCAAAGCTTACATCCTCCAGGTGTCCTTGGGCCCAAACTGATTCCCCTCCAATCACAGCAAATGCTTTAAAAAATTAAGTGTTATCAAACAGACAAAAAGGCCTCAAGAACCATTCAGTGCATCTAAGTCTTAACAGGGACTCCTAGAGTTTACCAAAAGATACGTGGCAACATTTCACTTCATTTAGAAACCACATAAAATTCACCCAACTCAAGTGGGGCTATGGACTATGTGTGAAAAAAGATTACTAGAGAAATACAGCTTCTGCCAGTGCCTTCCTGCCCCACTGTCACTCAGAATCAATTCAAAAGACAGATTTCTTCAGACTAATGACAGGATGAGACCTATGCCTGGCTGCTTTCAGTCCTCTTCCATCCTGGTAATTTCCGTTATGCTCCACTCAGGTTGAAGGCATGAATGTAAATTAGCTCCAAGCCAAATCAAAATTAAATAAATAGTCCTGAAGATACAGTGCAATGAAAAAAGAAATTAACAAAAAAATAATCCATGAGCTGTGTTCCAGACTAAGTTTAGTGGCTACTGTCTCATTCCAAAACCACTTACAACAAAACTCATATTAAACTTACTATGAGCAAATACTGCTTTACTGCACTTTCAAAAAAAGCAGGGCGGAAAACTTACAAAAGCAAAATTAATCAAAGTACATATTTTGGTAGTCTGGAGGGGAAAAAAACACAGCAAAAAGATGGCTATGCTTCAGAAAATCTTGTGATGGCTAAGCCTTTAAACTCCTCTGACCTGAACCCAAGTGCACAGTATTGTTTCCTGATGTCTTTCTGCAATATAACATCATACTCACAATTAGACCAATACCACATTAGAAAGACAGCAAGTGCAGGCACAATTCATTTAACAATTAATCTACCCTAGCTATCATTTTCACTTGTCATTAACTGCCTCTTAAATGCCCTCAATTTCATATAACCATAGACTCTTCCTTTAAACATACACGCAGGGGAATATACCATTATAGGCATTATTCAAAGAAGCGCTTTCTGTCCCCATCATCAACCACAGCATTAATCATACTGAGTAGTTTCTTCTCACAAATGACTGAGTTGCGTAGTTGGATCTCATCAGCAGGATCCAATTTACTGATAAGTTCACAGAACAGCAGACAATACCGGGCATCTGCAGCAACACATAACGTGAGTCCTTTAAGTTTTTACCCTTTTCTGATCTTTCAAAGAAAGAAAACAGATGCCAAGCACCCCATGCTCCCACTGATTTAAGTAAGTGCTCTACTCGGCATTTTTACCTGTTGGACCCAGAGTTAACATAAAGCACAGTGCACTCAAAAAAAAGCAGGATTTCTAGCTTCTTTTACCGTTTGACCACGAAGTGAAGAGACTGCTCTCTAAAAACAAATGGGTTAAGTTGGAAAGGACCTTTGGAAGTTGCGATCCAACTTTCTACTCAGCACAGGGACAGTTAGGCCAGTTTAGTCACAGCTTTGTCCAGGCAAGATTTTAATAACTTCAGGGATGGAGACAGCACAAACTCGCTGAGCAATCTGTTCCAGTATTGGATCACTCATGTTGAAAAAAGTTTGGGAAGAACCTCCCTTACTGCAATCTGACTTATTTCATTTCCTGGCCAGCCGTCAGATCTCGGAGCAGTCTTGTGCTGTGGCTTCTTCATTTCTGACAGAAGTTTATGCTGCAAGAGAAGTCACCAAAGAAGGAAAAAAAATAGGTGCTACCCAGCGAGAAGTGCACAGCCTGCTCCTTCAACAAGGCTCCAGTTATCACACACGGGCTACCCTCAGAGCAACCACAGCTTCTGAATGCTAATGAACAAAAGCATCGAGAACAACATATGGCAGACGTACTGCTTTCTGAGTTTAGAAGGGAATGTCTGCCTCAGACGAGCTCATCTCAAATGTCCATAAAAAGCTAATGTCAAGCTCAGATTCCAAAGCAAAGAGTGCTGCAAAATTACAAGGAGGACATTAAATAATTATTTTAAAAGTATAAGTAAAAGTAATTGTCCTTTGCTTGCGTACAGTGCTCTGCTTAAGAGGCTCCCTGTTAAGCCTTTTCAGCCACCCCATGAAGGGCATTTTATAAAGTATATCACATTCATGCCCCTCTGTCAGCAGCAAGAGCTTTACATTAATTAACACAACACACAGCCTTCTTCCAGAAGGATCCAGTTTAAAATTCCTCATCCAAAGTGTGGGCAATATCACGAGTTTGTTTAGAATAAAAGGCATTTATACTGTCCTCAAAGCACTTACCAGCTACATTTTCTATAGCGGATAGAAGCATTTTTTCACAGTACCCAAAGCCATCATTGAAATGCAGTGTTTGAAATCATCTTTCCCTTGGCCACAAAGGTTGCATTACTTCCCATCCCACACAGACTCAAAAACTTTCCATAACTCCAACTAACAAGAAGAAAAATGTCACTGTAATTAACACACAAAGTGATGACCTAATTAATCACTAAAGCAGCAACACAAAAAAAGCTTTTCAGCCTTCAAAGTCTCCCAGCAAAGTCAGGCAAAAGGATTGCCAGGAGCTTTTAAGGCCATTCCACTTTAGGCCATCCTCAAAATAAGACACATTTCAAACCATGTATTTATCTCCTATCACACAGGAGCCCACTGCAGCGAGACGCCTTGAATGCATCAGCGATCTCCTACTCAAGACTCCCTTTTGAGTAGCACCCAAGTTCTCACTTTCTGGGCTCACGGCAGCATTGGCTCAAGCCCAGGACCCAAACTGAAACTTCAGGCAGTGGTTACGTTGATATTTCTCTTTACAGCAAGAACAGCTTGCAAAAATCATCCTGCACTATAGCAGCAGAAACAAGAAAACATGTGCTTACAGCCCTGCAAAGAGTCGCATCAGCAAACTGATGACAGTGGACATAAATTTAAAAAACACTTTGCAGCATATTAGCCTAAAACTGGTGTAACGGGTCAACAGTGCTAAGAGAGCCCATCCTGTTGTTACTAAGGTAACACACCTTTGACAGGGCTGACACAACCACTCACATATCTGTACATAATGAACCAGGCTTGAGACCTGGCCCAGGCTAAAACACACTGGTTTGTTCTATTTTTCCTGCCTAGATAGTTTTATCCTGGGTCAGGTCCCTCATGTCCTCCTTTAGACGAAGCTGCACAACTTGGGCTGCTCCCCACAAAGGGGACGGAGGAATGGATAGCAGGGGAATCCTCCTGCTCAGCAGCTCTGTCAATTTATAGCTGCTCCAGGCAACGGCAGCAGCACAGGCTGAAGAAGCACACAGGGGCAGTTTTGCCAGAGTTCACATCCTTCAGCTAAGCCCTTATCAGCAGGAGATATCCGAATCTGATACCCGTCAGAGATGAATTCTTCATGAGATCACCGTTACCTTAATCCAGTTGGCTTTGATTGCTGAGAAACAGCCACACACACGGGCATTTCTGACTGCTGAACCTTTACGGTTAGCATCCCTTGAGACAGGCAACAGAAATCTGACCTCAAGGCTAAGGGAGAAATTGCTACCTCAGAAGCATTATGCCACCACTTTCTGAATTATTCTTCTAGCTACGAGAATTAGAAAAAAAATTTTAAAACTAAAAAAGGTAATAGCAAAAGATTGCATACCGAGATTCCCCAAACAGCCAATTGAATTCAGACCACCTGAACCTCTCGTGTAACATATGGTCTCTAATTGGACAAACAGATACTAGAGCCCAAAATATTTCCATATTTTGGAAGGAAAAAAAAAATAATTCACAAGTCACTCGAGCTCCCTTTTTTTTTCTCCAGGCAGCATTTTACTTTTGCCTTAGTCTTGGCTATACCAACTAGTATTTACTGACGGTTGTGAAGCTAGCCCCTGTGCTGGTAGGGCGATACAACCCCCTCTGCCTTCAGAACACCTGAACTCTGTTCACTAAAAGAAACACACATCCCATTCAAAGTCTTGGAAACAAGATGCCCTCCTCTCACTGTTTCCGGGGAACTGAGCTCCAGATTCTAGTGCAATCTTCAAACAGACCGCAGCTCTGCAGCCATGCTAACAATGTATTATCCTTGCTTTCACTTCAAGATAAGGTAGGTACTTCATTACCTTAATGAGCAGATGTACTTAATGAGCAGGTACTTTGTCAATATAGTCCTAAAGGAAGAATTAAGAGAATAGGGCATTTACATTTCTAGAGCAAAGCCAAGTTTTAGGCCCCCCACTAGTGTAAGTTAATAAGAAATACATGTTACTGGATTTTGAAAAGCTTTTTTTTTTTCTTTGTAAGTACACATCCCACAGCCCAGACTTTCAGAGGGAATAATAATTCTGACTGCTGCCGTGAGCAACAGATTTCTTTTAAACAGAAGGAGCAAAACAGCATTATACTACATCATTTTTCAAGGGATAAAGGGGTTACTTAAGCTCACAATGATTTTTACATTGTTTGGGTTATGAAGAAAGCCGCTTAATGTTCTCTCTCAGTTAAAGCAAACCTTGAAAGCTAAATTTGAGACCAGTGGAGTTCAGAGTCCCTTATACTTACCCAAAGAATAAGAACAGCATGGGCAAAGTTTCGACAAGCTATAAACAGCTGGTTCAAACTGCGCTTCAGTCATGTTCCAGTAGGGCCCGTTCTTGGGGCCAGGAGAATCTGGCTGCAGAGGCTATTCATGTCTTGCTTCCTGACTGCATTAGAGCTACCAGCAAAGATGTCGACTGTAAGGTTGAAATCTATCAATTAGGAATTGAACTCAGGCCAGCCACAGTACCAGAGAAATAATTAAGATTGTTCTCATAAGCAGGATGAAAAAATACAACCATTCGAAGCGAGAAAACAGCAAACCTTTTTGGATTTTGTGCTGCAACAAAACCCCCAAATTGTTTACAAGACTGCATCCCAGCTTTGCAGCACATGCTTTAACAAATTACTGAGCTCATACATAACTTGCCTGTGCCCAGCAACAGGATACGAGACCAAAAATATCTGCAAACGAGTCAGGAAAATAACTTCCGACCAAAAAATATTATATCCAGTCATGAAATAAAAGAAAACCACTCCCAATGCTAACATATATTTTCCACTATTTTTATGTTTCTACAGAGAAAGCTATTTGGCAAGCAAAACAAGAATTTCTTGCCTGGGCCACACTTCTTCAGAGCAGGCAGCGCAAAGCCACTCACATAAATCAAACAGGAGACCACGATCACACTGTGAAGTCTCTTTCACTTTTCTCCTCTACTGACTGTTCTCCCAAAGCTCCAGACTAATACCAAAGCTCAAACCGTGTGTCAAACATCATATTTCCAAAGTTGAATACACTGCTTTCAAGAAAAAATTGCTAGCAGCTGAACTACCTCCATCTTGTAAACCCACAATCTGCACCCATGAATCCAGTAAATGAGATCCGCAGGCAGGAATTCCCATATTCACAGGGCAGTTGTGTTTCGTACAGAGTAGATGAAATCTGGGTTGCCACACCTCTGTAATGGAGATAACATTTCTCAGCAAACTTTTCTAAGTAGCCTACAGACCCTGGCTAACTTTCCAAAAGATTCACATCTCAAGGAAGAAACATTTCCCACAAAGTGTCCAGGAAGACAAAGGTTCCCAAGTGGGTACATTCTGCAGTGAGATGTCCACCTTACGAAAATCACATGAACTAAGATACTTGCTGAACTGAGAACCTGACTGCCAAACAGCAGCTGTGCTGCAGAAGAGTTTCCTTTCCGCTCAAACAATCCTCCCTTGAAGAGATGCCTCACCTCTACAGCAATCCTTACAGAGGAGCAGAAATATAGAAGTGGATCCTTTTGCAAGTTCCTTCTTAAAAGACCAACTTGTTGACTTTGTGACACGAGGAAAGGAGATGAAAGGGGCCAATACAATTGCAGGCATTGGAAAGAAGCTAAGCAAGTCAGTTAAGCCAGGCTGCCACCCTGGGAATAAATGAATTCAAGTTCATCACCACCCCAATGCAAAAAAGCATTGCTTACTATGAGGATAAAATTAGAGAAAGTGATCCCTGCAGCATGGCTTTCAAGTGCATCGAAGGAAGAAAGCCGTAGCTATGGCATCTTAGACAGAGGCATTTCTTTGCCATACAAACAGCTTTGCTCAAAATCAGCATCAGCTCTAGAAACCTCAAGTCACCACACAAAGAAATTATTCCTCCCAAAAACCTACTGCAAAAAAAAAAAAAAAAGTTGATTAAAGAGAAAACAGGCTTGACATTGTCAGAGTCCCGTCCCAGGCAGCAATGACTGAAATGGAAGTTACTGGCAGAAAGAGGGAAGGTGACCTGGGATGCACCTGACTTGCTGAACCGTGCTGCTGCGCTCGTGAAACCGGTCCATACAACACTGTTCAACTAAAAGATTTGCTCTCTGGATTTGGGCCAGTAGCAGAGACAGCATTTAATTAAGCCGCTGCATGAATGAGAAACAATGAAGGAAAATTATAGCAGAATGAAAATTGGCTACAGCTCTGTCAGAGAAGCACACCAAGATAAATCAGCTAGTAAATAAAGAGCAATAACTGAAAACTAACACTGCTGTCTCAAGAAGAAATCAGATAATGCAAAAGAAATGAAACACTAGTTACACGACTGCAGAAAACCCTAAACATTAATAAAAATACTGGAAGCACGGGTAGAGTGCCATGAAAAGATGAAACAAGGCACCCTGAGATAGGAGTGCTGCTTCTTTTATTTTTTATTCTTCTGTTATTATGTTGCTGGTCACAATGGCCTAGTAGTGAGGTCTTTCCCTTTCGATCCATGTGCTTCCTCTGTTCAGGTGCCAGCTAATGCCAGAATCTAATCATGTCAAAATCTGTTGCTCCTAGCAAATAAACTTTCCATACCAGAATACTGTAAGGTCAAGTGAAAAACAAGCAGCGGTAGCAGATGAACTCTGGGTAACCAAGCTCCACTATACACACTGTGGTATTTCCAGGAGCTGTTCCGCTGTGCCAGAGTTCCTATGTAACAAGAAAAGGACACAAGAAACACATGAAATGACAAGAAAGGTTTACTAACTTTGCTCCTTCAAAGAGGAGTGAAGTGGTTACAGGCCACTGGAAAAGACCTAGAACCAAGCCAGAACCATCACCCAGAATCCACTTACTTTCAGTTTTTCAGCATCATAATTTTTTCAGGCTACCACTTGAAAAACATGATGAACTAATTATTCAATAGTTTACATACATAAAGCCTGAGAGTGTTCTTACAGCAGTATTCGTAACAACTTGATCCTTAATCTTGGCAAAATTACATTAGGAAGTACCAATAAAATAGATTTACGAGTTTCTCTTTGGGTTTTGTAGCTTTTCTTGAAAAAAAAAATAATGTTGGCTGTCTTGTACTAGCCTGTGATATGAGCTCGGAGTGATTAGTAGTGACAGCATGTCAGAGGTCATTACCATTAAACACACCTCAGTGAACAATGCGATGGAGTTGTTATTCCACCAGTGGTAGCCCTCACAAGCGGGTTTGAGAATTGATGGGGAACAAACTCCAGGTCATGCTGGGCTAACCTGCATCCCTGAGCACCCTCTGCTGCTCAGCGCCGGCCAGCCTGAGCCGAGCAGTTCCACACGGTCCATCGGTCCCAGGGGTTACATACGCACCCAGCACAAGGCTGCTGCTGAGAGGGTCACACCTGAGCAGCCTCAGCCAATGCTCGTGGTTCATCTCGGAGAAGTTGGAAACAAGCAAGCAGCTTGGATTTTTCAGCTTGGAAATTATGGCTTTAGATTAGCCTGTTGTCAAACGCAAGATGTTTGTGTCTGATTTTTATATAAATATATACGTATTTGTTAGTATATCATGTGTATGCATAGGTATTCATATACACACAGATATCCATATACACATATATGTGCATATATATACAAAGTATACATACAGATATCCATATTTTTTATATATATATATATGCACATACATTTTCTTGACCATTTATTTTCATAAACGGGCTTTAAGCTTGCCCTCCCTTTTTCATTCTCTTACTCATTGGCAAGAAATGTGTGTGTGTCCACATAAGTCTGTACAGAGAAGCAGAGGGAAGGAGGGCAGTGTGTGTGTATATATATATAAAAACATCGATATAAAAACATATCGTTTTTACACAGTCTCAGCTGGCTGTAATCCATAGGCCTCCACTATATACAGAAGCTCTTATCTATCAGCAGGTCTTCTTTTATGTATCCTGCATAAATGCTACAGCCATCCACTGCAACATGACTGGGTCAGCAGCATTTAGCTCTTCTCTCCCCGTGAACAGATGCTAAATTCCTTGCTGTAAAGCAGAACAATGCTGAAGGTACTATGTGGACTGCTTGCAGCCGCTTGTTTTCTAACAAATATTTGAATGGAGTCTCCTCCTCTGTCAAGGTTTTCAATAAGTGTAGCTCTATGGAGTGCTAGCAATTTAACATGAGCTATAGCTTCAGAGCAGGGATGCCAGGTATCCTACAACAAACAAGTACAGCCCAATCTGGCCTTCTTTCACTCAAGTAAAATTGTAAACGTTCCCTCAGAGTACTCCTGCCCAGACTGGCAGCAAGCATAACTGTTTTATACACATCCATGCGATGCTTTAAGTGCTCCTCCCAAATCCTCCATCTCTCCTTTACAACCCCAAAAGCAGCCTTGGGAGAAGCAGCACCTCCTGTACAAAGAATAAATATCACACAGGGTGGCTCACGTGGAACACAAGTAGCTGCAAGATGGAAGACTGAATAAAAGCACCCAAGCGAGGATTGCAGCGTATGCTACAACAGCACAAAAAAACACCTTTTAGAAAAAAAAAAAATCCTATCACCTAGCTCCATACTGCAAAATTACTCTCTGCTTATTAAAAGTGTTTCAGTGAGAAAAATAAAATTACTTTAAAAATGATGATGTAACTGAATTTCAGGCAATGGGGAAATTCAGTCTATTAATCTTTGAGTTAATCTATTTATTCTCCTTGAAAAAAACCTGATGAGGAGACAGTCTATTAGAAGAATACAGGGATTCAGCTGCCACCTTCCTCACTGAGTAAGCAATCAGAAGATGCCCCTTTGAACCCCACGTTAATAAAATTCTCATTAAATGCAAACCTGCACAGTGTTATCTTAAAAAGGCTCATTAGCTTATAAAAAAATTCCTTGTCTCAAAATGTGCTTATTTCCTCATAGGTGAAAAGGTGAGTTTTCAAACCACCAACTGCTGCAGCTTCTGATTTCACCCCCATCAGCGCTGCAGCTATATCTTGCAGTCCATCACGTCTCAATTATTTATGTAAGCCACAGAGACAAACCCACAGATAGAAGGTATAATCACTATTATGGGAAAGCACAGTAACAGGGATCACTCATTCCAGTACGGTATGTAAGATTTCAACCAGATAAGGCTATTATTATTCTGTCTTCTTCAAATTTTAATTTTCTTTAGGTTGGGCAGAAATTACGTATTGTCTGTAAAAAGGAGAGGTATGGAGAGAAGGTAGGAACAGCCTCCACGTCTCTCAATACTCAAACACATTTGTGACTGCTCTTTTCGCTGTAGTAAAGACTAGAAAAATCGGATAATCAGCAACAACAAAACCCAATCCAACTGCCTAGTGGAGAACAGGGTCCAACTACAAAGTAGTTAATACCATAATAGGATGCACAAAATGGGATCTCTCTCTGCAGCTGTTTAAACAAGACCATGTCAAAGATTCTCTAGGTATTACTCATCCTGACTCTGTATTAAAGCAGTTAATCAGCTGACCTCGCCAATCCAGGACCGTGGGGTACAAGCAGGACTGATGTGTCTCCCCAACAGTTACTCCTGTAAGAGAAATACGCTGCAGCCTTGAAAAGTTGTCAACAACTCACCACTGCGCTCCTGGCAGAAATGCACATAAGATGGTACGCTAGGGTTTAAGACACTTGTTAAAGGCCACCACGCGCATGTGCACAGAGATGTTTTTACATTTGTAATCTTTCCCTCCAAAAGCCTCAGGATAAGGAAATGACAATTTTTATTTATTTTTAAATAGCTGTTGTAATAAGATGAAGATACAAACCAAAGTGTGACTTTACACTGCACTGTCACAGCAAAAAGCAGGCAATTGTTGCTCATAAAAGCTTTCCAGAGCGAGGGAACAAACTGAAGGAAAAATCCCATGTGAGGTGGATTTCTCTAAACTAATTTCTTTCATGGCAAAGGCATCCAAATAAGAAACAATACACTAAGACCCCTCTAAGGAGAAACCAAAGAGGCATAAACAAACTGGCAATCTAGACAATAGGGAGCTAAGCCAGGTTCAAACCAGCATGTCCTTATCAATGCACAAGATAATTACATCTTATGAAAATACTGTCATTCATTAACATACTGTGTTTCTCTAATAAAGCCATCAGCCTGACAGCCCTAAAAGGTTTATTCTCCTCAAGCTGCCCCTCTCCTTGTTTCTCTTTGGCGATTTGTGCTTGCAGCATCTCCATGACTCCACAACACAGAGCCACAAGCATCTGTGCACAAGGCTCCAGTTTACGCTCCTGGTCCAACAACAGAAGAAAACGTGGCTCTAGTACTAAGGGTCTTCCTACAGACCTTGCTGCAGAAGTGGGACAGCCAACGGACCAGGACAGAATGGTCTTTCCCAACAGACTGCAGAAAGCTTCAGGCCTTGGAAGGCTCAAGGTGTTGCTCCAAGAATTACCCTCTTGTCCTTCTGCTGCATGAGCTGTAACTTTTGAACACCTAAATTCAGTCTTTAGGCCAAAAAGGAGTATTAAATTATCACAGACCTTTCACTTCATCCATTTTCCCTGTACTGAGATGAGTCTTTTGAAACTTTCTAAAGCATGTTCTCACAAAAAAAGGCATCTATCTAGTCCTAGCCACCACTTTGACAGTGTGATGTTTCACTCACTTTCAAAAAAGCACAGTACGTTTGGATTTATCCAGCATCCAACAACTGGCTGCTTTGAAATCTATACAGTTAAAGAATCTTCAAATGTAATATTTTTACTATGAGAAGCAAACACACCCTCACTTTTTTTTTTTTTAAGAGGAAATGGGTTAAATCAAACAAAGTTCTCCGAAGTCTAATCCCTCTCCATACCTTGTATCATCTCTAATTTAGGCCTTGTCTAATTTCACTGAGGGAAAAGCCATGAAAGTCATTCATGAAAACTTAGAAGCTAGTTAGCTTAGAAGCTAGTGAAAGATCACATGAAATTTTAACATATGTGCACAGTTGGGTGGAGCAGGGGAACGCTACCCAACACACCAGCAGTTTCACTGGATCCAGACAGCACCATGCATGGAACACGTCTGATAGGGGCTGTCCAGGGAGGGGTACCACAGTGCCAGTTTTCTGGTTGTATCTTGTCTCAGTTCCACGCTGATCTTTACAAAAGCAGCTGTTAAGCCAACAGGAAATGAGCCAATGCAAAATCTTGGTTGCACAAGCCATGGATGAGCACAAACCCTTCGTAATCAATTGCTTTTTTTATCTCTTCCCAGTTTAGACTTCTCTCCCTAGGTACACAGAGAACTCCCAGGGCAGACACTTTCTGTCACATTAAATGACATTAATTTACCAACAGTTATGTGTTCTGCTGCCTCACTCCGACTGCATTATCTGCCCACAAGTGTTCATTTATGTCTGTTTACAAAAAATAAAAATAAGGATAGTAGCAAAATAAATCTTCTGGAAACATACATGATGTTATTAAGCTTACAGACTTACTAAGGGAACCTTTAAGGTGGTTTATAGACATGTAAGATGTATATTGACTTGAAAGATGCCCTCAGAGTTTGTCCTACGATCTGTTTTGTAGTGAGGAAAATGACAAGCACTAGTGATGTAGCAGTACTGAGCTACTTGGTGTTGCATAGATACCAAGTGTCTGGAGTGACTGCAGAGGTGATGGACAGATATTTTTTTCAGTATAAATACTCATATCTTTTATGGTTTGTTTACAAGACAGAGATAAACAGTAGCTTCTCTCTCTCAACATTCTTTCATTTTCCAATCAATCAGATCCATGTGCCTCTCGCCCAGTACCCAGCTTGGTCAGTACTACCTGCCTCAGAAGCCAGGAGAAGAAGTTATTGCTGTCACGAAGGAACACAACACAAAAGCACCCCCAGATATTCCTTAGCCTTGCAAGTAGAACATAACTTCTGCCCTTGAACAGGAGGAAGAGGTTTAAGAGAATACTGAAATGCCCTTAAATAATCAGTTTTAAACACACACAAAAGTCTTGCAACGTCAAAAGGGGCCTCGAATCTGCTTATTACAGCTGGCTTATAGTCCCCTTCATAGCTTCATAGAATTACAATAGAATCACGCAACAGAAATCCATTAGGTCCACAATTGCTCTGCCAGCACAGCATTGTCCCTACTGTATAACTTCTCCCAAGAATGCTGTGAGGATTAATTCATTACAGCTTGTGTCATGCTTTCAAAGCACTCAGTCTACAGAAGAGCCGGGAGAATTATTAGAAAGAGGACAATCAAACCCTGGTGATCCTCTTTTTATCCCAGTGGGCCCTGTTTAGAGCAGCAATTTAGCCCAACAAAGAGAACAAATTCAAAATAAAATTCAATACAACAAATGTGAAAGTGTCACGATAAGAATGCAGTCACACAGGACACAAGAATCTCTAAAGTGGTTATTAACTTCTGCTCCTTACCTAATATTGACTAATGCATGGGTCACCTTGCTTGCAGGCTCTTTCCATTGACCAGCATTGGTAGAAAGCCTTAGAACTGAAAGGAAAAGACAGTTAACAGTGCTGGCACAGAACTGGCAGTTTTCTAGTCTAAAATGTCAAAAAAGTCTGCTTTGGTGAGATGGCAGGCTGGGAACCACATCAAAACAAAGGTCATCTTTGAGACAATCTGTGATCTAGGACCAACGTTCCCTTCAAAGCCCATCTAAGAAACGTAAGGAATATGGAAGAGGGGAGCAGAACAAGATAACGACTGTGAGACAGGAAGCAGAGGGGATAGAAAAGTTTATGTCCTCCTAACTGCTTTCATCACCACATATTAAAAGTCCCACAGAAACAGGACAGCATCCCAGGTCTATGATACTTTTTATTCCACTACTCTCCTCCAGCTCCTATTTATGCAAGGTTCTGTCTAAGCTGGACTACATCCTGTGATTTAAACCCAACCCAGCAGTGATGGATTCTTTACCTCCCCGTTTATCCAGAATTTCAAAAAGGGATTACACACCAGCCTAAGGAAAAACACTCCCTGTAAGAATGAGGGTGTTGCACAGATGGTCTCTGACAGACTTGGGAGCAGATCTGAAAACATTCTGCAACAGGAAGAACTTCTAGGAAATCAAATTCTTTTCTCCTAGAGCACCCAAAATATTTATTTAGTTCAGAATCTGTAGTGTTTCTATGGTGGCTGTTACCTGCACATCTCTTGGATAAGTACCAAAATAATAACAGATCCTGTAGCACATTTTTTGATTGAATTTCCATATGGCCTGAATAGAAGGGAATTTTCTAGGAATTTGTATATAAAGGTTCACCTTCCACTTAGAATTGAAGAAACAGCATGCCATCAGAATTTAAGATCATCTAGAAACACAGATGCTACAAGTGAATCTATAAGCACAGTGGCTACATACTCATGCCTGTTCCTGCATGAGAGAAGCTTTCAGTCCTGCAGATAGGGATAAAGTTCAGATTCAGGACAAGAAAAATAAATAAATAAAACCCAAGGCAACTAGATTCCACCTCTACTCCCAGTGTAGAAAGTTTCATCCATGTTAACAGGAAAGCTAAAAGATAAAGTAGCTTTCTCATCTGTGCTGACAAATGTCCCAAGCCTAGGGGACAGTGAGGTGGGTTGACAAGCCAAGGGAAGCTGTCAGGACACCTGGCTAAACTGTGGCTTTCATCAACTTGAGACAGTGCTACCATGACATGTCATATGCAGAAAAGAAAAAAAAGAAAAAAAAAGCCAGCTCTGAGTAAGAATACTTTGTCAAACAGCAGATACTGTATTTGAATATCTGAAGTAACATATTCAAAGAGAGTTTCCATTCAGGCACCTACAACATTAATTCAAAGGGGTTTGCTCTGCATAACAGGATGGAAAACATTCATGTGACAAATGAATTGATTCAACAGGTCTGGTGTGCCTATTGCAGCCCAACCAAGTAAGTATTTGAGTGCGTTATTCTTCCATTCCACTTTCCTTCAGCTTCCACAGTGGTCAGGTTTGAAAAATTACTGGCTAGTAAAAGCACCTCATCTTACTAGCTGTAATTCTTAGGACCAGGAAACGGGTTAGCAAGAAATCTTACGTGCTAAGAGGGCACAAAAATGGCCAAGTGATACCCTATACAGTGGATGAAAACGGTAGGAAGTTTATACAAAAGGGCAATTAATTTTTGCTTGCAATTGCAGGGAGCATTTGTCTACTTTTATTTAGGTGAGGATGGTTCTCTCCCATGTCAGAAGAGTTCTGCGGCCAACTGTCTCCCACTGCCCTTGAACTCCCCTTGTACGCTTATACTAACTCCTGTTGTTCATTGGGTGATCGTGCTGAGAAGGGAAGAAAGGTTCTTCTAGAACAAAGCAAACAAAGAACACAGCTGTATTCTTTACTTCACAGCTTCAAGCATGCAGGTACTACACCAGCGCTGCTGCAGCTACCCTTGGCTCCTGTGTATACGCTGGCTCATTATGCCTCCATGCATTCCTTGCTCTCCTTTGCTCCTCTTTTCCCTGCTGGGTGTCACTTGGTGGCATTCCAGCATGCCTCTCTCTCTTTGAAGGATGGCAGCTTCTCCCTGTTTTGCCAGTAGGCACATTCTTCAGTCCAGTGATTCGCTTGTCATTGCAAGCATGTGTGCGAGGACTCTTTTCTTGGTTTGTTTTGGCAATGAGTGCAGTAGACGTGATTTGTCTAGCACAGCATGCTTTCTCATTACAAGTTTCTCAAATTCTTTTCCAAATTCTTGCTTGTGCTGAGTGTTCCTCTGTGCTGGCTGGTTCTGCAGCACTCACCTGTGCTCTGACTTGAAACTGTCAAATGTGATAGATGCAAACTACATGAAGATGCACGAAATACCACATACCTACTTGTGCCAACAAATTTGTGTTTCCAACCACAGTAAGTGGCTGCTAGAGAAGTAGTGGGTCTGTTCCTAATCTTTTTCTGACTAAAAAAACGTAACAAGTTTATGCCTCTTTCAATTCTTACTTTACCAAACATGACCTAATACACAAAACACTTCCACCCACCAAGACACCCATCAGCAGCAAGTATACATAAAACACCTGACACAAACATGCCTCCACCACCACCCTCACTTCTAGTGAACAGTACTCCTGACAAGTCAGGAGGTACTCACCCATAGAATAAAGGTTGTCAAAATTCTGATGCATCCGAATGATTTCGTAATACAGTTCATCATAGCTGCTGGGAGTGGGGAGAAAGGTGTCTCCGTAAGTGATAAACATGTTGAACAGGTTCACAACCTATAGAAGGAAGCGAAAAGAAGTTACAACAGTAATATTTACACCAAATCTACTCTGCAACAGAAACAATACAAACTATGACCAAAGCCTTCAACGAAATAACTCTCAGTTGCATTAGACAGTACTACATTACTTCATCGCTTTACCTATTATTCTCCTTATAGCACAGAAGAGACAGACAAGAAGCTTAAATACTATTGTAGCTGGGGCCAGGAAAACAGGTTTCTTATTTTCTATACAAAGGGACATAGAATGAGGAAAAGCATTACTAAATCTGGAAAATTAAACTATGCCTTCCCTCACATAGACTTGTTTATTTCCATGAGCAGACTACAAGTGAGTCCAAGCACTGCCCTTTCCAAACATGAAGCAAAACCAACCACAACAATATTCCTCAGCTTTGTGGCCTTGTTCCGATATCTCCTTACCAGGCCAGAAATCCTGGATTCTTGCCTAAGATTCATTTAAGATTAATCAAGTTGTTTAAAATAAGATGATTTCCTTTGTCTCTACTCACCATCAGAGCAAGGGTGAAGATGTTGTGCTTGGCCAGCAACACAGTCTCATTAGACATGAGGAACTTCAACAGGTTGATCAAAGCTAGGAGAAAATAATATGTATTTTTAAAATAAAATCAAAAGCAAGGCCATTCTCAACAAATCACTTAAACACAGATGCATTTTCATTTTCTAATATAAACTAACCTAAATGCTGGCTGCTCACCTCTCAGAAATATATCAGTTTACATGTGGGTTTGGTGTTTTTTTGTGGTGAAAATACTGTGCTGGACAGGTAAGTGACAGCTATTTTACTGTCCCACATTTATTCTCCTTCGCTGACTTCCCAATCAAATCTGCTCAGGCTCAAGGTAAGTCTCTTGTTAGCTCAGACAGTTCACGGGAGATTTTTCTATCTGCCAGATCCTGAAGTGAGCCTTGAGGTTGGAGAATCCCACTGTCTCGTTTCTGCTTCACATATCACCAACATGATGTATGTGTAGTCAGCCCCAAACTGTCACTCTTGTTGATACACGCAGTTTAAAAAAAAGGAACAAAAAAAACCCCAAAAAAACATGGCACAGTTTTTCTGTAGCTCTATGTCAATGCTGCTGCAATGGTACAAGGAAGGATATAGTACTTTATTGTGTCAGTTATCTAGGGCTGTGCGGCAAAGACTACAGATCTGGTTCACAGCTGTCTGAAGAAAACAACAAAAGCTCCTGCTGTAACCACCCAAAATCAGTTAGTGATAATGGGAATTAACAAAAAGGTTGGCTGAAAGAGCTTTAATCAAACATTATTTTTACAATAAACAATTGTATTCCATACACATGAATAAAACGTGAATTTCTTTACATTGTTTTTTCTAGTATTTGAAAATTTCAAGAACCAACTTTTCTTCTGCATTGTAGCTGCTGATGCCTGCCTAGAACAGATTCTTAATGTACTCCCTGCTCTGAAGTCAACAGATTTAAAGATTTAAAACATCCCAATTAGATGGCCTGCAAAGTCAATCTGAAATGCTATACAGACTTTTTTAAAAAAAATTCTAAATTACCTACTAATTAATAACTGCATCTAACAGAATAACGGCAGGCATTACTCTGATTTCTTATAGGTACAACTAGAATTTGTTAATCTGTTCTTACCCCCACGATTACACAAGTGTTACACACTACCCAGTAACGTGAGAAAACCAACTCCAGTTTGGGAGAACCCCATAGCAAGTACAGAACAGACCGTTCACCTCAGCCCACAGTTACAGGCTATGGAATAGGAGGTGATAAAGCACAGGGAACAGGAATGAGGTAAAGGCAAAATTTAAACACACACATCTCCTTTCAGGATTACAAAGTATTCACAAAAGGTAAAACCAAAAAACCTACAGTAAAAAGACAGTGAACAGACTGGTAAAATCGGGAGTTAAACTAAATTGTCAGATTCTGAATACAGTCCTGCAACCACTGCCTTCCAAAACTAGAAGTTCACCAGGAGTATCGGAAGTTTATATATGCCCCCCAAACCTACAGCCCTAGTGTGCGTGTTTAGTCACTGCAGACAGCAGTTACTTCAGTTGAATCTACCAGCTGGTGTTTGATGCTGAACCAGAATGAACAAAGTTCTCTGCAAACTGCAGACATGCAAGTGATTTATCTTTCAGAGATATTCCAGGATTTAACAATCAGCAGTAGCATCTCCCCCTTCCATGACCCACCTCACAAAGCAGATATATTAATATATCTTTTCAATCCAGCCACAGAACTCCCCATCCCATTATCACCTCCTCATCAGACTGAAACGCCTGGGACCAAAAGCAGAGCCTGGATTCCACAATAATCCAGCTCTGGAAATACTCCTGTCAGTATTTGTCTGTAAAACAGCCGTTTCGAAACAAAGAAGTAGCAGGTACAGATGGGCTCTCCACCGGAGCAGAGATCCAGCTAAAAACAGGTTGCCAAGGTAACCAAGCCTCCACAGCAAAAAAGTCGAGTCTCCTGCAGTCAGTGCCCTGGACTGAAGACTGCTGCCCTGCATCTCTGTCGCAGCAACTCATTGGCCATCTCGCTATTTAATAGTCATAAGCACAGTTTTACCTCTTTGCCGGCTACGCAGGTCCACGCAGCCACATCTCATTACCAGGCACTGCTGTTCAAGTACCAGCAGTTGGGGCTTCTGGCAGCAGAGCTCTGGATTTCCTTTAAGGAGTAGCGTGAAGCCCCTTGTTCATCCCATCGCCTCTCACTCTCCCACCACAACGCTGCTGAAAGGCCTGTGCCAGCGGGTGACCGCACAGCACGACAAGCCGTCACTAAGATCCAAACACAGTGAACATGAAAGCCACTCGTGGTGGGGAGACACTATTTTTAAAAACACAAGCGTAACCATCATCGGTGTAGAGCACAATCACTCACCGCCCGACAGGGACAAGCATCCTACAACTGCCCACTGCACTATTTCTCAGGTACCACCCTGAAGCACTTGCACCACTCTATATTGGTACAACACTGCTATTCTGTTCTGCCCAAACAGCTCCTACATTTTTTCCACCCGTTGTGATGAATTTGCTCACGTTTAATTTTCCTGTTCCAGTTAGAAAGAAGACACGAGATTGCCACTGCTTGAAATCAATCTTTATACCTGAATTGCACTGCGTCATAGCCCACTCACAACCGATCTGTGCTGTTCCTTCCCTAAAATCTAGGAAGGAGAAGGACATACTTCACATGAAGAAACGCAGTGCTAGTGCAGAGATAATCCACCAGGTTTACAGTCACTGCGTGCACTGCACAGGCAAATTTATCCACCTGTTTGGAAGCTACACATTCATGAAAAAGTTGCAGTGCTCCTAATTAGGATACACGCTACATCGATGCTCAAAGAACAACCAATCTTTTTCCACACCAGCACATTCTGCACCAGCCTCTGCTCAAGTGGTACTAAGGAACGGGAACACTGTGGAAAACGGACCCTTAAATTTATGGATACCTGTGTCTGCAGTTTGCTTGTGCGACAGACCCTGTACTGAAAATAAAGGTAGCTATGCCTTGGACTTTCAGGATTAACAACTTTCAGAGCCAGGTTCATATGCCCAGTGCCCTTCAGCGACAGTTACACACGCAAAATAAACCTTTAGAGCAAAGGTCCAACTGGCTGAATGCCCCTCTGCCCCCGAGCCCCAACAGGGCACTGCTGCTGCTGCTACTCCCGAGCAACCCAAGGCCGAACCAGACGTGTCACTTTTTCCCTGCTGCCATCAACTGCGGGCCTCTCATACCCCATCTGCAGGCTGCCCTCTCACACCAGCCAGGAAGTTATCCATGTTTTTCCCCCACGGAGGAGCAGTTCAATCTCTCAGCTGCACAGGCAGACAGAACTGTGGCCCTCGCTTGGGCTCAGCCACATTAGCCCAATTTGTGCTCCAGGATGTAACAGTGATGGATGGTTTGGGCATGAGATTTATTTCAACACTAACTGGAAAACAGCACCATTTTTGCAATAGCTTCTAGAGACTTTTTTTTCCTGAAGATACCTGTCCTTGGCATCCTTTAGGAGAACACAATACACCCACTACAGTGAGTCTTGAAACATCCACAATTTCACTATACAATAGTGTCACTAGAACTTCTTTAGCAACAAAAGCAGGAGTAACTGAACTGTAACTAAGTGAAACTAGCAGCCGCCAGTATTTGCATGCAAGCTCCTCATTTCGTGACCTGAGCTGAGAGTACTGGCTATGCTTCTTAAATCAAGAAGAGAACGCAGCCTTGAACACCTACATTTCCAGGCTCAAAGCCATGTAGAAAAGCACGTTGAGTGGACACTTAAATCGGACACAAAGCCGTATGACTGGCTGTATATGAAAGTGGTGTAAAGCATACAGGTTGGGGTTTAGGCAATTTTCTTTCCCAAGGATTATTACATCCAAAGGATGAAAAGTGACATCACCAGCTTTTACAGATACCCTCCCTGCTTTCTCAACTGAAATGACTGCAGTGAAAGAGGCTCTTAGCTCCTCTGCCAGAGAGCTGCTTTTGCGAATGGATACTTTCCCTTATCAGCTCTTGCGGCCAGCCTGTCTGCTGAGGAGCAGCAGTGCTCCTCCTCAGTTATTTGCTGCCCTTCTTCAAGCCAATCCTCTGTAAGAAGGCCGTGGGCAGCCAGCACCTCCTCTTCTACCAGGAAAGAGGTAATTCCTGTGCTGGACAGATGCTCTTCATTCCCTCCTTCCCCGTTCCTCCTGCCATAGCAGACTTACCTTCTCCCCCTGTAAGCCTTGTTTCAAACAGAAGTATATTCAGCTCCAGCTCATTTGGGATTCCCACAAAGTTTTTGTTCCATTTAGTGTTGCAGTGTTCACTGTTTGGATCACAGGTAATGCAACAGGAGTGTGGAGGTAGGTTAAGTAGAGAAAAGAAGTAAAAAAGGAGAAGTAGTACTGTCCCTTGGGCAAGTCAGAATGTAGCACAGACTCTGCCAAGAGCATCAGAAGGCTCTGATGTGTTATTGCACAACAGAGCAGAAGAGAACAGCCCTGAGACACACATCAATGAGAGCGTGGATGGGTTGAGCACAGTATGGAGGCCTCTGTCACCGCCTCTGCTGCGCTTACAGGTCAAAAATCTTCTAGCAGTGCATATAATGGCCCTCAACAAAGGAGCAAGGGAGAAAAAGATATGCGAGGGCTCCTCAGCTGCAGTGTAACATGAATTAACAGGATCCTGTAGTCTACTAAAATCCTCAAATTTTCCACCCTCCAACTCTCAGGGTACTCTGAGAAGAACAGCAATTTTCCCATTCCCCCTGAAGTTACCATTGTACCAACAGTCTAATTCAGTGCCCTGCTTTCAGTGTTTCAACTCACCAATTTCAGAGTATCCCCACCCACATGTCACTACAGGGCAGCCGATACTTACATCTGGGCAACATTTCCATGCTGCAGAGAAACCCTCTGCTTACGAGTGCTTCAGCAGCGCAGCAGCACCACCCTGGACATCTTATAGCCAGCCTGTTCATTTGTGCACACTCTCAAGGCAAGGTCGATACTACCCATTGTAACACAGAGTAAGCCAGATCTGGTAAGGATTAGTGCACTAGACTGGAACTGAGAGAAAGACAGATTGGATTCCTCAGGAAGCAGTACTTTGGTCTTTCTGTGCTTCAATTCTTCCAACATAAAAGAGAAAATAGCACCATCCTGTCTGCAACAGCTCTGGAAGCATAAATACAGCAACGAGAGCAGCCCTGGCAGTACCCAGTCAGACCAAATGCCCACCTATGCTCAATAATCTGTCTCCAACTGGCCAACATCAATTGCCTGTTGAAAAGCAGTAGACCAAACAACGCTTTCTTGGAACGCTCTTCCAGATTCCAAAATTCAGCATGATCCCCTTACACGAGGGAAACTACAGCACAGAGTGTGGAAATAATAGACTATCACAACATGATAATACCGTAACTATGGATCAGTCCACTCTCATATTCCAGGCTGAAAGTCCCAGGGGCTAAGCTAGGATAACCATATATCCCACTGTGCTGTTATGAGGAGGAGAAGAGACCCCAGAACAGAGTAATCACCTCTAATAAGTGCTATACCTGAAGAGAAATTCAGAAGTAGGGAAGGAAAAGGCTCAAATACGATATACTGAGATGACCTGTGTGCTAAGAGGGTGCAGATCTGGCCACGTTCAGCATGGGCAGGCACTCAGCAGAACAGTGATCAAAACAAACTCAGCAGGAGATGAATAACCACAGATAGGGTTTGACAGAAAAGAACTAACAGAGGTAGTTTCCAGATCGAGCAGCAGGAATAGGAAGCGTGTCCGAGAAACAGCGACGTTGCTATTACAAACTAACGCACCAGAACCCCCCGAGGCACAGACTATCCCAGCATCCTTGGACAAGTGAACCAATTACTCAGGGACAGCACTTGCAGCTTCCCATCAATCAGCCAAAGCACTAGAAAAACAAGACTGTTGCACCATTGCGGCAGTCCCCTCTCAGGGGAGCAGGTGAAGCAATAAAAGCTCTGTCAACATCGCTATTCAACATGCTTCAGTTCCTTCCCTCTGCTCTGACAAGGAGGGAGCACCCCACTTGTAGCTGTAACAATTCACCTGGCTGGACGGCTCCTCTAACCGCTGCATCCCCGCTTGCTGCCACAGGCACTGCCAAATTCCTGCTCCCGGCCGCCAAAGCTCCACGGCAGACAGCAGCTGGCTACTGCCAGGCTCCCCATCACCAGCATCTCAGCGCTCTACAGCTGGTCCCTCTGCTCACCATGACTCTCAGGCTATAAGCATGAAAGCAGCCCGTATTCTTAATGAGAAACAACAGCTTGCCAGAGAGCTGGAGCACATGCTGGCATAACCCATCGCTCCCAGGATCAGTTGAGTAGGCCACTTCACTTCCAATCCTTTGCTTTCTTTGTATAGTCCCCATCCCTGGTACTCACTGTTCCCACCTAACCGCAGCCAATGGTGTGAAAATTGCAAGCTTAATGGAAATGCTGATTGCTGATGCCAGAGTAATGCTGCTTGATAGCAATCCAGCAAGCAGGAAGAAAGAAACTAAATTTCCCAACTTCAGCTAAAGCTCGGATGAACAACACACCTTTTTTCTTAAAAATAAAAAAGCACACACCCACAAGCTTCATTCCTCTTTAGAGGAAAGGGAGTTATTGAGCTCAATTCTATTCTGTCTGACAGTGCAGGTTCACACTATTAATTAAATAGTAGTCTTGGGAGTTAAGGTTGCACATTTTTGCATGGGGTTTTAAAACAGAAAAGGAGAAGCATCTGGAGAAAGAGCAGAAACATTGTGTGAGAACATGGAAAGAGAGCAAAGTAAGGGACCAAGGAGCGCTGCTTCTTGAAAACAAAAAGGGGACAAGGATAAATCCCTGTATTCTGAATGCTGCAGCCCCTCCATACAAAGAAATAGCTGTGACCAGCTCTGACTAACACTTCTGCTACCAATGGGACTGTTTCCCAGGAGAAATTATCACACTATCTCCACTCGGTCACCATGACCTGCAAATTGTTAGGGATTCACAATCAAATTCGCCAGTGTTAGCTAGCTTTATTTAAAAAGTAATTTGCGGGACAGAGCAACATACCCGGATGAGACCTGCCAGGCTGAGGCAAGATGACCAAAAGGTTACTTGACTTTTATCTGCCTAAATGACTGAACTCCTTTTATGCTCCTCTGAGCAAAACTCTGTTGATGAAGAATTCCCATCCTGATCTTACCAGGTGATCAATACCAGCCACAAATCTCATATTATTTTTTTTCTCTCCATTGGCAACCAGGGACGAACTCTTTACCATCAGTATTAAAATAAGTTAATATAAAGTGACTGTAACTAGAATTAAGTAATAGAATACTAAGAAGGATTTAAGTAAAAGCAAATGCTTCCTAAAAATGCTCCATGCAGGGAATTTAGAACATCCTCCTTTACAAAAAAGCCACCAAGTTTTTGCATTTCTTACACTGTCTTCTTTAGGAGATTTACACCAGTACATTTCACCAAACGGCTGTGTGTTGTTACCACAGAAGTGTTTTAGCAGAAGACTACAAGCAGACCTTAGCAGTTTTCCTTCTGAACTTCACACGTGTTCTGCCTGTCAGCAAGCTTTTTAAGATGAGACAGAGGTTTTTTCTGGGGTAACATGGAGGGCTACCAGAAGTATAAATTAAATAAGTCAATGCATATCAACCCACAACATACAGCATGACTACAAACATAATTTATTTTATAGAACTATCTTTCAATTTCGATCCTTGCCTAAATTCACTGAAATAGCTACCAGGAGTAACAGTTGCACTCCTGTACCAAGCTTATGCCAACACAGTACCACATGTCCAACCAAGCACCAGCATTCCTATGCATAAAGAAAATAGCAACTCTTAAGGGCTGCCAACTCCCAATACTTATTCCATGGCATCTAACAGTTACAGCCTTTAGTTTCTGTGAGAAACTATATTCTTTCCAATAGATTTCCAGAACTATTCCACCTCCTCAGAAACTTCACCAAAGTCAGTAAGCACAAGTGTCTGTGAACCTGTTGGGCTTCCTACTGAACAGCTGGTCAATAGTATCTATTTTCATTCTGTTTCAAAGATAAGGAACAGAGATAAAGCTTGCCAGTCACATGCCTACAAATAAAGGTGAGGCAAGCTGAGGACGTTGCATAAAATGCAAGTTAATCACATTTTTAATAGTGATTTACTGAGCTACTTAGAAATAAACAATACTTCCAAAGCTTCAACTTAGTGACCCAGTTCATTAGCATATGAAAGGACCTCACTGTTTTTTGCAATCCTAGAGCTAAGCAGCTCTGCTCTCAGGGTGCTAATAGGAGACCTGTGAAGTCCTGTCCCTGTCCTTCTTGGCACAGAGAAGGAAGTCATAAACACAGCTGAAATGGTCAAAACATCATACTGAGAAGAAAACTTCCTTTCCTTTCAAGCATACATTAGGAAGGACTGTGAAAATAAATAAATACATACAAATAAATAAATAAGTACACGCCTAAGCTTATTCGTCAGTTTCCCACACCAAAGTACCATCCCAGGAAGGCATTTAAATAAAAGAATAGGAAAAGGATATTTAGTCCCACCCCTGAGAGTTAAAAATGCTGAATAACTCCCTTTGCAGATCACGCAGTGATTTCTAACCAAAAGCCTCCTTAACCCTCTAACCCCAGACCTCATCCTACCTATTCCCTTCCATACTCAGGGCCTCCTATTCCTCCTAATGCCCTATCACCTTCAATTCATCTTAGGCTCTCCATCCTCACAAGTCAAGATACCCTCCAGCTCCAAAGACTTACCCACCCATCAACTCAGAGCTCCAATTCCCCTTGCTGCTGCTCAGCTGCTCACCTTTAACCAGCCTGGACACTGTTCTTGCCTCTTCCTCCCTCAAATCCTGGTGCTCCCACAGAACTACCACTGCAAACGGCAGAGGGAGCCCATCCTTCCCACTTCCACCCACATTCCTCAATGAGGTTGCACTTTCTTCAAAAAGCCAGCATCACCTTGTACTCAAACAACTCATGAGATCCCAAATCTCCAGCATGGCATATGGCACAAGGCTGGGAGCTCTCAGTCATGTGGAGATTCCAATACGTAGCTTTCGATAGTTGGGCCAACCTCCCGCAATCAAAAGGCATGAGAGGGTAAGCACCAGGTAAAACCTGCATTAGGTAGAGTATGTTGACCTACAAAGGTGTTAAAACTCTAGCATTTGTTCTATAGTTCTCCTTACAGTTTACAAGCAGCACAGTTAAGTTAGAAAGCGTTTCTGCTAGAAGGTATTTGAAAGGTCAGATCTCACATAATGACTTTTTCTTCCTAAAACAGTAAGTTCAAGTCGAGCCCTTTAAAAGAGACAAACAGACCTTCTTTGTACTTATCACAGATGTCATTTTATGAAAGCATTTTACACTTAACACACAAGTTCCTGTTCTTTCTAGCCTACCCCTACACACGACCTTTACTAGTTACCTTTGAAGATGCTGTACTGAAGAGACCGTTCTCTTATACTTGCAATATCCTTCACAGCTTAAAGACATTTCTTTCATTGTTACTGTATTATAGAACTCTTCATGGCACAGGAATTACCACAGCAGCCTTATCTACACCATCGGCTGGAACATGACTGCTTCCTCTGAACTCTTCAGACTTCAGAAGCATGCAGAAGACAGTGCTGTGGATATTGAACCTTGGTAGCATTTTTTAAAGCCACATAAGATGTGGCTGTAAGTTTAGAAGGCGGTCAAATTTTCAGCCTTTAATTCTTTTCCCTAAAAGATTTAAGTCATTTATAATTGACCAAGCAGCTCTATAGCCTTTGAAACTCACATGGCACCTGGTGATCAGGCATTTCACCAGCAGAACTGGACTGTCTGGTACACCAGTATACGAATCCTGCCTCCACAAGAGCTGTAGAAAGACCAGCTTCCTTTGCCGGGTAGCTGCTGCAGAATGTGACAGTGACAGCAGGATTAGACATGAGGGGGAGACACTACATCACCTGATTTCCAATCTGTTCAGCAACCCAAATCAGAGGGCTGAAGCAGACATTATCAACTGCTGGAGAACCAGAGATGCCGTAAAGTAACGAATACTATTAGTAATCAATATTTCAGCTGCAGAAATAACAAACCAAAGTACAAGTGACTAAACAATACCACCTTAAACATGCACTGTATAAGGGCACATGTGTTATACATACTGAAAGTGGGGGTTCCTCCCCCCCACCAAAAAAAGAGAAATGTTATTTATTTTACAGTGTTCCACAGAGGAACCTTTCACTTCTTTAGTATTCACTCAAAAAGATTTTGAAAGCATTATTATCCCCATGTTATAAATACAGAAACTGACAAAAAGACCTAAGGAGTTCACAAAAAGGATAAAAGTATATTCTGTCCAGTAGCACTGCAAAAGTCTATTTTTCTTTTAGGATTATCAAAGCAGAGAAAAATTTACTTCTTGATAGTGCTACACATTTGAAACAACTTCACTAGGTGCATTCAGTATCTGTCAACTAAGCTACAAGATAAAAAACTGTAGCCCTTATGTTACAATAGTTTGGAAACTGATCTTCAATGGTTACTAATGGCAAAGCTCATTTTTAATCCTACTTTGCATTCAATTGCCCTAATAAATAGCTATTTCCCTGTTATTCATTATTATATTTAATATTTTTTATGATGCACTCTTGCTATTGTAAGTCTATATTAGAATTGCTTTTCCGTTTCTTTAAACACGGCTTTTGCTTAAAGCAAACCATAGCAACTGCAAAAAAGTTACCTGCACCCCTTAAGCTCAGAGTGAATTGCTCAAGCATTACTAATTTTGAGGTGGGAGGAGTTGAAGAAATGAGGTCTTTTTATATAAAAAGATTAAATGACTCATGAAAACTCTTTTGGCATAGCTTATACATGCTTGACAACAACAACATATATAGCACCTTCCATCACTCAAGTGCTGTACCAGCTAGTTCAACAATTAAAACCCGAACCCTGCCTTTAGGACCGGCAAAATCAGCCTCACTTTCACAGGACACAGAGGAGAACTCAAGAAAAACACTGGGTATAACATGCTGTTTCTGAGAGCAGGGAACTACTTGCTACTGAGTAAAGTTTCCTCATCAGCTTGATAAAGTACCCAATACTTGATATATGATATATCAGTGTTTAAAAAGTATAAGGTACCTGGCATAACAGCCCAGGAGATTTCCATTTGGCCAACTTGTCTGTAAGGGAACTGATCAAAACAATCACATCCACTTAGCGGTTTCTGACCTTGGCCAAATTTCCAGACTGTTCACCAGGAATAGTACACTGGCACACATGAAAAACTTGAGATTTTCTTCAGCGCTCAAAGGGAAGAGCCACGCACTAACCACAGATGCCTGTATTGAAGCTAATAATCTGCTGAAGAGGTCTATTAAAGAGGAACCAAGATCTATAGAGATCTCTAGACCTGAATGTCTGCTCCACCTATCAGTAACTGCATTTGGTAATCATTTTCTAGGCTAATCAAATTACAACTGGTTTTTGCTCTCCAGCACTCTTCTTGGGATATTCCAGAATCTATCTCCACTAGTGATTCGATACTTATTTTCACACCACTTTTAGCTAGAGCCAGCTTATAAATACTACTTTTGCCACCTACAGATCTTCCTTTCTGTCCGTCCTGCTTCCAGCTCTCAAACCCCTGCATCATTCTGTCAGCTAAACATTCTTGGCCACCTGGTCAGCACAGCTGGGATTATACTGTACTGAGTGCCATGGCCCTGGCCCCTTGACTTAATATGAAAGAATTAATCTAATAGGGAAACTAAGGCTGGATCACAACCAGAGACTCAGTAACAATATTCCTCTTCCTCAAGCTCAGATGTTGAAAATGGAAGTCCAACAGAACAGAACATACAGAGCTCAGAGGGTTGTGATCAGTGGCACAGAGTCTAGTTGGAGGCCTGTAACCACTGGTGTCCCCAGGGGTCAATACTCGGTCCAATTTTGTTCAATATATTCATTAATGACCTGGATGAGGGGGCAGAGTGTATCCTCAGCAAATTCGCTGATGATACCAAACTGGGAGGGGTGGCTGACACTCCAGAGGGCCGTGCTGCCATCCAGNTGGAACATAGGAAGTTCCGTTCAAATACACAGAAAAACTTCTTTACGGTGAGGGTGCCAGAGCACTGGAAGAGGCTGCCCAGGGAGGGTGTGGAGTCCCCTTCTCTGGAGATTTTCAAGACCCGCCTGGATGCAGTCCTGAGTAATGTGCTCTGGGCATTCCTGCTTTGGCAGGGGAGTTGGACTAGCTGATCTCTAGAGGTCCCTTCGAACTCTGAAGACTCCGTGATTCCGTGAATGTGCCACATACTGGTGTATACAGAAAACTGTAAAGTATTACAGACTGGTATCTCTTATTGGGCTGTTTGTGCAAACACCTCGGCTCCATTGCTTTTTTCTGTTATCTTTACAATTTAAAATCAAAAAAGAAAACACAGAAACTTTCTCAAAGTGCTGCTGGCCTTCCATACTGAAAGCAAAGCACCCACAAGGTAAGAGCGTCTATCGATCAGATGACACACGAGTGGCTTTCCTTTAATTAGAGACTAGCTAACATTAGAATCGGCAAGTGAACAGAAGGCTCCATACATTGGTACTGCTTCCACCTACAACCTTTATCTCAGGTCCTCCGCACCCTATACTGACTACCTACCCCACAGTATTCCCTTTGTCTTCTTCTCCCACTCAGTTTTCTGCCTGAAACAACTCTCCCCCTTTTATGTGCCAGGTAGAATTCTCTCCCTTTCTTTCAGTACTTCCTTACACCAATTCCCTCTAGCTTCTTTGTTCCACTCAGCTCTGTTGGGGGGCTTCCATTGCTGTTATCCATGCTGCACAACAGGGACATTGCTTCAGTCATCACACACCTTGTCATTCAAGGTGACAAGCGTGGGCTTGAAGACCTTCTGTAAAGCATACCTGATGGGGCACCAGGGATCTCAGACCTTACAGTGAATAGCTGCTCCCTTTTAGCTGTTCATCCAGCAGCGATAGCTAATCCTTCGATCCAAAAGTAAAGGCCCAAAGGGGAATATGCTCATATAGAGGATAGAAATGAATTCAGAAGTCCCTGTGCTCTAGTTTGGAATCATCTGTCCAGATCAAGACCAGAAAAATGGTCATTCTTTCACATCAAAGGCATTCTGGGGAATCAAAGAGCAGCCTTGACAGGGATAAGAGTTAATTATGAAATATATCTCAAGATAGGGCTAGCAATTAGCATTTAGTTTGCCACAGAGAGAGTTCCAGAAGTATACACCTGGAGCAGCCAGTATGTGCCCTTTTACAGGTGAACGTACCATTCAATCCAGGGCCTTCCCACCTGTATGAATCACCTAGCAGCTACAGAAGAATTTCTCTGTTCACCTCAACATCCTATCAGAAAAAGTTTGAAACATTCTTACTGTAATTTACTCCCGCACAAGAGGATCTCCCTAAGCACACATAAGTCTATAGTAAGCATGGAGCTCTTCAGCTACATCACGTGTGCACACAATTCCAGGTCCTTTACAGAAACCTGACCAACCTGAGTTCTTTCTCCTTTACTGCTTTGCTTTTGAAGCATGTGCTGTACTTAATACCGCTGAGGCACATTACGTATCCCAAACACTATACAAACACCAGCTAATTAGAGACAGCTAACAAGAATATCTCAAGATACTGAATCTCAGCGTGTAGCAAGAATTTTTACTTTTTCCCCCTAAAACAGGGAAAGTTAAGGACCTAAGACTATGCTCCCTGAACTGTGTAACAGTATCTTCAGGCAAAAGGCATTATATTTGAGACTTCGATACTGACCGCATGTAGGAAAAACCCAGCACAGCCTGGCCAAACAGGAATGGATCCAGTTCACTTGTAACTGCTGAGAAGATATCATACACACTGTCAGGCGCAATTTCTATTCACAACAGACGTCCACATTGCACACACTCTTCTCCTGAACTGGCACTACACTGCCACCATGCCTCTAGGGGCTCTGTTCTGAAGAAAACAACGGAAAAGAAATTGCTAATCCTTTAATTAGGGGCAGACACTTCACCTTCTACAGGAATAATTTAGAAAGTCTGAATGGGCCACATGTCACACAAGGCGAAAAATTTAATAACGGAAAGTGACTCAGATTGTTGGTTAGTTTCTCTGTACCTACACTCAGCTGTGCAAAGCTACTGAGGGGAAGTACTCAGTGTTAATTGAGAACAGCTTCAGGAACCACTCATCACCACCTTTTTCAAAAGTCACCCTCTCTCAGATTTCTGATGGGAGTTACATTATACCAGCCAACTTGCTGATCCTAGGTCTCAAGCACAGCTCCAGGAATAGACAATTAGGGCCGCATTTCCTTCAATTGTCATAAACCTCTTGTTTAAGCCACAACAGCTAGGGGATTAACTGTATTTTCCTAGCTGAGCTACTTCACTGCTTGCAAGATAAGAATGGAAGCACACACCATATCCACGAAAGAAGCCTGTTAGGTTTTATCATCCATTTCTACCCCCTTCCTCAGACCTCCCACACAATGTCTGCATCATAAAATAGTCCTACAAGGCTACATCCACTAGATTATGAGAAACAAGTCAAGCCCCATAATATTTTTTTATCTCGGGATAGAATCATAGAAGCCAGTGGCATGAGCCAGACTATCTGCCATCAATGCAAAGGTCGGAGTTAAAAGCCTTTCTTCCCTCCCACTGACATTTCTAGATTGCTCTCTTCAGAAGGAGCTGCGCATGCTGTTCCCTGTGTGCCCATCTCCTACAGTAAAAAGGGAAAGTAAGGTCCACCTCCCTTTACTCAAAAGCCTACCTCCTTTCTACTCACAAATATCTGAGAGAGAAACTCTGCTGCATAAAACATTACGCCGTTTCTCCAATCAGGTGAAGAGGGACTCAGGTAACGAAACACAAAAACAAAGACATTTGGATACCATGGTGATCATGGACAGACAAGAAAGTAAATTAGCTACCATTATGATAATGACCCGGCTTTCAAAAAGAGATAATTTGCATGTAGCAACTAAGAAGCAAAGTAAAGATGCTTTAACAGAATTGCTGCTTGCTGTTTAACCCTGTAGCAATGGAAGAAGCAGTCATGGCCACCAAACAGCCACCCACTCTGGGCTTTTCATATTTGAGTGTCTCTGCAGATGCAAAGTACCTGACCAGAGCTCCCTCCAGGTGTAATGAAGCCTCACTCGGCATTTCTTCTGGTAGCACAGCAGCTTGTGCACAATCTGAATGCACCGTCTGGAAAAGAGAGGGTAAAGGATTAATTACATTGCATTTCCCAGCAATTCTACATCGTACCTGGAAACGACTCTGAAATCATCAGAAATAGATAAATTCAAAGCCTGTCAGAGGATGATGGGGCTCGTGGTTTTGGGGTCTTAAAGGGAAACAACATCCACAAGAAAGAACCAGACGACACCAGAGAAAGAGGCCTGTACATCAGTTTTAGCTCAACACAATTGGACCAACTACAGATGCAAGTTTGTGTTTATATTTAATTAACACTTTCCATTGTTTGCTGCCCTAAACTAAGGGCCTCATAAGCTCTACAAAAGGAGTTACTTAACTTACAGGATCCATGTATGAGATACTGTGCTCAGATTTTGTGAAAACTGGACACAATGGAGCCTTTCAGTTTCTTTGGCCCAAATGACGAGGCTAAAGGAAATGACAGTCAAACAAACTGCAGGATTTTTAGTTTGACTCAGGCATGCAGTTTAATTATTAAAAAAAAAATTTCTGACAAATTTCCCAGTCTCCTTAAACAAATAATTTAAGTATGAGCTTTGGAATGATCAAGAAGTACACCTACAAGTTCTGAAATCCCCCAACATGCAGCTAGTATGTAGACTTGTGAAGTCTCCAAATCCTGTAGGTCTCTATAGCATCTGGTGATCATACAAACTCTTAGGTGCACAAACATGCTTCACAAATAACATCAGAACTAAACATACAACATAACGAGTAAATTCTCTACCACTAGCTATCATTAAGAACAAGACAGAAAATGCACAGAAACTTGAATTTCTTAGACCAAGCTATTTTTAAATATTGACATTTAGAAAAAACAGAAGGAAGACTTCAAAAAGGAAAATTTGCTTTTTTCCTGAATCCGTATTTCTCTAAAACACATTAGCTTGTAAATATCAACATCTCATGGAAGAGACACTACTGAATGACACTACACAACAGACAAACACAGAGAAATCAAATAAAATAAACCTGCATGGAAGTTATTCAAAATGGGGTGACAAGTTCAGAATAAGGCTTAAAAAAGCCTTAAGAAATAATATGCACAAGGGTCTTTTCAGACCCTTAGACGATCCCAAAAATACCATGATGGGGTAAGGACTGAAAATAACTTTAGACAAATATAGGTAAAATAATTTATAATATCTGAGCATCACATTAAGTCCTGTATTTTAAATCAGATTCTCATAAATTCAAACAAGAAAAGAAAGCAAACCAGCTCAGGATACAGACAGCTGTCTTCAGCTCAGGAACAGCAATCGCTCTGGGGACAGACCTGCTATTTCTGATGCCACTGGTACCAGATAATGCCCAGTACCTTTCCACCTACGTATTTGCTTGGCTGTAAGACTAAAATTGGCCTCTACAAAAAAACTATTTAAGGCACTGACCAGAGAGAATCCGACAGTGGCTAAAACATTTCTTTATAATTACAATAGCTGTTAACGCAAAATACTCTGCAGACATATCTCAATATTGAAACCTTGTGGTTGTATACAGCAACATACAGTTTTCTGGGTGAAATCAAGGCATGGAAGAAAAGCCACGAGGAGGGGCGTAACAAACCTAGTACCCCTACCTAAGAAGCCAGAGCACCAGCTACCAGCCGACAGACTCCCAAACCACACTGCTTTAGTCATGAAACTGCTTTAGTTATGAAGCTGTCCATCCTGGTGGGGTGTCTTTGTTTTTTAGCTTTGTGCTAGGGCTTCATAATACACGTAATGGACTAAAAACACCCTTGGTCAAAGCAAACTGGATTTCTCTTTTAAATATTAATATGCCCTCCCTTGAGCAGCTTCATATTGTCACCTTCTAAACATTGCAGAGAAGTGTGACACTTTGTGGATTCAAAACACCCACTTTGTCTGCAATAACTGTGTCTGCTATGGGATGGTTTCAGACAGGAGAGCAGTGAAAGGACTGCACAAACATGCCAAAATGAATGGCTACAGATGGCTGGTGGTTGCTACTGCTTATTATTTTTTTATCTTGGGTTTTCTAAATGTGACCTTACCTTTGAGCCCAAGCATTTCTCACCTTTCTTGTGAAATTTCAACACACTACACTCATCTACAATTAATTATCTAATTGTCATGAAAAAAAAACATTTCTCAAACTCGTAACTGGACTATACAACCCTTGCAAAGGCACTGTAGTTGCAGGGTTATTCGGGCAAAACCTGAACATGCTGAGAAGTTACATTAAGGGACAACAGCCTATGTATCTTTATCTCTTCTACAGAACATAGTGCCATTCAAGCCTTGGGGAAATTCAGTACTGTACAGTGAGAGTAAAGCCAATGATCTGCCTAAACCCTATTTCTGCCCTTCAGGCTAAAGCAGAACAAAGCATTCTAGCGGCCTCCTGGGACACATGGAGTGCTCCTGTGTAGTAGCCTTGTCCTCTTCTGTCCTTTCCCCTATTGCTAGTTTTACCCCTTGCTGCCCAGCAGGTTATTTCAGGCTTAGACCTCTCCCAGTCTCCACGTTGCCTTTCAGGCCTCATATCTGTTGTCCTTGGTTTTTCAAAACTGTCTTTTCAGTTTCTAGACCGAGATTCAGCTTCTGGAAGTGAAGATTCTTGCAATGACTGTGTATTATGAAACTTCTTTCAGATTGAAAAGCTCTTTATATTTGATCAAGTAGATCAGGAAATCGGTCTGAAAGGTGGAAATTCATTTTGCTTTCAATTTTCTGGCACACAGAGCATTGCAGAAGTAGAAAAAGCTGCTGGAAGAGCTGATGAAAAGCCATCCTGCTCCCCACCAGCCACAAAGTGTTATTTCAGACAGAAGATTGCTCTATGACTAGAATTCCACCCGAATTCAAACTTGAAATCACGAGACACCCCACAGACACTTACACATAGAGATCCATAGGAAATTCTTTCATCATGTGTGTTACAATGAACTCCACCATCAAATCTGACAGAAAAGAAAATGATAAAGTAAGTATTAAGCTAGCTATGGTTAACTTTTAGTAGACAACAATGAGGAAGTCAAACTCCCCACCTACCTACCTCTACCAGACAACAGTCCTGCTTAGATGAGAGAAGTTTCCCCCTTTTTTTTTTTCCATGTTTGTTTTAAAGAGAATTAGACATCCATTGGAATTAAAAACAAAAAAAAAAATCTACTGGTAACTGAAGGCACGTAATTTGCTTTGAGGCACTGTTTCCCCATATGCTTTCCCTCACTGTTAGTCAAATAAAAAAATACACCATGAATTCTGATGCTTAGAATTGCTCTCATATTTCAAGCCTTGTCACTAGTGGAAAATTCCATTGAGAAGCACATTTTAGAAAATCATTCTTACCAGAAACAATGCACAGCCTAGATGTTTAGAGAGAAGACATCATAGAGAACACCTATTTTTCCTTAAAATAAATTCTGAAGCAAATAAACCCAGTCTGATCTCAACACAGACTAAGCTTCTGCTTAAGGCTCATTCAGGGGGAAAAAGATAAAAGGCGGGGGGAGCAGGGAGAATGTGTCTAACAGTTAAGGGCTCCCAGTGTGAGGATAAGAAGCAGAGTACAGAAATACAATTGAAAGAGGTAAGTTACTATGGTTCAGCTAATAAACACTAGCTGAATGTGTGTGTGTTCTCTGCCCAACACAAATTCAGCATAAAAATGCTTAACCCATGCCAGTGGTAACAATTGTGAGAGGTAACCTCCTAGGGCACTGACACCCCAGCAACAGGAGTCAACAGTGACTAAAAACAGTCTAGGGAAAGAGTGCATGAAAACTGTTTATAAAGATTCTTCTCAATAAAGAAAACTGTCTATAAAGATTCTTCACGCAGCTGTTGTGTCTTGGCTTCAACAATCACTTGTTTGAAAATGCTGGAGTCTGAGACTGCTTCCATATCATCAGGCTTAAGTGTCATTAAGGGATCCGGGCTCCGTCCATTTCTGCACCCATTTATGCTTTTGGTCTCCACAGCAATGAGCATCAGAATCTAATCGTATGCTTTGTGGAAAGCTTTCAACTGAGCCTCTATATCAACATGCAAAACCAACCCTAGCTACTAACACTCCTATTGGGTTTTTGCTGAGAAAAGGCTAAATACCCAGAAAACACATTACCCCAACAAACATCTCTCCTTTCTGTAGGTTTGCCCTCATGTCATCTAGAAAGCACTCATGACCAGCAGTTACTGCACTCACCTAAAACTCTGAATTTATTTATCAGCTGCCCTCCCTATTGTTACTTAGTCAGGTAAAGGAGGCCAACGGGCTTCTGCCAAAGATGCTTTGGGAACAACAAACACACACAAGCTCTAACAATACTTACCAAGCACCGCACACACCAGCGGGCGACAGGGCAGGTTCTTGTCTGCTGCTTTCTTCCTATGTCTCATTGGCTTCAAACACACAAAGATGAAAAGAAGTCAGTAGAAGCCTGAAGGGACATTCTGCGTATTACTGTGTTTTTCATGCACAGGCTTCCCCTTGTCTTTTTCTCCAACTGCTGTCTCACCTATAATAATCCTAAAGGCCATGGCTGGAGCAAAGTTGTGCCTGCTTTTCAGTAGGCTGACCACCAGGTTTTTGTTTCTCTAACTGCGTAACTGGAGGGCACCGTTATATCACGTCAGGGGAGGGGAGAGAAGGAACAAAAATCAACCAAACACCACACGGCAACTCCCCTTGGTTAACACACTGGTTTGCTTCTGACCCAGAAGTCTGATCTGCATTGTTGATAGCATGTGCAGTATAAAATGGCTTTGGTCTTTACTGTAAGAGACCAGAAAGGCTAATTGAATGGCAAGTTTGTTTCTAGATGGGAATGACTTGCATCCTTGCAGTATGCTCACTATAAAGTAAGATGTTTGCTTCTGTCCTGGATCAGTGATGCTTTCAAGTACCGCTTCACTGTCAGATGAAGTGGAACTTGCCAGTACCACAAAGACAAAATGCATCAAGTGAGGATAACCGTTCAAGTTACAAGTAACTACAGGGCTTTATGAGCCAGGTAAGGACACCTCATCCACAGATACTTACAGGAAAAGCTCTGGGAAAAAAATACTTTCTTCCTTGAAGAGTCACCCCACCCAGGATGAAGCATTAGCCAAATCAGAGCACTTAGTGTAACTCCAGCTGGCTATTAACATATCACAAGGGCTAATGCTTGCTGAAGATTAAGGCAGAATGTTCCCTCTACCACTGATTTCCTCAGAGACCTCATAATACATAGCTCCTCCCCAACTGCACAGGCCTCTGAATTCACTGACAGGGCAACCAGCTCTTTGTTCTCTGAAAGACATTCTAAGAGCAATTTCAAAATCATTCCCCAGCAACTGCATTTCTCACAGTATTACTACATGCCTTAGCAATCTAGGTTAGATGTCTGCGACAGTTCTCAACATACAAAATAAAAATAAAAAAAAACCATACCAAATCCTCTGTGTTCTCATCCCAGAGAGAAAACAGACCATCTGGATGAAAAGACTCACCATTCTGTGTAGGTTTACTCGAAAATTCATGTTGTCATCGTGGAGAAAAGCGTTAGCATACTGATCCTATGAAAAAGAGCAAGAAAAGTGACGAGATACGAATAGCCAACCAAGTGCCCACCACTTTCCCCTTGCCTCTCAAATCACAAGTGTTTCAGTGTAAGACTCCCGACATATAGCTATAAGGTTAGAAAGCCACCTGTCACCTCCTCTTGCCCCCACCCATGTCTCCAGTCACACAAAAGTAAGCCCTTCCTGATCCCAATTCCACTTCCCACTTCACGAGTTGCTGTGACTGTGCAGACAAAGGTTTATATTAGCATTTCGATGGACCCATCATGCCAGAAGTTCCTGCAGTACGAGCAAGTAGGTTTATCAGCTGTCCTGCCCCCCAGGCAAAGCTCATTCCAAGACCAGTTCTAAATCAAAGTGATTCCTCCAGATAACACACAGCCAGGTTGGGTAACAAATATGCCCTCCCTTTAATATCAGAACCAAAACAGGTCCTTGCTACGTAGAAAGATAAATTCTTATCTTGTGTTATCTAAGCATCTACATGAAGAAGTCAAGTGCAAAATACATTTAATTATAAATATCTGAAATGCAGATGACTAGTTTCCAGGCTGCACCCTGAAGAAATATTACTTCAGAATCCTTACACTGGCTATCAACATCACTGCTTTTTATTCTTTGTTAAGAATTAAAGGTCTTCACTTGCAAGCAAGCAAAATGCAAATGCCACACAAACTCAATCACCATTCAGGACATCAGTCAAGCCATGAGTACATAATTCCCACGAGACAAAACCCCAGTCAGCCAGGTCTGCTGACTTGGCTCTGTAGTACAGCTTTCTCACTGTGCTACCAGATTTGCTATTTGTCTTGGTCAGAGAGACCTGCAACCATGTGGCTTGTTTTCAGAGTCACATCCTTCTTAGGCAGAAGGGATATGACATTGCCCATGTCTACCTCGAACAGCACAGAGCTGAAAGCCATTAGCACATTACTCATCTAAAAGCAATACCACAAGGTCACTCAACACCTAAGAGAGAAAAGGCTTAGGTCCACTCTTTTGTCTCTTCATCCCTTTGAGTTGGCTAACACTAATAGGATAACCCAGTTTTCAATTTTCAAGCTAATTTTAATGGTACTGCATCAGGTTTATTAGCAAAACGTTAACTATCTGAGGTCTTCAAGTCAGTACCACTGTGGATCTTCAGCTCCTGCGCAATAGGAGGCAGGGGATGTGCATGCAGACAGGGCCCTGTAACACACCATCTACTGAACAGTGTCACACAAGAAACCTACCTCTGCTATGCATGTCAGGATAATCAGACACAGCTTGCCACTGTGTAGCCGGTGCTCATCTGCAAAGAAGAAAAAACAAGTTCTCCATGAGCCACACAAGCCTAGCAATGCTGAAGAGCGAGATAGGTGTCACAGCAAGAAAAAAGCCCAGTCTTGGAGATTCTTCATAGTCCTACTTCCTCCATGAAAGCTAGTAGTCTAACTACTCTCGTTAAGTACTCACCCTCCAGCCTGACCACTAAATCCCACCAATTTGTCACTAGTCTGCGCCAACAGTCAGGTTTCTAATTTGAACCTCCAACACCACTGTAACTAACAGGGGGGCTTCCATCTCATTCAGTTTTACTTTCCCAGATATTCTAAATACTGGGGTTAGTCTCTGTCATTCTGTTACAGCAAAGACGCGCTTTTCCCTACCAAGATGGAAATAAAAGATCACCTTTGCTGTAGGTTATGAAACAAGCAGCAAAGCTTTGGTAGAGGCACAGCACAATGCAGCAGAATGACTCCCAACATTATGCTCAAAGTCCTAAGTTTTAACCCCAATACTGAGAGACACGACCTACTTTGCTCTGTGCAAAACCATGAAAGAACGAAGTCCGCAAAGACTTAGCATTTTAAGCCAAAGGACTTCCACCCTGATCATGTTCCACAACTTGTTATTCATCTTACAACTTCATGCAGCTTTTGCCCTGAATGACAATTGGAGAGATGAAAGACTCACAAACAGAGAGGGACTAAGACAGAACAACGCAATTTTTATTTGGATTATTTAAACCTCTTCTCTCTCATTTTTAACTTTGAAATAGCAAAAAACCCAAGATATGTACAGTGATAGAGGAACTTAGGATGGAAGAAACCTCTGGTCCCATCCTTGCCCAAAGCAGGGCCAGCTGAGATTGGGTTGCTCAAGGCACTGTTCAATCAAGCTAATTTTTTAAATCTTTGTTCTAAAAATCAAACCACCAAAACCACAAAAAAACCCAACCACAATGACACACCTCTAACTAAATTCTGAGGAACCTTAACACGGCACATTTCTGAGACCTCCAACAGCTTCTCTAACGCATAAGGCTGCTAAGCATGCCATCCCAGGCACCTGCATTAGCGTCAAACTCGGAGGAGAGGGAAATTTGAAACAGTCAGACCACTTTCATATAAATGAGAAGGCAGCATCAGCCAAACTTCTTACATCTTTGCAGGTCACTTTTACAAACACTTTGCTAGTTAGTGTGCGTATGGCAATCTACAGAAATAGATAGAATGGGCTTAGCTAGCCGTTCTGTCTAGTTTGACACCTCTTTTGTTTTCTTTTTTGTGCTACTGAAGGATAGATATTTACTAACTAACTAAGATGTGCCCTGAAGTGTGCTGATTTCATCTTGCTGCACTAAGTAAGACGAAGAGGAATTTTGGAACGGGAGAGTTAAAAGCCTCTCCCATGTCTCCTTACCTCAGCTAAAATGTTTAAGTGAAAAGTTTTCTACTCAAGCAAAGCAGGAGAAACGGTCTCAAAGAACTCTGATACACTGGAGCCTTATTATTTTCCTATTGTATGGCCTCCTGGTACATCTCTGTAGGTGCTGCTACCACTTCTCTCTCTGAGGAGTGTGCTGTAGAGGCTCCTGTTTTACACCAAATACCCTGCTTTCAGCCAATGTGTTGTGAACATCATGCCATTTTCAGCAGTTATGGGGCAGCTATGCACAGTTACACACAGACACTTTGTACTTTCATAGCATCCTTCATTAAAGGAACAAAGGAGACCACTTCCTAAGGGGAGCTATATCAATACAAACCCTATTTTATAGATGAGACAAAATGGTGCAGAGTTTTTCCTTTCTCCAAGGCAGCTGCTTCTGACTGACACAAGAGAGAAAACAAGAGGAGGATCTAGCAAACGCAATCTATTAAATTATGCTTGGTGGGACAGGACCAAAACAACAGTCTAGTCCTGGATGTGGAACAAACCACTTTCCCTCTAAGTGCTCCCACCTGTCTCACACATGGTCTAAATTAGAGCTACTCATTCTTCTTCCCTTGTTGCTATATTAGTGTCACATGCTTGGTCTCACACAAAAAGAAGAGTTAGGCAGGGCCCCATCTATCATTAAAATATAAGGACAGGAAGATACCTACTAGAATTAACAACCACTGGTTTGGAAGGCACACTTTTTCAAAACCATCACTCAGTGGAGCTCATTGGCACATATCACCATGGCAGCAAGGAGATTAAGTCTATCAGCCACACTAATTTCAAATCTTATACAAGCTAGAACCAAAAGTAAAGAAAGAAACATCAACTCCTCTTTCATGCCACAGTAAACTCATCTCTCACTGGTTTGTTCAGTACAGAATCCCCTCGATCATATTTCACTCCACCTGAAACTAATTCAGTTTGGCAGTTCCTGAGACCCTATGCAGATTTTCCTTATTACAGTGACTAGTAAATGCAGAAGTTAAATTGAAAAACATAAAATTGCTCCATCAGAGACTCGGATCAGCAAGGAAGATCCTGAGAAAAGCAAATGAGAATGGTTAGAGAGCTGGTGAGCCCTCCACACATGTGCAATCTAAAAGAAATGACTGAGCAAAGATTGATGTGATTTAGTTTAAAGACAAAAGCAAGAGGAAACATGAAAGCAGACTTCAAATACATAAGGGCTGACACAAAGAAAAAAGAAACAATCCATTCTCAGTATCTGTCTCGGAGAGGATAACTAGTTATTTTTTAAATCACAGCAAAGGATTTAGGAAGCACATGAAGCTTTCTCACAATAAGGGTAGTTAAACAAGGGAATGGATAGCCTAAAAACGATGCTCCACTATCAGAGTGTCCTCATTCAACTTGTTAGCAACATCTCTGAGAAAAGATACAAGTAAACCTGATTCTGCCTTGGTTTTCAGGGGTGCACTAGGTATTTTCATGAAGTCCTTTTTGGTCCTAATTTCAATTATTCACTTTTTCCTCAACTAGCTTGCATACTGAACAAGAACAAGACAGGCAGGTAGAATTTCACTGCATGCTAGTAGGTACAAGGCAACTCTCCTGCCTGCTCTCTTATTCAGTGCCAAGCGTTCATGAAGTTCAATAATCGATGTATCATAGCTCTGCAGCTATCTTCCTATTTTTGTTCAGTTGTTAACATCTAACTTAACAGCGAAAGTCGGTAATAGGCTGAAATACAGTACAAAGATCACTTGTTATGGTCACACTATAGTCCTGCCTGTACAACCACTGGGCAAAAAAGCACCCTTGGGTACCTTGAGCAGAAGATGAAGCAATATTTCAACTCCAGCAAGCTGAAATTAACCCCCACAAAACTATCAGGAGAAACAAAAAGCACAATATGGAAATACCTCTTCTCAAGCAAATTACTGACAGTATACTGTAAGCTAATGCTGTCCTCTTTATAATTAAAGAGCTGCCTGTTTAACCAGCAAGTACTAAAAGAAATATTTCCTCCTGATGCTGAGCTTTGCCTCCTCTGTCAGCTTCTAAATGTTCTTAAAAATACAGTTCTCTGGTACATGACCTCCCCTCTCTGACAGACAGTCAGGAATCAGATATGCTCACACATAGGGAAAGGCCTGGTTATTATTATTACATTATTTCCATATTTGACTTCTCTTCTGCCAGCATTAGGTCTCTCCTAGTCTCATAAGTCTTATCTTGCAATAAGAAATCATTTCATTTTCTCAAAAGGTGGAATCTTCAGTCCTCTAAAGCGACGTCAGTTAACTTCTGTTTATGGAGTCACTAGACACATCCTTATGCCCTCTCTTGACTTCAAGAAGCACTGCTTACTGCATCCACAGCTGCATCAACAGAATTTATTTACCTTTTGTGTCCTGCATCACAATCGAGCTGTACTTCAAGAAGGTTATCAGCAGGTTGCCAGTTTGCACATCAGCATCCAAAGGCAGCTCTGCAGAGCTTATAACTGGAACAAAGCAGATAAGACACATTTGCCCTCCACAAATACAAGAGATAACTATACAGAGAACCAAGTCACAGATTCACAGATCTGGGATAGGATCAGCTTATTTGTAGGGTCACTTGACCTCCTCCTCCTTCATGACCACCCAGCAAAGATTTTGTTTTGGAGACTGGTATCAATCCCCCAGAGACCATCTCTCCTGCTTTAAGTACCCAGCAAAGTGATACCCTTCTCTGACCTCCCCCCCCAAAATATCCAATTGATTCTCACAACCAACACAGCTAACATTCACATCGTTCTCTGTTCGGAAAGAAACATGCCCAGCAAAAACCCTTCTCAGTTTCAGCAATTTGGGAATTTCAGTTCCAAAAGGTCCACATCAATTCCATTCTTCCCTCCCAACAGTCTCTCTTACAGAAGCAACACACAAGACAGTAATGTAACAATTATTGCATGATCACAGTGGGAGAAAAGAGAGGTACAAAGAGCAGCTTTATAAAAATCAAGCAGCAGAAGCAACCATAGCTTCTGCGAGAGAAATCACAACACAGCAGGGAGCAGAAATGTACTTTCCCTACCTGCAGCAGAACAGCAGTTCATTGGCATTTCTCTAGGATACACTCCTTTTTACCACCAGCTGTATTTCTGACACCTTAACACTGGACATCATCTGCTTCAGACTCTACAAGAAGCTATCTCAATTACTCACCTAATTGCACAACGTGCCTCCTGCCCACTCCCCACGTACCATCTGAAGCACTGAGTTTATGAGCTGTCAAACCTCTATCACGTGACTGAGCCACATTTTTGCTGACAACTGCCCGCAAGGGCCATTCTCAGCCTTCCCATTTAGAAAGGTTTTATGAGAAATACTGAAAGGGGGGAAGGATAAGTGGGAAAAATGAAGCATGCATCTACCTGCAGATCCTGCCAGATAGTCTAATATCATTTACGATAAATTAGCACAGACAAAACAAAACTGATGGAGCTAGTCTAGGAGGACTTCAGTAAAGCATTTAATACAGTTCTGTATGAAAAATTAAAAGTGAAGCAGATAGGTGGGAACCTACTCAGAAATTCAAAGTCTATCAAAGATCTGGCAAATGGAGAAATTATTAGTTTGGGAAGAAGTTACTACCTGAATTCCTCAGCTGTCAGTTTAGCAAGTAGTTTTCTTTGTTGTAAGTGACCTGGGCACAAGAAACAGTTGCTTGCTTACAAATTACCTAACAGCAGAAAGTTGGGATATGTAAATACAGAGGAATATCAGACTGTGCACAAAGACCAGGATAAAAACAAGGACCAGATAATAAAACCATGATGAAATTCAACAAAGCAAGCCCTGAAGTCAGGAATTCAGGGATTTATTTTGACAGCAAGCTGAGAGTTCTTCAGCTGCAAATGAAATGCTGTGAGACCGTGGTACAATACCAGATCACGAGATGACGAGCTACCCACACAAAGCACTGAAGAGTGTGGTCCTACAACATATCCAGAAACGCACTTCCAGCAGAGACGGGAACACAGTAATGCCCTACACAAGGTGCTGGCGAGACCTTGTCTCAAACACTGCATGATTATCCTGGCCCATGTTCAAAGAGGATGAACTCATACTTGAACAAGTTCAGAGAGAGCCTAGTAGACTGATCAGCACCCTTCTTATGAGACAGCAAAAACACACAGGCGAGTAACCTGATGTATGAAAGAGAGCTACCTGTGCTCCAAACGAAGGTTAACATCATGATAGATGGGTATAAACTGATGAGAAATGAAGGTTTTAAAGTTGAAGACTTCTAACCAAAGAACAAGATGCTGCAACTGCCGCCCAACGGGGATTATTAGGAAACAAGCGTAACAAATTAAGACAGAGTTTGATAAATTTAAAGGATTCAATGATGATGTGCCTGCAAGCACTAGGCACTGGATTCAAGGAATCAAGGGGATCTTTTCCAGCTCTACGTGCCTGTCCTGACATGACAATAACACTACTGTTCCAGCTGCCTGAGAGCTCAGGCTCACAGGTTTTCACACGAAGGAGGTCATAGATGGCTTGAATTACAATTGACAGAAGGCTCGCTCTCTTCTCAAGCTATAAAGATTGCCTAAGACAGGGCTCCCTTCGTACTGGAAACAGACCTGCAGACCACCAGGACACACATCTTAAGAACTATATTGTCTCTTTTTCACCTGTCCTCAGAAATGCTCAAGAGTTTTCTCACTCTTGAGGAAAGAAAGAGGTATTTAAGATGAGATTGGACCTTGCAAGAAGTGAGGAATTACTCACACCTGATTTTTGGATGGCTAGGTGTGGAGCTCTGCAGGGAAGTGATTTCATCCTGTACGCAGCTGTATTTTGGTTCAGAGAAAAGTCTGCTTTAACAAACACCACCTTTCATAATTCAAGCCTTATATCTCATAACCCTGTAATGAGGCAAGTAAGGCTTATTTACCCCTGGAACCAGGGCATGCACAGGCACAGAAGGATGAAGGAGACGAACCAACAGCAAAATGCAAGATTCTTTAAAGTGAGCACCGAGAGGCCCGGAGCACAGCAGAGGTTCTCATGGAGCTCAGGAATACACAGTCACCTTGAATACAAAATTGTAGCCCTTGGAAACAACAGGCCAAATAGATCAATGTAATCTCACTGTTCAAATCACATGAAAGAAATGATAATGGGGCTTCTAGCTTCTAAAGGCTGCACATCCCCAAGCCTGAGCTGTTTTAGTCAATTCAGTCTTGAAGCTCTGGGGCTCCTGACACATTGCTAACGTGCCCAGTCTGTTGGCAAAGTCTATGCAATGAGACTGGAAGCTTTTTCACCCCCAATATTATGAATAGCTCAAAGATTTTAGCTAAAAGTCTGAAAAAAGTATTTATATCCCCAGTGGGTCCTTCTGGAGCTGTTACAATGAACGCAGTGAATGAATATTTAACAACAGTAAGCAAACTGACATTTAGATAACTATGGTGACAGGCACCCTTGATTTACATATTATGGATCAACAGTTTCTAGCAAAAGTCTCTTTTAAAAAAAAAAAAGGAAGAAATCACTCTGAAGAACATATCACTGCTTATCCTGGTTCATGCTACAGACCTTGATTTATTTAATACACAGTTTGAAACTTTAAAAGGTCTTAATTCACACTATAGGCTAACAGTCAGAGAAATTTCAAACCAGCATATGAACCCATTTTTAATCCCAGTCAGCGTAAAAAAAAAAAAAAAGTGCCTGAAACCCATAGATGGATTTCTACATGTTGCTGTAATTTTAAAATAGCTCAACTACACATTTTTTTAAAAGCAGGAAAAAGAAGAAAGCAATCTTTTCATTCCAAAGCCAAAAAGCCTCTTGCTAACTTTCAGCCATAGGCAAATTTTACAGCTGAGTTGCAAGACTTTAGAAAATAAGGAAAATTCTGACATACCTTTAAAATAACAGCAATACTAAAGTGCCAAACTAAACGAAGCTGAGGTCCTCAAAAAAAAATTATCATCACTGAGAGTAGGGATCAGCAAGGTGATAGCAAACAGAAATAAAGAATGCCTCCTGATGTAATTACTGCACATTAAGATCAGCTCCTCTCCTTAAACTTAGTAACCTTAACAAGCGGCAAGAAGCCTCAAGCTTCACAAGATCACTGCCTCTGCTGGAAGCAGGATGGAGTTTTTTGTTTTGCTTTTGCTTTTTGGTAAATTAAAAAAAGAGAGTGCAAGCAAGCTTTAGATGTAGGTAAGCATAAATTCTGTCAGTTGTATAATATGGTGTGTGGGCGGTTACATTTCCAATGAACACATTGAACCAGAAGCCCACAAAATGCCCGTCCCTCCACATTTTATGTTATATGCACAGGGAGACTCGAGACATAGGGGGCTTTTTAACTGAAGCTTTTGATATCCATGGTAACCAGATAGAATTCATCCACAAGGAGGATCATCCTTAACTAGGATATCAAATGACCTGAATAGCTGACATAACTGAGCAACCCAGGCTGCATTTCCCCAGATATATTTCCAAAGTGTGCTCTATCCAAACTGACTCTGTTCCTTCATTAAATGCCTGCTTCAGATCTAGAGGATGCCATTAAAGTGTGTGACAACAGCCATTTAATTTCTTCTTTTAAACTAGGCTACATCTACCCATACCTTAAACGAAAAGGGTTTTATTTTAGATGATGTCAAAAGGTGTTTATGTGGACAGGGAACATCTCACATAGAAGAAAGATCTCAGGGCAAGCAGCCATTTACGAGCCTATCAGAGAAAAGGCAACAAGAGGGAGGAATACCTGCACACCCAGGCTGGATTCAAATCCCAATTAATTCAAAGCTGGGGACAAGTATATTAACGACAAGCAGGAATCCACCGAGATTCTCTGTAAATCTGTTCCAATAACAAATAATCCCAGGCAAAGAACCTGACACTAGAAATATTCATAAGTAAAAGCCTACATAGAATAACAAATGGGCTGGGTGAATCTTCATGCAGATACTGGGTCTGTTTTCAGAAGGAATATCAGCATAATTTCATTGAGCAATATACAAGTCAAAATAGAAGTAAATTTGAGGCAAAGAATCTTGCTCATGTTTAGTAAGGCAAGTCGCTCCAGGAAGAGACCACCAGGTTACATCTGCTCCAGACAGACCTCATTAGTTGCCATCTTGACAAAATGCTTTGCTAGTTATTTTGCAGTTTAAAATGATTTTTCCCCAGGAGATCATTATGTTTCTCACCATCTGAAGAAGGCGGGGTGGTTCCAAGTGGAGTGACAGGTGTCGTTGGAATTGGGCTTGTTGGTGTTGTCATCAGCCCCATTTCAGGATGGCTCTAACAGAAGACACAAATGCCCAGACACACACAGGTCAATAGCTTCCCCAGGCACTACTCATACAGATCACTGCTTGTACTGTTCCACACTCTCACAGAATAGACATAACTAATGAAGTCACAAGAAACTTCAGCCTCTCCTCCAAAAAGCAAGGCTATGCTTCTTGACCTTGGATGTCTAACAATTAAACTGCGAGTCATTTTCTTTACTCCACAAAACAAAAATACATCAGACAGTGGTGGCTGTCCCCATCAGAGAGATAACATGCCCTTCCCCAGAGTAGAGTGGAAGAAGGTACGCAGAAGCCTGCACTGTTTATAGCTTCCAGTTCCCCCCAAAACAATCCAAGGGCGTGCACTTGAAGTCTTCCTCCAAGATCCTTTTATTTCTTTCTAAAAGCAAGTTCTCCTCACTCCCAACCCCCAACTGCTCATATTCAAAGATGATGATAATTTATTACTTTCCTGTCTCACTATAAAGCCCAGGCGCTGGAGGAAAAGAGTGCATAACATAAATAACACTATCATTATCGATCCTCTCAGCTTCCATCAGTTGGTTACTCTCTCCATTTCATCTTTGCTAATAGTTGCCTGCCTAATTACTGCTTTGACTTTACTCTTTGTAAGCTTCCAGATCTATCCACGCTGGTGGGACTGCAGGCAATCTGCCATGCTATTTTAAGTCTGGCTGCCAAGCAAAGTGTCCATTTCATAGGGCAAGTTTTACATAAATGTATCACCCATCTTACTATATCATCACAATTTCAAAATAAAGGAAAAGGATACAGAACTGCTGATTTGACGTAGGATTTCTTACAAGTGGCTATATTCCACATTGTCTTTGAATATGTAATTTTATGAGCAACTACAAATGCATGTATTTTATGGGAAGCACATACTACAATTCAAAGACAATTTTAAATCATTACAGGTACTGATTTAAACTTTAAAATATAGTTTTCCATTGAAAATCTTACACAAATCAGGTTTGCCTCCATAGATTTTGCTATGGTTTACCTTTCTTTTCCCCAAACAGTATCAGTTGAGAGATAATAGTGCCACCTAGCAGCAAAAACTGGGGGCCAACAAGCTGGTAAGTACACCAAAACCTTAACACTCCAGGCATCAACACAACTCTATCCCCTGCTCTTCCTCTGTGCCCACACAGCAGCAGGCAGTCGTTCATGCAGACCTTCGCAACAGACACCAACTTAGAAAAGAGCATTCGTCAGCTTTTATGAGGGGTTGGGGTTTTTTTTTCCCCAAAGGACAGCATGACCTACCTTGCCCCCTCTTAAATGAAGGATTACAGACAATCCACCCAAGAACATCAGGCCTCCACTTCAATTAAACCCCACTGATCAGTGGTTGCTTCAGCTACCACTTTCACAAACAACTAGTTTATCCTTTTTAATTTAAGAGCTTTCACTCTGGCTACTCTTTACCTGCTCTACTCTTTTCCCTGCCAAAGGCCTCTCTTCCCTCAGGGATACCTTGACCACAGAAAGGCCTGAGTTGGTATTACACAGAACTGAAAGAGCAGAAATCTCTCACAAGCAGTAGGAATCAATAATCTAGGAAAGGAGAGGCAGGGAACATCAGCAAATTAACCACCCATGGAACAGAAGCTTTATCTGGGGCAGTAGATCTGTCTATCAGTCCTCTTCCATCACCACTACTGTCAGGAGTCCATAAACATCTCCTCGGTCACACCAAGTAACCAGCCTCTGGTGTATGGCTGCACTCTGAGGACCTGAAATAACTGGGGAAACACCCGTGTTAACTCTTTTGTTGATGCCATTTTCCCTCACAGATTACCAGCAGTACTTACAAACCAAAATTAAAAGCCTAAACCTGAAGGTTTTCCTGAACACATCAGGCTCTCCTTCCAGCCAGCCACAGCACAATCACCGATCAGACAGACTCGTTATCTGTTCCTCAGCAATAACCACCTTTGCAAACTCACATAGTGTTTAGAAAAGCAGCCAGAGGTTTGCGATCAGAGGTATGGAACAGCCCACTGCTTCTCAGAAGGCTGCCATAGCTGTTTCTTCACCATAAACAGCACAAGGAGTAATGCTATGCTACAGAGACAGCCTCCCAGGCAAAAGGAGTGGGGCTCTCCACAGCAGTTTGAACATAAAATAGTATTTGAAACAAGTCGTCACATGTTGATTAGTCCCTAGGTGAAGGATACCCAAACAGACAACAACATGCAGTCTGTGCCTACCCAGGTAGGACAGTTCATCCAACTTTGGAGCCAGATCAGCCTCTTTCCCCTCAACCGTACCTTAACAAGAGCATGAATTGCTGATAGCTGCAGCAATCTTATCCCTACTAATCCACTCACTCCAGGAAGTGGAGGAAGGATCAATAAGGGACAGGAGGCACTCCGCACAGCCCTTCCCATTCAGTGGGAAAAATGGCTCACTCCAACATGAGCTGTGCCCTCAAAACTTTACTCATTTTCTGGCAAGGCAGGAAGCATTTCCTAAAAATCTAGACCCTGGCCTGCTTCTGATCTTTCATGCTCAGCTACGCCTATGACAATATACAGGGGAAGAAGGAAAACTTATCTTTTCACCGATTCCATTTCTGACTCTTTAATTTCAAAGGCATCCACTACAAAGAAATGGGCAAACATCGCACTGAAACTCACTTGTGCCAGGACTGTGATGAAATTCCGGTTTAAGTGAACAGCTTCATAGAGGGCCAGAAGGATTGCTTCGTTTGTTCTTTGGAAAGGATACAGACAAAGGCACAGTTAGTTAAGGGCTAACACCAGGTAAGAATCCTATCAGTGAAGTTTTTCAGAAGCATGACCCATCTGAAAGAAGAAAATTTTATCTATATAAAACTCTGCCTCTGCAATCCGGTTGCTGTTCTGATTGTTAGTAGTACTTAGCAATCCATGAAAATAGCTATTTTTAGAGATCAACGACAGTCTATGTTCCCTTCCTACTGAAAATCCCGCTTGTTGCTCAGTGTTTTCCCTTTAAAGTCCTTCCTTTTAAAGGCAGATGTTCCTACAAACACCATCAACACTCCTATTTACCACCTGCCCCTTGATTTAGAAAACATTTCATTGGGTGCAAGAGTGCAGAAACCACCACTTCCCACCTGCCACCTCCAACATGTCTATTATATGTTAAAAATGGCTCATAAAACCTACAGGGTTGGGGGTTTTTTATTTTTTCTGTATACACTTCATTACAAGCAATTCAGCTGTGGGTCCTCCTGCTGCACCCTTTATACTTAAATGAGAACCCAGTGTTTGCAGGAGCGTGGTACCATTTTAAGGGAACTCGCCTCTAATTTGCTTTGCTACATTAGAACAGCTCCATGACAGAGCAGAGCATAGCATACTGACCAGTGCGGTGAGTAGCCATTCATTGTGTAACTAACATCTGTGCACTTACTGGACTGAGATCTTCTCATCAGCATCTGCTATAAACATGCTGCCCACCTATGGAAAGAAAGAGTATTGCATAGGAGGAATTTGTGAAAGCTGTTAGACATTAAGAGAGAAGATGTGGATTTAACTAAATCAGAAGTGCCCTGGGAGAGGTGTTCTCATCCAAGGCACACATGCAACTTTCTTTCTAATACTAGTAATAGACAAACGGGAAATAGGATGACCATCTACAAACACATTTTATTTTGGACTATTGGCACTGACCAATGTTTCACCTGTCAAATCACAAAAGATGAAAAAAAGGACTGTATCTTGAATCTCTGAATAATCTTGAATGGATTAGTCTGAGATTCTGTAAGAGATCAGAGATGATTTCCTATCTGCTTGCCCCAAAGTGGTAGCAGTTTTACCCAGACAGCTGGCAACACTACCAACTCTCCTTACTTACAGGAAATTTTCCTGTCAGACTCAAACTAAAGTAGAGCCAACTGACCAAGGGGAACAATGGATACTCTTTACAAGGAAGAAATTCACAACTGCCTTTGAAGGGTGTCCCTTCAAATATGCAGACACTGCCCATTGCAGAATCCAAGCTTACTTCACAGCTGCAGGGCACCCAGGCTTGAAAAACAAAACTGTAAAGAAACAGATCTCCAAAGCTAGCGACAGCTGAGACTTTGCCACAAAAATACCCAGCTTTTCTGTTTTAGGCTACATAAGCAGAGCAGCAACTTTTTTTTAAAAAAAGTAGCAGTTTAAAAGTGTCCAACAAGTAATTGTGGTTTTTAAAATAAAGTCAACTAGAATGAATGGAGGAAGGAAAACCAGTTCAATTATCAACGTCAGAATAAAGATCTCATGCTTTGAAAGAGCTTTCCTAGCCAGGCAACAACACACTTCTCAGAATACAGCAAATTCAGTTGTATTTGGTTTGGATTGGATCAATGCATCTCCTCCTCCAGAACCTACATCCCAAACTTAGTTTTTGGAAACACCCTGCTGCTAAACTTCCATGAAGGTACTTACTTTGAGAATAGAAAAAACGCTGCTTCCTCGCTTACCATGTTAGTTAGGGCTGAGAGGAAACCACTCTGGTGCTCCTCTTCCTTATCTTTGTATTGCCTGAACAAAAAGGAATAAGGATGAAGTTTCAGGGTTAAAAATGGAAGTAGGGTTATTTTATCTAAATCACTATGAGACAATCTTATCTGATAAGGATACAGGATGGAGAAGGCTTCGGTGTTCACAAGCCCTTTTCAAGAACTCCCAAAAAGAGTAAGTTGTGTACAGTTGAAGTGGGATTGCTGAGAAACATTGAAGACAGACTGAACGATACCCGTGTTGCTATAGGGGATACATCCAGTCTGGCCTAACGCTGAAGGAAAGGGACCAAGTGACTTAGGAAATTTTGTCCTGCACTGGCAAAACAGTAACAAACCACATGAACACAGTCAGTAACAACAGAACAGTTTCATTTCAATCATCATCCGCTACAGACTAAACCAGACTCAATCACTCCGTGGCCAGCAGAAACCATGAGGACCATTAGGGTTCATGACCTGATCCTGCCTGGTCCCCACATTCCTGGAGTAAGTGAAGGGACTGGAACTGCTGTAAGTGAAGTAAACAAATAGGTTGGGTACCTCAGATATAAGCTAAGTTGCTTTATTTGGCATTCAAATGGACTAGCAAAGCTCACATGGCCATTTATTGTGTCTTTCGTACAGGAATCTGATTGCACACAATGCAACAGGGAAAGAACACAATTCTAAATTTTTTGGGAAGAGGAAAAGAAAGAGCTAAGCAAAACAGGCCATAGTCTGAGACAGTTTTTGTCAGAATGGAAGAAGCTGGGTGGGTGAGGTTCTTCCTGCTTTAGTCTAGTAAGTGACTCTTAAATACATTTACATGATTTGCTAATCTTGCAAGTCATCTGCCTACATACAATAGCAGACCTTCAAAGGAATTAAAACATTTTTCTGTATACTTTGAGAATCCTACTCCACAAAGTCTTGAGTTGCTCAGGTGAAATCGCTTTAAGTTTCCAAATTTTTCTGAAGCACTTTCTTCTTAGGAAAATATACACATTTTGTCCTCTTGCTCATGAAGCAGAGGCTGGGTACATGCTACCCCTACTGCTGGCTTTCTGGCTTTCTTCAGAAGCATTTAATGCTTTCCACCATTTGCAAGAGCACACATCCCCTAATCACCTCTGGTCTGGCACATGGGTAGCCCTGGGTACGTTTGTTTGTTTCGTTTAGATTGTGTTTCAGTTAAATCAATTTTCTAACAGACAAGTACTCAGCAAATAATTTATCGTTTCACTTGGGACTAAGATCTTACACCAGGTTCATACAGAGGTAAAATCCATGATAGTAAAAACATACAATAGGTATCTTCCCCTACAGCAAGATCTCTCCTGAAGCACATCAGCACAGCTGGTACAGATGCATTTACACTAGCAATGACAGCAACAACTGAGCCAAAGCATCTCAAAGCATAAGACTATTCCCTGCTTCTCCAGGTGCATCAAGTCTGTTAGGTGATAAGTGCTTTAACGCACAAAGAAAAAAGTTTGTGGCAATGTATAGCAACTGTCATGCACTGAAAAACAAGAGACAATTAGGTTTTACCTGTTGTATTCCGATAAAGCCTGGGCAATTACAAGTCCCATTCCCTGAAAAAAAGTGTTAAGAAAATCTTTACATTACAAAACTCAGTGCAGGAAATCACAAAGTGAACACACATAGCAGTGCTGCCCCCCCACCCCCCTCCCAAGATAACCTAGCATGCTAGAAAGAATTCCCCCTGAAGCTGTTTGAAGACATGCTATAATACAACAAAAATACCATAAAAAAACCCAAGACACCAAAATTTAAAATTGACTATCTAATTACTAAGTTCAACAGAGAACATTTACTCTCCTTGGACCTCCAGAGCTTACTCAAGAAGCCTCAATAAAGCAGCAAGAACTTCAGAAGGAAGCTGGTGTCAGAGGAAAGACATCCAAAAGTTCAAAACAGAGGCCATAGACACTAGTAACCTTTCCACTTCTTGCAAACAGCCTCCACTATTCCACAGCTACTGATCATCCTTTCTGTCAAGCTTATGTAATTAACTCAGAATTGTTCTAGCCCTTTAGTTCGCATGGAGCTTGCTTTTTACTTCATGCCTAAATAACAGCTTATAAATCCAGACCTCGCATAGCTCATAGCATGCTGACACTTTCTATTGTATCCAGGCCTGGGTACAGTGGCTACCAGCAGTGGCTACAACCCGAAGTATGCTGCAGGACTCTTGATTCCAGTACAAGCTTCCACTGAGCTACAGCAATTGACTTGTGGACTGGTAAACTGGGATGACACAGCACTGGAAATGAGCTCTTCTTTGGCGTAAGGTAGCTTTGTGCCTCTTTGGCATGTCACAATAAATAGTGTATAGATAGTTCACAAATTGCATGATAGATCAACTTTAGCATATTCCTCGCTACCTAGCTTTTTAACTACCCGCACCATCTAACTGGTGATCAAACCTTCCAAATCATGAGCTATTCGGGCAGAAACCCACTATACTGCTGTTCTTTACTGCAGCACTCTTCCTAGACCTTCTTTCTAACAGACACCATGATTGCATTTGTTATACCAACACCACATGTGAAAACGTGAAAAAGCAGCAGCAGCAGCACAGAGGAATCAAGTGAAATACTCACATTGAGTGTGGCCTCATCATCTACGATGGAGAGCTTCACAATGTAGGGATTCACTGACTGCTCAGGGTGGGGGGATAAGAAAGAAAGAAAATTGATTTTAAGTTCAGCCTTAATGAAAAAACAACCATTATTATCTTTCCAAGTTTACCCACCCAACTGGGAAGAATCTCTCTCCTGTCCCACAAAGCAGAATACACACAAAGAAGCAGAAGTCACAGCACATGCTAAGGCTGCCACGCCTGGGACACCTTCTCTTTACTGGCTCTGCCAGGCAGTCTCCTGATTTTATTGAGAGGGAGTTTCTGCTCCCCTGCTAGCTCATCTGTCAGACTTGAAAGTGGAGCAGCCGTCCTGCAAGGCTGTTATCTGTGACACACACACTGTTATGCAGCAGGAACAAGCAGTGGAGCTGGGACCCAACATTAGCGTTCTGATATCTCCCTTCTGCAACACCTCACAAAGGCTGCTTAAAGAAAGGAGCACCCAGAAAGGCATGACAATGTTACAGACTCCGCTGCTGCTGGGTTAGAGCTCAACACTTTTAACAGTTTACTCCACTGAGAGCTAGAAGTCTCTGGAGAATGTAAATTCCTTGAATTTAGCTGAACAAAGCACGCAGGCTCCACTTAGAGAGGTTAAGTCCTAATTTAGGAAGCATTTTAGATTAACAACGTACATTTGTTTTTCCTGGTTTATACGTGTCAGTGCAAAACTAACAAAGTTGATCTGAAACCAGGACAGAGGAAAAAAAAAAGCTCTATCCATCTAGTAAGTGCAAAGTGGATGGGAAGAATAAATCACAAAGCATGCATCAGATGCAGCCCTACAAATTACACAGTTATCTGGTTTGTCCATGGCTGGACAGCAAGTTAAAAATAAGGCTGATCAGAAAACACCACTCTCACAATTATTTGGTGCTTTGGGAGGATCAGGCTTTCTTTTTGGTTCAGAAAAGAAACCGATCAGAACAGACCAAAGCTCAGCCAGTCTGCCAGCCTGCCTCCAGCAGCACACAGCCCTGTCTGCATCTCAGAAAGAGAAAACTCACACAGGACCCATCTGTGCACGAAAGCATGCAAAGACATTTCCTTGAGGCTGGCTTAGAGGCTCCTCTTGAGTAACAATATACGGTCCTCCCTGCACAACCACGCTCTCCTTCAGAAATTAAATTCAGCCAGTGTCAGTAAAGCAGAAGCAAGCTGCACAAATTAATAATTAAAAATAGATTAAAATCCATCCTTGCAAATATATCTTAGTTTTGCTAATTTCTGTCATTCTCTTGCTCTCCGCCTCACAGCTCAGGCTCAAAAGAGAGGCCAGCCTGTGGATCGTGACCAATAAAAGTGATGGGACTTCTCCAGGCGACGTGCAGCAGAGCTATGTTGGATTAGAAGCTGCCGGGTTATCCAAATTCCCAGTGGGCAATAAACAGACTGGAACATCCTACACTGACCAATGCCACCAGGCTGCCCTGAGATCTAATCATACACTCCGTCCCATCTCAGAAAGGGAGGAGGAGTGGGTTAGTCATCAACTGCAGCCTGTGAACGACTCTTCACGCTCCCGCTGCCCTTGACTTTCCAAGATGCATGCTCCATGTCTCCTGCCTCTTGGCAGCAAGATGTCATCAGTGCATGGCTGACAGGGTAATGAAGCTGGCCTGGCTTCCTGAAGATCTCTGCCCTTTATCTTTCCAATTCTCATTTCCACATCTGCAGAAGTCTGTTCAATAAACTCCTGTCTGAAGTATTCCATTCCCCTGACACATTCCATGCCTCCTCTAGGCTTCCCTAACTCCTTAAGCAGCAGGCAGATGACTAACCAGTGTAATCCACGTGCCGTATTACTCTATATTGGACAAGGCAGTTTCTAGCGCCTTTCAGCGTGCAAGTCCGTACCGGTGTGATGAGAATACTTCCTGCACCGCCCGCAGGGAGTGCAGCTTGCTTTGCCCCTCCTTGAGAGCCAACAGTTCCAGTTATTGTCTATGAGCATTAGTTTGCACATCTGCGATGAACGTCAGCAACCTGCAAGTTGCACAAGCACCTCTAAGCCCAACCCATACCCCCTGCCTGCTTCCTTATTCCAGTCCTGCTGTTTCAGACTTCCGTTCCCCTCTTACTGGGAAGCACAGCAAAAGTTTTAGAAGTCTAAATTAGCCCTGCCACTCCACAACAAGCAGAAACATGCTACAGCCTCGAAAAGTGGTTGATAACTATTTTGAAAACTTCAAAGTGTGTCAACAAAACGGTTACACAAAATTAAAAATAGCTTCTGCCTCCACCTGCCTCCGGGAAGAACTCAAAAATATGATTCTCAGCTCTTTAGAGAACACAGGTCTTCTCCTATCACTGCCATCAGATAATACTATAGCATTAAGGTCTTTTGTCATTGTCGAGGTACAGACACAAACTCTTGGAATCTGGGAACGCTCAGGATGTACTCCATGAACTACTTTTTTTTCAAATAATAAAAAAAAGAGATTACTTTTCTGCCTCTTCAATGTTGATAAGTGTCTCTTCAGCACCTGTAGGTGACTATATCAATGAGAGGCAAGTGAAACTAACCGGACGTAAAGGCCTGTTGGATACGCTATATGCTGCCAGACAAGCACACAAAGGGAAAAACCCACATTAACTTCTTTCTTTCACCTCTGCCTACAAAAAGACCCATTAATATCCAATTCTATCAGATTGAACATGAGGCAAAGAGGTTTCTTAATAACATCTAGGTGGAAATTTAACTATTTAAAAGTTGCTACCTGATTTTATGTTTTACCTTGCTATTCTAGCAGCCATCCCCTAAAAAGCTGATAAAGTGAACAAATAACTACTTTTCCTCACAGCATTTTCTGTTTGGTAGCCTCTTGTGTACACTTAACTTTACCATTTTCCTGATATAGTCAATCATTCAGTTACTATTATGTTTCTCTCACATAGTATTAAGGTAAAAGTATTTTTGCTGAAATTGGAACTCGGATTTAAAAGAACATAAAATATAGCTGAAGCCTACAATAAGTATATGCTTGGAACAACTTCTGGAAATTACTAGGTTTCAGTTTAGGGACATCCCTTTAAAGGTTCCATGTAAAGACACGTAAATCATTTTTACTCCTAGAACAGAAGTTAATGAGCAAGCCAAGATCTCAGCTACACTGGTAATGAAAACGTGGACAGATATTCCCCAGGGAATTTGAGAGGAGACTACAAAATTCACATCCCAAAACTATGAAAGAACATGCTGATGCAAAACACACTGGTATTCACATTAAAGACAGACACAAAATTATAGTCACCTAATGAATTTTCAGCCTAATTAGATTTTCTTAAGCAGCTGGAAACACAGTTTAGCAACCAACGAAGTTCAGAACAAAAGAGAAACTATCAACTGCTGCAGTTAACTAAAAAGAGAACTCCAAAGGCTCTGAGGCATGGAAGTAGGTTACAATACACTGACAACCAGGCAGCCGCCAGACTGACTCTAAGGGCCAAAGAACAGCAAATGAAAGCAGCTACTCTGCTTAAGGACAAAGATTATGAGTGCATTACTACAGGCTTTGCTCATAGAGCTGCTTACAAAGGGCAGTGTCAGGCAGCCGTGATATAAAACCTTTCTTCAAGTTGCTTTCAGCCTTGCCAGACAAACTACTCAAGCTGAAATTCCCCTTGCTACACATCTGCCTCGGGTTGGATTGTACTTTTTAAACATTAGCACAATTTCTTCTGGGTGCCCAGCTTGAAGACATCTAGGACAATGTTTTCCACAGCACTCAACCCCAACTCAATACTCTACAGAAAGCTACTGCAAAAAGCAAAGGACAAGTCTTACGTACTCATCACACTCTAATTTACTAAGAGCATAAGCTCCAGTACACAGGGATCCATAGCTCGGGGATGGGACTATGCAGCTCTTCACCCTTTGACCTGAAAGTTGCAACAAGACCTCTGGTCCTTCCAGTCTGCCCGCACCAGTAACCCTACCCATATCATTCCCAACAGTTTTTCCTCATGGTCATACACTGAAACCAAACTCCATGCTCCTGTTCTGTGCTACCACAGCACAAATCGCTGAACAGAATCTGTGATTCACAGTTCTGACAACATTCACAGGAATGAGAAATTAACAGGGATTACTTTGACACTGACTGTAGCTCTTATCTTCCTTCACCGATTCTCTAGCTCTATTCATAATTCAAATCAAGACCTACTATAAAACCAGTTAGGTTTTTGGAGCCTGCCCCCTCCCAGTAATTTTGTTGAGGAGAGAGGATTCCAGCACTTTCCCATTTTTCGCCAATCTAAGTATATTAATATATTCCTAATCACAAAACAAAAAGTTGATCATAAAAGCATCATGCCTCATGCCAAGTAAAGTCAGCACTGGGTGTGTTTCGACATTTGAAATGTTTCTTTTTCAAGGTGACGAATTAACAGGGGCAAAAAATGGGAATACAGCATAAAGTAGCACAACCAGTTTAGAAAGAGGAAGATGAATAAAGTTTCTCAGTGAGGAATTAGTCAAAGAGATTTCTCTTGGAAATAATAGCTGTGATGTTTCAGTTCATTCTTTGGTCACAGCTTTACCATCTCTTCTGGGGATTTGTGCTCTTTCAGTCTGCTAGTCAGGTTCTGAATCACTGATTCAGCTTGAAGCCCAGGATGACGGATAGCTTATTTTACTTTGGAGATTATGTATAACCGCACAGTCACACGCACAGAGGCAAATATGCAACTTCGGCACAACAGTAACTCTTCCAAAAGGACCTTCCTTCCAATACTTTCATGAAAGAAATGCAAATCCCTACCAAAAGGTAGTTTCTTTCATGCTTGCACAAGACAAGCTGTATGAATATCATACACATCTGATTATACACATATGTCAGAGACAGATACAGTTAGCATAACACGACTGCCTTGCAAAACTTCTGCAGCTCTGTACTGATACCTGATAAATGTTATAGTGTGTACTGCTAAAAACTGTACTGTAGGCTGCCTTAATAATCCAAATGCCAGTGTCAATTAATAGAGTATTGATGTTTCTGTTATCCAGAAGAATACCTACCTCATACTTTCTGTAGTTGACCAGCAAGGCAAGAAGGACAACAGCATCATAGCCGTGTTCCCTGCGACTAAGTGGGCTGGACAGGATCTGGAATAAAATAATCACACTGTTCTGTTCAGGCCCGCTTCAGGAACCCTGCAGTGACTCCCACACAGTGCGTGGCCGTGAAATGCATGTGTAAGAGCAGACTATGTCCTGACTGGAAGAGGATATTTAAGGCTGAGGGAGCATTGGTGCTTCCAGGAAGTTCTGCACCCAGAGGAGCTCATTTATCAAGGTGAGGACGCACATCGGTTTTCTGGGCATAAAGGGCAAATATATTTCTCAAGAGCACTGGACAGTATCTCAGTGCATCACCAACATTATCTGTGTAAGCTTTCTAGGTTTCTCCAAGCCCAGTTCCACTTCTAAAAAGTATAATTTATCAAAGAGCAGAAAAAAAACCCAATATATCCAGACTGCCTTTTGAAAAAAGTTCCTCTGATACAGGAATTCTCTGTGAAATTAGCCCAGAAATCTGCTCAGCTTCTATCTATGCACAAATGTCTCAAGTGAAAATACTTTAAATACTCAGTAGTGACTAAAACCAGCAGACTAGAATAAGGAGGAGACAGCATTTTTTTTAAAAAATAATCTATGAATGGAAGGAACACGCAGCGTCAGTCAGCTATGCTGCACTGAAAAGCAAATACGTGACTGAAAGCTCAGCAGAAGGAAGAATTCTTACCTGTAAAATAGCTTCAAATATGCTGTTAATCATCACATACTCCAGGATGGTGTTCTGGCTAATGTTATCCGTCACCTGGATGCAAACACAAGTCTTAAAATCTCACTCAAAGCCTCCCATGATGCTGTAGCTGCCTCTGGCACACACTGGGAACAGAAAAGTTCTACTGCCAGATGGACACATTTATCCAGAATCTCACATTTAGCAAGTCAGGGTGTGACCAGCAGTACAGCTAGACATGAAGTAAAAGAAATCTGTCCTGCCTCCCACCCCTCTCTCTGGCAAGAAGCATGACCCACGTACTAAGAGCTCTCCCTTTCCTCTACAGATGGCTGTTTTACACAGCTGCATGACAACAGCCATCAGGAGCTGAAGCAGACGGCTACACGGCAGGCAGAGTGAAAAAGCAGGGCCTGTATCTCCACTGAGCACTTTTCCATCACAAACAGGGCAGTGAAGACCTCCCCCACGCTCAGTTATCTCTTATCACAGACAATATAGTTCGCAGTTGACCATCTCCAAGAGATGCCAAGTGTCCGTTTGTCCAACTTCCTCATTCTTCACATTCTCACCAGTCTTGTCTACTCCACGCTTCCTGTCTTTCCTCTGCTTCCTTTCCATTTACCTAACTTAAATATTTTTTTTACCTAAAAAAAAAACCCCTGTGAATCCAACTGACACTTCCTCCCATGTCACCCTCCTTTTGCTAGAGTCGGCACCTATCTCACAAGGTGAAAACAGTCTGCTGGTCTGTATTGGCATCACGGTTAGAGCAACGATGCTTACTCTGGGCCAACCCTTGTTCTCATTCACAATTTCTTCTCCTCCCAAGCTTCACACTGCAGTATTCTGTTCAATTTTTGAGACAGTTCCATCCCTCAAGATGTGTCTCATATAAGTCTCTAAATTATTACACAGCTGGTATTCACTTACCGTCACCAAGCAGAGAAGCAGCTTCAGACACAAGCTTTTGAGGCTTTCGGAACCTTCTGCACAGAGGAGCGAGTCCAAGCTCTCCATCAGATTCTACAGAACAATCACGTTATTTGAAAGTAATATTTATAATGATGTGAAATGTTTATAATAAAGCTTTTCAGAAGATGCAGATACAAGAGCACCAATATAAAGCCATGTTATTGCAGAATCAATAACTGATTCACACTAGTGTTTCACAACATTGTTTTGTGTGAACTACATTTTAATGACTACAGGCATAATATCATGATCATTTTCCAAGTGTTTTCTCTAGATGCATGACAGATTTTTGTGTTTTATATATATTTTATGTATATTTTATTACATATATAATATATATATTATTTTATATGTATTTATATATAAACAATAGATTTTATTCATAAAGTAAATTTGAGCTCTATAAATATAACCTTCCTTTTTGTTTGCAAGACAGTAATATTCCATTTTATTTACAGGCACCATGAAATTTTTTGTAAGCTGCACACCTCCAATTTAATAGTACGTTTATTAGTTATGATTAAAAGTAGATACTACATAGCTGTTTGACAGATATTAATAAATATTTTCCAAATACTAAGGTACAGGTAATACAGTTATTCTTAAAGGAAAAATGTAGTTCTGATAGGCAAGTTGCTACTAAATATTTTCTCCAAATGTCTTACTATTTGTAGAGAGATGAAAAAATTACTACTTTTTGTAGAGAAATAAAAGATACAACAAAATTCAGCTTTATTACCGATTACTTTGTCATTTCCCAAAACCTTCACAGTGAAAAGGTAAGTTTAGAACAGTAGATGTGATGATGGAAATGTAAGAACACAGGATATGACTTTCAGCTAAAAATTAAGCACAAGGTATGAGGTTCAATACTAGATACTAATGGCTTATGACAGCCACTTATGGCCTTAAGATTTCTTAACCATAGTGACTGCACAGCAATGGAATTAAAGGAAAAGAAAGAAAAATGCCCTCTAACATTACTGACAAACGCAGGGAGCCCAAGTGTCTTTGTGTCAACTAGCAGGTAAAGAACTTCAGGACAGCTGTTTTTAGGAAGTGGATGGAATATTTCCCCAAAAGCTGCACTTCGGTAGACACACCTGGCTAGAAATCACTGTCCCTGCAACCTGGCTGCTGTGCAAACAGTTTCTCTACATTGGCAGGGCCTCACCTTCATACATAGCTCTGCCTTATCAAAACCCACAAGCATGTTGATGATGTCAAACCCAGAAGTAGATTTGTTCTTCTGATGAACGCCTCGAATCAATGCACACAAAGTCTGCAAAGGGAAAAATCAGAGGGTAAGAAAGACATAAGGCAACATCTACAGCTCAATAGTAAAACCCGCCCTAAAACCTCTCCTAGCTCTGGCAAAGCACAGATATTTAAATGAATTCTATCAGCCTGGAAGCCAAACATTTTGCCTGATCTCTCCTCCGCTTCTGTTGTGTTGTAAGGATGCTGAGAAGTCAGAAAAATAGAGACTATATTTATTCATATTTTTCCTGTTTGTTCAACCCTTCATTTGCTAACACTCTGAAGAAAGGCAATCTTACTGCTTCTTCCGTACAGACCCAGCTTGTACCAGACAGGACCACAAGCTCTGGAAAACAGTTGAGCATGGCTTTAAAACCAAAAATATTGATCAGGAAGCTGCAAGGCAAAAGCAATGTCCAATACACAGATAGACACACCTTAGAACTTTCCAGATTATTTCCTCATTTCAAGCATGCCAAATACACATCCATACAACACAGTTACCACATGATGCCTGTCCATACAGCACATGCTTTTGCCATAGAAACCACAAATTGCTGTTTGGTTACCACACTGCTATACTAAGTCTGACCAATAAGCTGTTTCTTTGTCAAAAAAAAAAAGAAAGAAAGAAAGAAAGAGGAAGAAATGTCTCCAGGGCTGTTAGGCAGCTTAAGTTTTCCTAACTACCTCAGGGCAGTTTCTAAGAACATTCCCAACAAACATAACCTTCCTCAAATTCCTCGTTGCAAGCACTGGCTTACTGATTCACACGGAGTTCTTGGAGATCACTGGCAACACATAGGTATCAGCATACTATGCTTCCAACAAACACCCTAGAGAACTTATGGACAGCAAATGTCTCATTTGCCCCAACAGAGGGAAATGTCAGGCACCTTTCAGGTCTGTGAAAAGGGGAATCAGCAGGAATATAACTGCAGTTTTAGATGCCAGCTTAAATTCACCTGCAGGAAGTAATTAGTTTCAGAAGATGTAAAGCTGGAGACAAGCAGACCTCAAAGAACCAGCAGACCTCTAGAACCATACAGAAGCAGAAGGGTAAGGTAGGCATCCTTTTTTTCGTTACTGTCAGACACAGAATGCTGGGCTAAAACAAACCTTTAGTCACCGTGGTCATTCTCAAGAAAAGATTGCTTAAATAAGGTTTGTCTTCGGGATCACTTTCCACCTGAACAGTCTGATTAAGGGAATGCTCTCAACCCAAGCTCAGGATGTGTTACCTGATTTCTGTTTACACTCACAAAGCAGGATTCCACATTTGAGCCCTGGCCTAACTTTTGCCAAGAGCCTGAATACAAGTTTGTGAATTCAGGGCTGGGCTAGACTGTCTCTGTAGCTATAACTATACTATTTAATAGCATCCTTTCAAATTGATTAAAAAAAAAAAAAGAATACAATGCAAGATTGTTTGTCATCTGAGGGGTAAATCTCAGTTTTACATCAACTTTTCCCAGCTCCCTGCCTGTCCAATTTCTTACAGATGACTTTTCCAAACTTGAAATTCATGTACTGTATTCCTATAGCTGACAGAAGCTGTCACACACGCATTCACCAAACTGTAAGAATCAGACTGTGAACTACTAACATCAAATATCAAGACTGAAAAGGGCAGTCTCCTGCACTAGACATGGGATAGCATAGCTTTGGTAAGGAACAACCTGCAGGAAAGCTTTTATTAATGCTGGGTGACAATTCTTCACAGCTTTCAATTGGAAAGCGTGCAGCAGGGACAATCTCCTGTATAAATTTCACACTAACTTCTCCGGAGCTTCGTTTCATTTTTGACCCATAAGGAAATTCAAAAAGGGGGCTGAAATGGGGAAAAACAGAAGAAAGTAGAAGACAAAGCTACACAGAATCCTCTTGAGCCTCCAAACACAGCCTGCAGTGTGAATGAGCCACTCTTGTCCCTCCGTTGCCATCAGCTTCATCCTGCATCACCAGGTCTTCTTGAATTCTGACACAAGCTATTGTTCTTCAAAGACTAAAGAGACTATGAATGTTTGTAACCTCCACAGACAATAAGTAGCAACTGCTCTGTAGGCACCACTTCACACCACAAGGCAGACGGGCACAAGACGCTTGATACCAGCAGCAAACGTACTGCCTCATCAGAAGCAGAACAGAGCCTTCCCCCTCTCTCGATGTGGTACCTGTAATGCATTGACCACTCTGATCGGGTGCTCCTCACCCAGTGCCTGGATGCAGTGCTGAAACAAGCAGTTGATGTTATCTTTTATCTTCATTAACTCTTCCCCATCCAGCGCCTCCAGTTTGCCTTCTAGATATTCCAAGTTGACCTGTCAGGTTAAGAAGCAGTTCATGCATGTTATACAACCGCTGACACCTTAGAAAAGCAAGTCCTTGCACTTGCTAAAGTGGCACTGACAGTCTGCCACTTCAGAGGCTGAACAACAAATCAGAGGATGTTCAATTCCTGTTACCTTCATGAGAAATAGCTCCTCCCAAAACCTAGGGTTGCATTTACTGGGATCCTCTGTCTGAAAGGAAAAGGAAGAGCCATGAGAGCAAACAGGAAGAAATCAATCAGGCAGAATTTCAACAAAATAATTATCATGAGTAGCTCAAGAGTCAGCATCATCCCACTGGATGACCAAGTGGTCTCACAGTACAGAATTCTGTCTACACAGATTCCCAGAAACAGAAGGACAAGCAGAAGCAGCTCTCAATTGGGATGCCTCTGTATATTTTCTGGATTATCTTTTGAGAAATACTGGAAAAGCTGTGACTTCCCGTAGACCACAAATGGTCCTGGCAGACAACAGGACAAGGTGATGTTAAGGAAGAGAGCAAAGTACAGTGCTGTGCGTGACAGCAGGAGAGCCTGAAGTACATGCCTGTACTGTGCAGTCCTTACCTTGGGAAAAGAATCCACCATACAGAGCCCTCAGCACAAACTAAGAAATTAACACAAGGCTTTAGAAAGAAGAGATGCTCAAGTCCTTACCGTGAAAATCTCATCATACATCAACACAACTTTCTCCTTCAATGGCTTCTTGGAGGCTGAAGATTTCCGGAGCAGCCCACCTTTCTTCTCTGTTTGGGCCATGCTGTATACCCTGAAGAAGAGACAAAAAGGGATAAGGAAACTTGAACTTTTCTTCAAGGCATATCTGGCCTGCGTCAACCATGAAAGACTTTTTCTCTGCACTGAAATACTAATAGTCTCTCGCAAGCTGAAAGAAGAGTTTTTAATAACTATACCAGGTAAGAAATCAGATCAAAGGTCCCTTCTAGTCCTCTATCCCATTTCAAAGAAAGATGCGGAAGTCCAGACACAGGCACATAAAGAATAAGCTCCTTACGGATAAATTTTCTTAATTCTTCCTTGCCTCATGATCCAGACCAATGCTGTTTACATCTAGAAAAGTACATATTTTTAAATCTCATTGCATGAACTGTGATACTTGTTATCAAATGGATACACAGTCTTTTTGGCGCTGGTCAAGCCTCAAGGACATCTTGTGACAAAAAGCTCCTGGAAATGTTTGAAAAAGTCTTCTCGTATCTGTTTAATTAGCTGCCTTCCAAAGCACTTCAAATTCTGCTTTTGCACTCTGAGGCGACATCCAACACTAGGAAACATTTGGATGCAAAGCCTCCCCAAAGCACTTCTGCCATCCTTGCTCATCCCTACCTCTGCACCTTGGCATCCCTCAGCTGTGCCAGCTGCTCTGCAAATCAAGCCAGAAGAGAACCCCAGCCTTAAAAGCATCACATGTGGCTCAGTTTTGGGAGGAGGATGGAGGAACACAGGGGAGAAGCTCTGCAGGGATATTTATTTTTTTTAAACCAGATTAATTTCCTGACCTACTTGACAGCATAGGGTTTTCTAGAAACACGCATAGGTTTTACTATAATTAATTGGTATCTCATGCTTACTGGTTATCCTAGTAAGAAAAAAAGGAAGTATCATCATTACTAAGTGAGCTGTTACAGAAAGTAACAGCCACAGCTGTAGTTCTGAACCTTCTGTGACAGTCAACCCATTCCAGGGGCTGAGAGTCAGAACGCGTGACTTGCCATGTACTCTTAACCTCACATCTGATGCTACAAAGCACATCACCACTCTGACCTTGCAGATACATATTTATCTGCAATCACGGATTTTTCTGGCAAGCATCACAGCCTTCGCACTGTTCTAACCGCCTCTATCACCGCAGCACTGTCAGAGGTAGTTAGCAGAAAGCGAATGCTGCCCCTTCTCTCATATCCCTAAGCTCCCCACCTTTCTCCCGTACCTCCAAAGGTAATTACACACACAGCAGCAGCATACCTCAGGCAGGGGCTTGACTTAAGTCACGCTCCAGAAAAACATGGGCAGGCTCTTGTGGCAGCTGCACGCAGCCATGCTAAATTATGCATATAGAGGTAAGTTCACTGCAGTCGGCATCTAAGACCCCAGAGCTTTCTGAGCTGGCAGCCACAGACATGGCTTTGGATTTACCCTCCACCCCAGGCTGCCCAAACCCCTTCCACAGGCACAGCACGTTTAGATCTGTCTTTCCCTCAAAGAACAGGTTCCAGCAACAACTGAATGCCAGCTCCAGATCTCTTCTGCATTCTTTCCACTGCAGACAGCTTTTGATTGTCTTAGACTACAACTATGTTCTCAGCTAGGACTCTCAGGCTCCCAGAGGAGGTTATTCAGACACCCACCCCTTGAGCCATACATCTCAGTTCCAAACAGCAGGAAAACACCTCTGGGGCTTGAGAAACACCGCTGCTGCAGAAGACTCTACCCCGGGTGTGAAAGGCAGGAGATTTGCCTGGGTGGGGAAGCAGAGGGTAGGACAGAGAGCAGCAGATCTCACACCTGAAAAGCTGAGGTTTCCATAGGAAGGGGGAAAAGTGTTCTCTCTCTTCCTGCTAGGAAGGGAACATGCACAGCCTGCTGGTTAAGGGCTGATGCGTGTGCCGGGCTGAGAATGGAAACAGGCCCAAGCATAGCAACTACTGCATCTTAACCTTCTGTAAATACAGAAATTATTCCTGTAGCCTAGTAGGTCTATATATCCAATTAAGATGGAAAAAGGTTTCAGTCTAACAAACGAAAAAGAAAACATTATTCAATCATCTTGATAGCTTCTCTTTTACAGACTTTGCATTATTTTTAAACTGTCATGGGAAATAAGACATTATTCTAATTAGAAACATAATTGGAAACAGAGAGAAATCTATTAAAAACCAAATCAAGAACGATGTCACTTTTAGCCTAGCAATACAAACCTTACCCAAGATTGCACAAAACAATTTCCCAGCTAGAATTGTAAGCTTCTGAACCTAAAGCAGCCATCAGCCCCAACACAGAAACACATCCATCAGCGTGCTTCTAATTGAATTACAGATAATGAATCCCAATGTCAAAACTAATAAACCAACTCTCAGTGCTTCTAGGTCAGCGTTCTCACATCAAATGCGCACGTGAATGGGAGAGGATCAATATGCTCTGCTTCGTCCCTGAACTTGAGAGCTGCATTTTAGCACTTTTCCTACGTATCCAGAAAGATAGAAAAATCTAAATCCCACAAGACACAAGAGCCTGATGTGGGGCGAACATCAGAGAGATCGCATGATCATGTGAAAATTCTAGTCTCTGTCAAAATGGGACTTGGGATTCATATTCTCTCAACCAAAGCTGCACAGAGCACATACAAAGAAGACTGCTAGGGGCAAGGATTAAATAATGCTCTTGTTTATAATTTGTTATTCTACAAATGAGCATATGGAGCAGCAAGGGGAGAAAAGTAAGAGTCGCCTTTCATGCCAACGCTTCATTAGGCTGTGCTTGTTTCATGACCTATGATGCTCAGGCTGTACAAATGGCTTTTTCTTTTCACTTTATGCAATTACATTTTCTAGATGTCATACAGACAGAAACAGGAAACTGCATTTTGCTAATGAGGACCTTCTAGGCAGATGCAAAAAACAACATTTAAAGGCACCAAACATTTGTAAGTAAGTTGTAGAGGTGTCAAATTATCAGGACATCGTGACAGCTTATGAAAACAAAAACACTGAACATAGTTAACAATTACCCTTCAAATGCATCACATTTAAAAAGCATCAGTGCATCTTCCACATTTTAGGTTCAAATGGATAATTTATTCTGCCAATAGGTCAGTCCCATTAACACATGCTGCTAAGTGAATCCTGCCGTAGTCACTGACTGCACAGGAGAATTACCCCTCAGGGCCAAGCAAAGCACACACATGTGGATTTTTAGAACAGCAGGTACTTTGCTGTGCAGCAGAAGAGCCAAGATGCTTCATATGGAGCTAAAAGAAACCTCGATAGAGCATGAGTCTCGGCAGCTCAAAGGCAGGAAGATAAAAGCCATGGCAGACCGAAGTTCAGGCAGACTCTTGCTTTATCTATCATCAGCCCCAGGGTCAGGTGATCCAGTCGGGAAGAAAGGGATGAGCACATCCAACCATCCGCCTCCTTTCCCCTTCATTCCAGAACTCATAGCAGAGATTCCAACCAAACATGTGACATTCAGATGAACACAACTCTGTTAGCTTCTTGTTACAATATCCACAGGGAAAACGAAGCTAGCATTTTGAGTCTGAGCTTTACTCAGACTTGTGCACGTTGAAAACTCTGCCTGCTCCACATTGCCACTCAGCTCCTGTAGAGACTTACTATTATTCTGTAGATCATCTTAGAATAGCAAAAATACTATGCTAGAGAACATAACACTAATTCACATCTACACTATAATGACATCAGGATCCAAAGCTCGTAACTTCTGTAATCTTGTATGCAGCCCGTCAAGCACTGTTTTTTGCATTTAATTGCTAGGCTAACAAACATGCAAGTTTTAAAGATCACAGACACACATACACAACCCCCACATACAACCAAACAAATAAATGTTTGGGATTTTTTCCAGTGTGGACCCTTCAAAAAAATACACTGTAACACTTCTTGGCTAAATAAAAAGAAAACAAACAGATTACATAAAATGGTATTTTCACATGTTGACTTACTTGGCTAAGCATTTATTCCCTGTCTGAAAAAGGCAGTGCAAATGATGTGATCTATATTACTGTGTTAATGCCAAAGCCCTGGACCTCAATCAATATTTATAAAGACTCTGAATAAGAACTGAGATACTTGTCCTTTCAGAATCCAATATCCCTTGATTTGCCAGAGCTACTGACATCAGACTCGCTCGTTTAAACATTGCAAGGCTAGTAATTGCCCCCACCACGCATTGCACGCACTTGGGCCCCAGTGTGATCACCCTTTGCCTTTCAAGGTATTTCACAAGTATCTCACACACGTCTAAAAGAAAGTTGTTCAAAAATTACCTCGATCATGCAAGAGAGGGGGATAACCCCCCATCTAAAAGTTAACCTAAAGCTTCTAAAGCAATGGGATATAGGCCAAATAGTCATTAAACACTTCAGGGATGTTCCAGGAAAAGCTTGAACTTAATCCACGCGATGAATCCACAGAGTCAATATTGGACCTGAGCAACAGGCAGTTAACACACAGGTTCCATCACTCATCCATCATGGAAAGCAACAGACAATCTGCATCCAGCACAAGAGTTTATGAATACCAATACATAAACAGTGCCTTGACCCAATTCAAGCTACAGTATTAAAACCCCCAGGACCACCCAGCAGCAGCCTGGTAGACCACTAGTGAAAACAGAGAGGAGGAACAGGTTGGACCAGATTTTGTCAAAGCTTTCGCAATCACCATGACCAAATTCCTGCTAGAAGCCCTTTTGCAGCTTATGTTCTGCCAATTCCTGCGTTGGCGGTTACGGTTCATGCTAGCAGGTCCTCCTTGCTTTTATATTTCATCCATTCTTTACAAGCTTATTTGTATATTGTCCACTGGAATGAAAACTGGCCAGACTGCACCTTCCCTTATAACTGTAAGGTGCTTAACCCCACCATCAGGGGAAAGAGTAACGCTCTGTACACAGTAACACAGCACACAAGCCTGGGATCCATCTGGCAGAATTTCCAGGTGCCTTCATGCAGCACATAATTGAAGTATATTCTGAAGGTGTGCTGGTGACAAAAACCCATGTAGAGCCTACTTCTTTTTCTGCCATACCAAGCAACATAATCTCCAGCACAGTCTCAGTATATGCATTTTTACTAGCAAGTCCTTCCATCCTGCTCAGAGCAGTAGCGGTGTATGTGCTTCTACATAGTACAACCTAAAGCTACACCACTACTGACCTATTTTTCCCTCCTTGAAAAACACGAAAAGCAACTTCCTAATGCAGATACAGCCACAGAATTCCTCCTAGTACACCTGCTTTAATGAGGATATAAAAGAATAACACCCAAGCTACATTTTTAACACTTCATCCATAACTGCCTTTCATTTCTGTCCTTCCACTTAAAATGACACCCAGTCCAACTTCACACCATCAACTAGTTAAGCTTCTTCCTGTCAAGTCCATCTAGACAAGCATCACATGCTTCCACCTCCATCTGTTCATACCGGTTTTCCAAATTAATTTTTTCATTTTATCGCGCTTCCTTTCTGTATTCCTGGCTACAATGCCCAGCTCTCTTGTGTCAGAAAGCCTCTTTGGGTTTTCATTTTTCAAGCCCTTCAGGATCCATCCCACCTAGTTTACCATGAAACATTCCGCGCTGCCTCTACGCTCCCACCTAAAAGCTCATGCCACTCAGAGACCTTTTCAGATGTCTTTTGAAGAAAAACACTCTCCTCGTAATCTTGCCCTGCCCTTTTCCCAGGGCTTCAGCTGTCGGCGTGGATCCAAGGCCCATGCTGAACACAGTGCAGCTGCATGACCTTGGCTCTGACTTCTGAGGAAGCTGCTACATTTTAAGAAGCTGCACAGTAGAGCCACGCCAAGATAAGAAAGGTAGAGCGGCAGAGGGGTAACATTTTTGAGATATGGACCATTAGCAGCACAAGCACTCAGGAGGAAAAACACAAACATAAAGAAGTATAAGATCCTAAAACTAAAAACCACAAACAAACAAAGAAAAAATCAAACAAGAGGAAAAAAAAAACAACCAGGGAGCAAGAATAGAGCAACTCAGCAACTTTGAGCTGACCCTTCCCCTCCTGAGGGATGTCCTGGGTGGCTGCCTAGTGTGCTAGCAGGGGGGTGGGCAGATGAATGCCAAGCCAAGCAGCCCATTAAAGCCTCACTGTTTCTTTTGTGCACACTAGCCAACAACTGTTTAACATTGTTCGCTGTATATACCCCACCTGCAGCCTCTTTGCACACAGCAAAAAGTGCCCTAAGTGACACAGACAGAGGATTAGGCTATTATTATTGAAAAACCAAACTGATGCCCTTCCCCCCCCACCCCACCCCTTCAAATTCCTTTTAAAAATGTTTGTCACACTTCCCACTAGAGCTCCAACAGCTGGTGAACTGCAATCGCCACACATCGCAGCGATCCAAATTATCTTACTGCTTTGCATATTCCACCCACCTGCTCAGCCCGAATTGGGTCTCATCACATATTCAGATTACGGTCTCTGCTTAAGAGCAAACTTTCTTACAGTGACATTAGGCGACAGGGCTCTGACTGAGGCCGCAAGCCTGCTTACGGAGCCAGCTGCCTCTGCCTTCAGCGTTATAAACCCAAGTTCCTGCTCCTTTACCACTGTTTGCTGCTCCCTTTGGCTTGGTGGGCCTCGAGGTAAACCAGACAACGACCAACGATAAAAGAATATACCCTGCTCGTTCTTTTTCTAGGAGTTGTCTGCGAGCCAACCCCCCCTCAGCAGCCAGTGACACTGTGGCCTTTCAGCAGCCGCACCAGCAGGGCCCAAAGAGTTGGGCAACTCCCGCCCGCTGCCAGGCCCCCCCGGCGGGGCAGGCCCCGCTGCCGGGCCCCTAGGGCGGCGGCGAGGCTCGTGTGGCCGCCGGCACCCGCGGTGCGGGCCGGGGGTGGGAGAGGACCCGCAGCTGCTTCTTGGACACGACCGCTCCCGCCCGCCCGAGGTTCCGGGGGGCGGCCAGGCCGCAGGCAGGGCAGCGAGGGGCCCTGACACACCCGCGGGCACTGTGGCTAAGCAGGTTCCCCAGCAGACCCTCGGTAGTTCCCCAGTAGACCCCCCCCCTCTTCCCCAGTAGACCC
>VXBO01013781.1:313660-331307 GCA_013400135.1 Rhinoptilus africanus
GGGGAAGGGGTGGGGGGACACACGACTCCGTGGCAGCAGGAGCTCCGTGCCCCTGCTCGCCCTGGAGCCTGCTCTCGGTGTCCAGGGCGGGCGCCCCAGGATGAAGCCAGCCGGGACGCTGCGGCGGGTCTCCGACTTCAGTGAGCTCAGCCGAGGCCACGGGCTGCAGGAGCTGCTGTGCCAGGGCGAGGAGCCCGCCCGCGTCCTCTCCAGCCCCGATGGGCAGCACCTCTTGGTCCTGCAGAAGAGCCGGCCGCCCCCCCTGCCCCAGCTGGTGGCCTTCCAGCGCCACGGCACCGGTGGAGCCCACCTGGAGAGGAGCTGGCAGCAGCCCCAGCCAGCCCTTGTGGGACTGCTCTTCCTGCAGAGCCCCGGGACATTGGGCTCTTCGGCGCTGGCCCTCGTGTGGGAACACGGACGGACCGAGGTCTGGCACTTCGTGGTGGCTGTGGGCTGGCAGCTGCTGCAGACGTTGGAGCTGTGCCAGGGTGCCCGGGCACGAATCGTCTCCGTGTGCAGCCAGGGATCCAGCCTGGTGTGGTGTGAGGAGAGGCCTCCCCTGGATGCCCACTCGGACATGAGCAAGTGTGCCTTCAGGTTTTGTGTCTGCACCCGGGCTCTGGAGGTGGGAGAGCACGGCGTGCGGCTGGGCACCCTAAGGATAGTCCTGCACAACAGCCCTGAGTACCAGGTCCTGGCCTCCCCCCAGCATGTCTTCCTGGTGCCTGCCACTGCCAGCCTTGCCACCACTTCCAAATTCCTCCTCATCTGGCATCCCGAGAAGGCAAAGCTCACCATCACAGCCCCCTCTGCAGGCTTTGTCCACAGCAAGGTGCTGCGCTCCAGCAGCGAGTCAGACTTCAGGAAGCTCCTGCTTGGTTCTGTGGGTCTTCTCTCATGTTTGGCACCACTGGACATTCACACCTCTGCTGTGTCCAACAGTGGGGGTCTGCTGCTGGTGAGCACGAAGGGTGCTGTGAACCTGGTGGAGCCAGATGGGACACAGAGACATGTCTTTGACTTGGAGGGGGGGTGCCTGGCCCAAGGAAGGCCTGTCCAGCTGAAGACCTTTGGCAGCATCCTTGCCTGCGTGCTGGCTGGGGTCATGTACCTCGTCGACCAGAACAGTGGAAGGCTCATAGAAAAGAAAATCCTGAACATGAAAGAGGTGCATTTCCTGGAGTCCCCGGGAGAGGAGGACAGCATCCATCTCCTCGCTCAGACTGGCATATACAGCTTTAGCTTTTCCAAACCTGAGGACAGCAGTAGACCTGAGCCGTGCCTGGTGGAGATGGTGTTCGAGGAGGCCTGTAGATACTACCAGAGGAGGAGCCTCAGCAGCTCCAAGCTGACAGTAGAGAAGTTGAAGAAAGGCGGTGTGTTCCAGGCACCTGTGGCCCTCGCTGCCATCCTGCAGCACAGCCTCCACCAGAAGCAGAAGGCAGCCCGAGGCCTCCAAGACACTTATGCCAAGCTGTTGAGCACAATGAGCCTGGAGCTGCAGAGCTACATGAGCCTGGAGCTCCTCAAGACCTGCGTGGTGTGTGCCCCAGAGAGTGAAGTGGAAAGCTACTGCGAGGAACTGGTGGAGCAGGAGGTCAGCCGTGTTCTGCACTCTGACATGGACAAGGACAACTTGGCCTACCTGAACTCTGTCTTTGCCTCCTTCCCCAAGGCTGCCTGGAAGGCCACGAGGAGCTGCCTGCAGCTGCAGCAGAATGGGGATGGCCTCTTGGTAGCCAGGGCCACCCCGGAGGTGTGGAAGAAGGTCCTGGGAGGGCCACAGCAGGAGGAGGTGGGTCAGAATGGGGTGGTCCCACTCTTCGAGCTCATCTGCACCTCCTTCCTGAGGTTCAAACCCAAGTGGCTGCCTGGTTTTGTGGAGCTGACCCAGCAGTACGCTGGCATCTCTTGGCCATACAGCAGCAAGGAGGGCCCAGAGGGCCGGGTGCCGCTGTACAAGAGAGCGCTGGGAGTACTGGCCAGGAAGAGCAAGCGCAGCGAGGCAGATGATGAGATGGAGCTCGAACTGCTGCTCTGCAGTAAGAGGCCTAAGGCTGTGCTGCAAGCTCTGCACCTTCTCATCCGCCTGAGGCGGTGGCAGCGAGTGGTGGAGGTGGCAGAGAAGTTCTCCAAGCTCAGCCCCTTGCTTAACAAGGAGATATTCACCACGCTGCTGGCAGAGTTTGCCCAGCACCGGGAGCTGGACCCTTATCTGGACATGTTGTGGCCACTGTGCCCCGTTGAGCTCACCGCCTCGGACATCCTCACCGCGGTCCTGCAGCACCTCCCTCACTCCCAGGAGGACCCAGTGCCCTTCTCCATCGAGGGGAACCAGCTGACTGTAGGCTTGCTGAAGCCGCTGCTGCAAAGGGTTGTGCAGCGTCCCTGTGTCCAGGACGAGATGTACTTGGATGCCTTACAGAGCCCCACCTTCCCCCCTCCCACCCCGCCCCGCGAGCACAAGGTCCCCTCAAAAGCAGCGGCCGATGATTCCCCTCAGCCACCCATGGCAAGGACTTCCTCCCCCTCGGCGCTGGTACAGGGTGACACTGTGTGAAGGGGGGGGAAGGACAATGGGATCCCAAGCCTTGGGTGCCCACGGAGGGGAAAGCCGCATGCACCCCAGGAAATCCTGCCCTGCCTGGCATTTCGGAAGCCTGCTCCTTTCTGAAGCCTCCCTGCAGCAGCATCTCGAAGAGTCCGTTGGGTGGCTTGGGTTGGGGGATCTCAGCTGAAGCCAGGGCAGGCTTTCTGGCTATTTCTAGCAAGTGCAATTGTGTGTGCCCCAGTGGAGGAGCAAATGCCGGGTGCATTTGCAGATGAAAGCGCTGGCTGCACTACAGGACTAGAGAACTGCTCCCTGCTGAAAGCACTTTGTTTTTGGTTTCCCTGCTTCCTTTATAACTTCCCTGATCCTCTAGGAGTGGCAGGCAGGGACATGCATGGTCTTTTCCCCCCCACAATCTCTGCTCGGTGGGTTGGGTGGTGCCTCCAAGCTCCGCCTGTGAGAAACAGTCCTGTTTCTTGCAGTGGGGTCGCCGAATCCTGCTGCTTTGGGTTCAGGCAGATGCTAAATGCTAGGGTGGTGCAGCTCCGTGGTCCTGGATGTCCCAGCAGCCGCGCTGGCAGCTGCAGCGCTCTGCACGCTGTCTCACTGCAATTCCTCTGGGATCAGTCCCGTAACTGTGACTGATTGCAGCTACTTAGCTGAAGAGAGCAGCCTAATTCCCTTATCTCTCTATCCCAGACGGTACCCGAACCCTCTTCTGAGCTGAGAAGCTGGCAGCAGCCTGTGTGAGCTTGGGGCTGGCCCTGCCTCTCCCTTTCCTTTGTGGAAGCTTAGATTATGCTGCAGGACGCCCCAGCCCTCTGTTCCCATCTCCTCTACCTTTGCCCTTAGCACACAAAGGGGCTTTGTCGGGGTTGTCTGGCTCATATTGTGCCTCTGTTTGCAAAGTCAGTGTAACTTGAGAGCAGTCATGCAGGAAGATCCAGGTTCCAGCCTCTCCCGGTGCTCTCTGCCTGGCCCCCTCCTGCGGGAGAGAGACCCTGGCTGTGGCTTTGCCCCTGCACTGGGGGCTGTGGGGTGAAGGAGCTGTGTCTTGCCTTGCCGGGCTGGCAGAACCTGGATGGGGTGGGACTGGGGAGGTTTCACCTGCATTAATCCTCTTCTGAGTGGGGTTAAGTGTGGAAGACAGACTCCTTTTAAAAATAAAGGTTCCTAAAGCAGTGCTGAGGCGGTGGTAGACGTTGAGGATGCGCACCCTCAGGAGGAGGGGAGTTCCGTTTTTCTTCTGGTAAGAAGCAGCCAGGCTCAACTCACCGTGGTCCTGCGCAGTGTGGCTCACCGCTGGTATGTGCTGACCTCGGAGATCCAGCTGGAAGCCATGGAGGCAGGACTTTGCACTGGCAGGCAGGTAACCATCCCAGAAAGGCCATCCCAGACAGTGCACGGTTCGGCAAAGGCAAGCCCCCATGCTGCTGGGAGCAAGGAGACCTACCTGGGCTTCGCTCCCATCCTCTCTGCAGCTGCTTGGTGCCACAAGCAACCCCCAAAGGCCATTTGGGCTTCTTCTTGGGGCAGTTGTGGCTGGGCCCAAGATAAAGTTTAGGAAGGGAGAATTTTTTTCTCAAGGGCTGCAACTTGTCCCTTTGTTCCTGTCTGGAAACCTAGTAACAGGGAGCACCAGGCTGGCCCTGGCGGGAGCCTGCTGCCCTGGGCACACAGCGGCAGAGCTGCTGTTGGAGGAACCGTGGTTTGTCAAACCGCTGTGAAGATGCGGCAGGGCCTCCCCCAGACAAGGGCTTGGCTGCAGAAAGTCCCTGTGGTGGAGAAAATAAAAAGCCTGGCAAAGGGGAAGAGGAACTGCTGCAACCGTTCTCTGGAGGCTGGCTGGCTACCGATGAGGCTTGTGCTGCAGCCGTGGGGTGCTGCGAGTTTCCCTCCCACACAAGGGAAGTGGATTCTGGCGGCTTCCACTCCTGTGAGCGGAGGGAGCCTGGCCTGACGGGAGAGCTGGCGGCAGCCGCTGTGGGCATTTTGCAATGAGCCATCCTCGTCTTTTCCCAGCCCTATCTGATGCTGCTCTCACCCGCCTCCCAGGGCTGCTCAGGAGGAGGAGGAGGACGGAACCAGGCCCCCCTCGGAGCCACGGCTCCAGGGACTGGGATGCTGCCCGGGGTCGGCGCTGAATAGGGAGCTGGTGAGAGCAAGGCCCATGGCTGCGCAGTAAGTTGGGGGGAGCTTTCCATTGCCAGGGCTGGGTTTGGATGCAGGTGGCCATGGTGACGCAGCCAACGAGCAGGGTCAAGCTCCCTGCCTTCCAGGGCTAGCTGTGCAGAGGGAAAGAGGCCACGGCTGGAGGCCGAGCAGAGAGGGGAGCAGGGAAGGAGGCAAAAGCCAGCGAGCAGAAACTGAAGCCAGCAGGAGTCCTGCACGGGCTGGTGTCCCCGCGGCACAGCAAGGGAAGAGGAAGCGGGGAACACTGTGGGGTGGGAACAGCTTGAGGCTCAGGGATGGAAACCTGCACACACAGCCGCCAGACAAGCACAAAACAGTCCCAGCTGGGGAGGGTGAGGGTTTAGGGTGGGGGAGAGCAAAGGCAGAGCAAGTGGAGACAAAACAGCTAAATGCTCTCCAAGGAGGGACCGGGAAATCCCGCCCCAAGGACCAGAAAGAGTGGGCATCCCTGGGGGGAGCAGGGGCTGATCCACCACGTAGGACAGGTTCAGCTGGACGACAGGCAAGTACAGGGCCCTCTTTGAGGTCAGGACGGGTGCTGGGGGGAGATAGCAGGAGGTAAGGCCAGTGCAGCTTCAGATAACGCCTGAAGGAAAAAATAGCGATTAGAAGATCTGAAGGCAAATGGAAAAAGCGATAAAGCAGATGCACGTAGCGGAGGGCAAGCTGGCCAACTCGGCCCCATCGCTCGCTCCAGAGAGACTTGGAATTTGCAATGGAGGAAATGAGTCAAGCAGCTCACGTACGTCCCCTGCGCCTGACCCGTCTTTCGGGATGCTCCCTGAGCAGCACAAAGCAACACCTCCGCTTGCCCCACCACGGCTGCAGACCAAGTTGCCCTTGGCTTATGTGTGCACGCAGCTCTCGCTGCGCCCATCCGTGCTACGCAGCAGAGCGGGACATGCAGGGGTGGACACTGGACGTCCCCATGCCACCATCCTCAATAGAGAGAGGGAGGTGTGGGCTGCAGGCACCCCATAAACTAACTGAAAACCCACAAATGGCACATGGTGGGGTTGGCAGAGTGCACAGGGACGTGTCTGCACGTGGGGCCGGGGGGTGGGGGGGACACATCTCATGGACAGCAGGCTTTTGGCATGGCTTTTCCCAGGGAAGGACCCGGCACCCACCCAGCCACAGGTATCAAGGGCTGCCTGGTGAGGGGAACATCGCCCAGCCCCGGTGGCGCTGTGCAGTGGTCCTGCATCGACCCACGGGCTGCGTCAGGACCCCAAGAGCCGGCTGTGGGCAGAGCACGCCTGGGGCCCTCAGCAAGAGCCCTTTCATGCCAGGCACAGCCCCAGCTTATGCCAGAGGTGGGGAACCCTCCCTGCCCCTATCCCTGCATCCTTCCATCACAGCCAGACGTGGAGAGCGCAGCCGCGTGCCTGCAGTGCACACAAACACCCCGTTTATTGTTTGACACCAGAAAAAATCACAGCCTTGGAAAGAGTCAGGCTCCCTGCAAAAAATAAATAGTCACGTTTTTCAAGTGAGGGGCCTGGGTGAGCAGGTTCCTGCTGGCCAGCAGCACAGGCTGCGGTGGCATGGACGGTACAAGCTGCCCTGAGCCCCCGGGGTCGGGGGGGAGGGTGGAATCCCACCTGGGGCAGCGCGAGGGGCAGCCCCCACACACACATACCAGGGCATCATCACTTAAGGGGAATTAGGGAGGGGGTTTCAGCCGAGGGATCCCAAACTGCTCCCCAGCACCCAGGGAGAAGGCGCAGCAGACGGAGCAGCTGTGTCCAACTCCTCCATGCCCGTGCTGTAGGCAACAGGGGCTAATGCCTCGTGGACGGCCGGGGGATTTTGTATAAGTCGAACGCGGGTGGCCTGCAAAACCAAGGTCACCTATGTCACCCCCAGCCACAGAGGGGAGCAAGGGCCAGCCCAGGATGTGCTGGGATGGCCAAATGTCATCCTACCTCCTTCACCCAGCCCCACAGGAAGGAGGGTATGGAAACCCCCCCACCCACCTCATCAGCTTGGGGAAGGCTGGGCACAGCAGCACCCCCAAACTTAGGAGTGGGGGAAGATGATGGAGGGACCCCAGAATAATCTGTGCTGCATAGGTCACGCCTTTCCAGTCCTGCCCCAGTACCAGCACCCTCCTTGGCCTGTACTGGCCTTGTTCTCCTTACCCCCCTCCCCTCATGCCCACACAGGGACCTGGTACTGCTACTTACATCTCCAAGACTTCATTCCTGGAGGGGAGAAAGAAGAGAGGACAGTGTTAGTGGGGCAACAAGATGCCTCCTGAGGCAGCCCAGCATCTCCTCATGGGACAAGGTCTTCCCCAGGGCACACAATGAGGATACAGGAGGCTGCAAGGTGCTATAGACCCCTCCATCCCGGCTGCCCCATCTGGACACAGATCACGGGCTCCTGCAGCCCCCCCCCAAGCGTTGCTGCCCACTGAGCACCACTTCCTGGGATGGGCAGAGGGCCCACGTCCCTGGCTCAGTGGCACAAGCTCCCCTGTGCCGCGATTTCAGTTCCCCAAGCTTCCCTAGCAGCTGAGCCCATATCTCCAGCCAGCTCAGCCACCGGCTGCGGGGGGAAGTGAAAGGCACTGGGGCCACCACCGGGGACCCCAGGCACGCTGCGGGCTCAGCGCCGCGTCCTGCACACACCACGTACGACGCTAGCCTGTGTCCCGGGAGAGCTGGGGAATGGATTGAGGAGGAGCAGGCCAGGCAGGGGGAGGAAGGCTGTCTGGGGCCGCGATGGGCACGGGGGTGCTGCAAACCCTGGCTCCCCCCGGCAGCCGCAACCCTGGCGCAGAGGGGTGGCAGCAGAGGGGGGCTGGAGCAGGGGAACCCCCAGCAAACTGCACCGCAGGGCCAAGCCGTAGCCCTCAGCGGTTGGAAATCCTACTGGAAACCACTCACTACCCTCAGGGGTTGTGGCTGCGCTGGCGGTGGGGCTGCCAAAGGTCCCCAGAGGGACAGGAGAAGGACCCCAGAGGGCTGGGGAGCAGCCCTGGGGTGCTGGCGGCCACGGGTGCGTGAGCGAGCACTGCACCCTCGTGGCAACGATGCCAAGGGCACAGCGTGTCTCATTCCACGCGGCATCCAGCTGTGCACAAAAATGGTGCAAAGCAGAGTGAGTGGGGTGGTGGACCCCTGAGACAGGCTGGGGGCTGCAGCCCTGCCATGCAAGCCGGCTCCTTCCTCCGAGGGGGGCTGTATGCACCTTTGGCTGCTCCACGGAGGGCTGCAGAGCAGAGAGAGCCAGGCTCTTCCCCAAAACATCTCCATTCTTGGAGGCTGAAGTCCCAAGCCACCTCCCTGGGTCCGCCCCCAGCCCACATTACTGTAGGATCAGCCCCCCAGGCTGCCATGGGGCACACGAAGGGGCGGTTTGCACTGGGGGGGGACCCCAGACCCAGTGTGGTTGCAGGCGGTGGGTGGCTCCTCACCTGTAGACATCGGCAACGTCCATGCGGCGGTAAAATTTGGCAAGTCTGACAGCCAGGATGATACTGGGCAGCAGGAAGACGGTGCACCAGCCCAGGCTGAACCAGAAGGCGTTCTGGGTGTTGGGGGAGAGCCATCAGAGCCCAGACCGCACTTGGAAGAACCTCTTCTGCTCCCAGCCCTCCCCAAAGACCACCCATCCACCCCTTCTCGCAGCCTGGCATTTGCTCTTAGCCACAGCAATCCTCTGGGGAGATGCTGAGCCCCGCTTGCTCAGGACAGAGATGAGTACCCGTCATCCTGTGCATGAAGGGGACCAGGGGACCCCATTGCCACCACACACACACACGGCACCCCACACACTGCTGCCCCACTCACCAGGGAGTCCAGGATGTAGTCACAGGTGATGACCTCCACGTTATCCAGGGTTTGAGCTATGGGCTTGCAACGTGCCACGTCTTCTGTCAGCTGGGGACATGGTGTGGACAGAACATGTCAGTGTCCTCAGCACCCTGCAGCCTGTCCTCCGCTTCCCTCCACCGCACCGAGGAAGGCTCAACTCACCCTGCTTTTGGCCCAGGAGATGTAGGTCTCAAAGAAGCCCAGCAGCTCCTCCAGGAAAGCCCAGGTCTCCTGGGGGCAGGCAAGCAGAGAGTGGAGACGCTGCACCCCCAGCCCACTCCATGCCCCATGTCCCCTCCGTGTGAAGATCAAGGCCGTCAGACCACCCCAGCCCAGCAGCAGTGGGGCTGCAAAAGCCCCACCATGGTCCCTTGCCTGGGGTGCCATAAGGGCAGGGGGCACCCAGGGATGCAGGGGACCCCCGAGGAAGATGACAGGGCAGGACAAGCAGCCAGATGTTGCTTGGCATCCCTGCACAGAGGGAGGTCTTGGTGCGGGGGTCCAGTCACATCCCCACCATGTGGCCCAGCGGCAGGACAAGGTGAACTCACGTTCTTGATGATGTTTGCCGTCTCCCTCTCCAGAAACTCCTGGGTTTCATTGGCTTTGTCCAGCGCAATTTTTGTCTGTTCCTGGGGTGAAAGGTGCTTTCAGCAGTGTGATGGGATCAGTAGGATCCCCGCATCTCCCCCACCTTGCCTGGCAGCAATCCCTGGGACACAGCGTCTCTGAGCCGTGGTGTCCCCAGCAGTCACACGCTGCTGGTGCCTCGGGTGGAGGGAGCCTGTGCCTGGCAGGGCCCGTGCAATGGGCCCCCGTCTCTGCTCATGAGCGTGCCTGGGGAGTCCCACAGCAGCCACCAGCCCCCCGCACCGCAGCTCAGCCCCCACCATCTCCACCGCAGGACCTCAAGGGCGCTTTGCAGGGTGCTTCTACTGGGGTGCGCTCAGAAGGCCCCCTTGTGCAGCTTACCTCCAGCGGGTCAGCCCCGCTCCGCACCGAGTGGATGTTCTCCTTCAGGCTTTGCTGGGGATGGAGAGAGGAAGGTCAGAGGCACAGACCCCACAGCTCAGACGAGGCCCCCCCAGCAGGGTCTGAGCTCTGGGGGAGCCCAAGCCGGCACCCCCAGGACCTCCCCCACCCCACCATTGCTCACCAGCAGCCCAGAGAAGTTTGCCTGCATCTCCTTGTCCAGCTCCCTCAGGCTGCGAGCATCATCCTTCAGTTTATCTCTCACGGCCGCGTCCTGGAGGAGCTGCAGTCAGCAGTGCCCCCCCGGCACGGGGTCCCTGCCCCACCACAGCCATCTGATGGGGGGCTGGGCTGGAGAAAAGAGCTGGGCGAGGGTGAAGGGCCTCCCCCCCCCTCGGCACCCAGGCCGGTCTGCAGAGGAGCCCCCACAGCCAGGGGCTTTGGGGACAGCGTGGCCATGGCCCTGGGGTGCCACAGTCTCTCACCGCTGTGTTTGCCAGCTGCTCCAGCTCGGCAGCCAGATCCAGGAGGCTTCCCTGGGTCACGTTCTGATCCAGCTGGAAAAATCAAAGACAGAGTCATAAGAACGGGGAATGGGACTCACAGGGGGGCCATACCTCATCCCTGCAGGACAGAGTGGAGCCAGGACCTCCCAGGTGGAGGAGGTGCCCGGTTGCCCCGAGGGGTGACAGGGATGACAGGAAACACCCTGGGAGCCTGTGGTGGGACTCCCACAGCAGCAAAGGGGAAGGGGCAATGAACCCCCTCAACACACATCTGGACCCCCCCATCCCAAAACCAGGGTGCCCCCGGCCCACCTGCTCCAGGGTGAGGGTGAAGTTGGGGGGCTGCCCAGCCTGGCTGGCGTTCAGCAGCAAGTCTCTCTGGTTCTGGCTGAGCAGCGAGATGGGGCTCAGGGTGATGTTCACCTCCTCGAAGGCTGTGGAGATCTCTCCTGTGTACTGCCAGAGAGGGGAGAGCCACGATGGGCCACAGTGCCAGCCCCTCACTGTCCCTGTGCCCCCAGCTCTGCCCCCCAGACCCTGGCACCCCGGCGCTCACCTGGCTGATGTTCAAGAGCTCATCCAGGGACACGCTCTGGTCCAAATGCAGCATTTCCCACAGGGCAGCGTCTTGCTGGCACTGCCTGCAGGAGGGGGCACGGGGCTGAAAACGGGCAGGGGAGGGCCACCCCGTCCCAGGAGCCTGTCCTCACCCGCACAGGCAAGTCACTTCTCCTCACTCCTTCCCTGGCATTGGCGCCTGCCCGCAGGCAGGGCAAGCTGCCCCCATCCCGAGGAGCATCCGAGGGAGCCAAGCAGCTGTACCCCTCCTCAAAGACACAGCGCTGGAGCTGGGACCCACCTGTACATCTCCGAGAAGTTTGTTGTGCCACCCTCCTGGCCCAGCAGCTCCGACAGGTTGAAGCCAGGGATCAGACCCGGGGTGTCCAGGAGCTGAGAGCAAGGGAAGGGATGAAGAAACTGGACACAGTGCAGGGCAGGACACCTGGGAAGAGCATCCCAAACCGGCCAGCGCTGCCTCCGCTCCACTGGCAGCTCTCAGAAAGGCAGCCGTGTCTCCGGGCAGGGGTGTCTCCCCATGGGGAGCTCACCTGGAAGAGCTGCTGGCTGCGCCAGGACTCGCAGAGGAGCACGTAGGTGTTCCCCCCCAGCACGAAGGTGATCAGCACCAGCAGCATCAGCAGCCAGGAGAAGATGAAGCTGAAGCCGACCCCTCTGCCAGGAGAGACACGCCATAGCACCCGAGGCGCCGTGCCCTGTTACTGATGATAGCATTGCCTCCAGCTCACAGACCCCAGAGCCTGCGCACCCCCTGCCCCCCCAGAAGTGATGGGAAGCACCACCCTTCCCTCAAGCATGGCTCCGCACTGCCTTTGGCCCACAGAGCACAGCTGGGCTGTACCCTGAGGCTTCGACCAGGCACAGCTTCACCAGTTTTGCAAGCCACCACTGGCCCGTAGGGCCACAGGACCACGCACACACTGCCAGGACCCCGCCAGCAAGGGGCCATTGGGCTCCGCTTGAACGCTTTTCACCACCATGTTTTATCCTCCTGTTTACCACCTGCGTGGTGAGCTGCCCCAGAGCAGGCCATTAAGCTGCAGTAATTTGATGATTTAGGAGCTTGAGCATCCCCAGGACAGCCCTGCCCACCCATCCCACCGCTCCCAGACGCGTCCTCGGCAGCCGAGGGAGCCTCACGCCATGAAGAAGTTCCCGCCGGCATTGGAGAGGCAGCTGCGCTGCGTGGGCAGCGCGCCTTCCTGCAGCCCCAGGGGGCCCAGCAGCAGCCCGATGACATTGCAGAGGGCCACCAGCAGCACCATGCAGCACAGGAGGACACAGATGCTCCACCTGGGGCACGAGGAGGGGCAGGAGTCAGACGGCAGGACCTGGCACCGAGAGCAGCCCCCAGCATCCCGCCAGCTGCCTTCCTGGGGAGGAAAAAGCCCCCAGGCACCCGGGCAAAGAAGGGGCACGGGTGGCTGCAAGGCACATCTTTGGCTACGCAGCACTCACAGCCCCACCACGGAGCAAGCCCCCAGCTCCAGCAAATGGAGGATTGAGAGCCTGAGCCTCTCCAGGCAAGGGAGCAGGGCAGCAGCCCCTCGCCTACCTGAGCCCATCCAAGCTGACGATAGGCTGCCTGTACTGCTCCAGCACCGACGTGACATTGCCCACAAGGGCCCTGACATTCTCCTCCACATCCAGGAGCGGCAGCTCCTCCTGCAAGCCCCTGATCTCCTGCCTGATGCGGCCCAGCTGCCCCTGGGTCCCTGCAGGGGACGGGGACAGGTCGGTGCTGTGAACTGTGCCCAGGTCCCGCTCACCTGTGGCAGGTGAGCCCGGGACAGCAGGGACTGGGAGAGGATGGCCCAGGATGCCATCAGCATGATAGCACACGGGGACCTGGGGACAGCCAGGGCTGCAGGCAGCGGGAGGGCAGCAGGAGAGGTCTCCAGGCGAGGATGGGATGAGGAGTATGGAGCCCTGGGACAGGGGGAATTCAGGGTACAGGGCATAAAGCCCTACTTACTTGTCACCACATCCTGGGACTGCTCTTGCACCTTGGCAGGGGTTGAGTCCAGTGTGCCGTTAACCTGGGGGGGGGGCAGCATACAGCTCACATCCCTGCCTGCAGGTCATCCCCTCCATCCCCAGATCCCACTGCCACAGGACAGCCAAGCTCCCCCCAGCTCCCAGCCCTGACGGTGCCAGCGGCAGGGGGGCAGGGACAGCAGGCAGGCTCCAGCTGAGGCAGAATTCCAACCTGCACATCCCTCCACCCAACAGCAATTTACTCCTGGGGGGCTCTTCCCAAGCCACCCCCTCGCAGCCCAGCCCCAGCAGCACCCATCCCTCTGGGGGTGATGGGGGACACGACCCCTTACCTTCTCTAAATCGGCTGTTATGTTGGAGCCAAACACATCTCCCAGTGCCTCCAGCTGCTGCTCCACACTGGGGATCTGCGGGGAAGAGCCTGGGGTGAGGGGGCTGAAGGTGGGCTGGGGAAGGGGCTGCGGGGGACCCCTGCCCCTCCTCACCGTGCTGAAGTTGGCGCTGAAGGCCAGGCCATCCAGGGACACGTGACCGCAGGGGGGGCCGCAGTCCTGCAGGGTCTGGATGAGGCCGTCCCGCAGGCGGGCCAGCCGCTGGCCGTAGATGCTCTGCAGCTCCTCGAGGCGCAAATGAGTGCTGGCGATGCTGCCGAAGGCAGCTTCCAGCGTCTCCATCCCTGGGGAGACATCGGGGGCTCGAGACCTCATCCTGCCAGTGTGGCCGGGGCTGGTCCTCACCCAGCTGAGCCTTGGGGACCCATCCAAAAAATGCAATATAGGGGCACCCCCCTCAATTTGCAGCCCAGCATTTGCCCCAGGTTGGGGCTGGACTGGCCAGATGGACCTTCCTCCCTGGAGCTCTCGCCCAATCCTTCTGGAGCCCCCCACGAATGCACCTGCCCCAGCATCCCCCTGAATCCCCTCTGCGGTCCTGCCAGCCCCCCAGGGATGGGGCTGCTACCTTGCAAGAGGCCCTGGAGGGATCCCAGGGCCTCATCCGTGCCGCTTCTGATGCCCAAGGTGATCTTGCCACCCAGGTTGGGCCCGATCTCTGTGGAGATGGGAGAGAAGGTGTCCATGATGGGATCCCTGGCAGCGGGACCAGGCTGCCCTGAGCAGCCCAGGGCTCACAGGGGGAGCTGCCGAAAGCACTCTCCCCTCCCCAGGACCCCATCCCACACCCACCCTCCAGGCAAGGTGGGCAGAGGGGACCCCCCCACCTTGCCAACACCTCCCAGAGAGAAGCCTGAATGGGGAAAAGCAGCAGCTGGAGCAGAGCGGGAGCCTGGAGGAGCCCCCAAACCCACTCCCTTTAGACATCCCCATGAGAACCAGCCCCAGGGCCGCCGGGGCCGGCAACCATCTGCAGCGCCCCGCAGCCACCTCCACTCCCCAGGCACCCCAGGGTGCCTCTGCCCCCCCTCTGCCGCACACCCTCACCCTGGAGGCTGCTGTTGGCATGGCCTAGCGGGACATCGCTCCTGTCGATGATAAAGTTGATTTGCTGCAGGGACAGAGATGGGGTGTTGGTGGGGACCCTTCCCTGCCTCCAGCCCCACTGTCACCCTTCCCCAGAGGGGTTCTTTGCCCCCCATCAGGCACCCCAGCTGGGGGGGGAGACCAGGCATGCCTTGGGGATGGAAGCCAGGTAGGCGCGGACATCATCCAGGGTGTTGTTGACATTGGGGAAGGTGCCGCGCACGGCCTGGGAGAAGCGGGTGCTGCTGACGAAGGCACAGATATCACCAGCCCTGCAAGGGAAGGGCGGCAGGGTCAGCGCATGGGGGACTCGGTCACGATGTTCCCCCCCAGGACCCTCCGAACCCACCCACACCATCTGGAGCACGCCCTTCTGGAGCATCCCAGCGAGTGCCCTGCACACCACCAAGGGACCAGAGAGGAGGGACATGGGAAACTGAGGCACGGGGGAGTCCCATGCCTGGTGCACCCACATTTCCCCGCTGTGAAGCTGTCGGGAAGGGTCTGCACCGTGCCAGCGTGCAGCCCCCCGGGGCCAGCTCCCCACCACTGCTGCTTCCTCTCCTTTGTCCCACCGTGCCGGGATCTGCTCCTGTGAACAATGGCAGCTTCCTGGCACGGCCGCCAAGCGACGGCGTTTCCACCCGCCCTCGGGTCCCATCCGGAGCCTCCCGGCCAGCGCACTCACAGGAGGAGAGCTGAGACCAGCAGGACGGAGACCCAGAGCGCCCGGCGCCGGCAGCCCGTGTGCCGGCCTTGCTTCTGGTACATGCGGCCCCCGCAGTTCCCGCAGCAGCGGCAGCAGCAGAAGCAACACCCCACCAGGGGCAGGAGGATGATGAAGAGGAGCCCGATGGCCATGCAGACCAGGAAACCCAGTTCGTAGAGAAGCAGCTGGGAGAGGAAGAATGAGAGGCAGCATAACACTGGTGCCCCAAAGGCTCCCCAGCTCTGAGGGTCCTGTCCAGACGCCCCATGGAGCAGAATAGACTCCCCCCTGGGGGTTGCACATCTCCCCTTGCTGCTGCCCAGCACACAGGGCTCAGCCTCGGAGCAGCACCCACCCCAGCATCCCCCAGTCCATAGTGGTCCGGGGCTGCCAGCTCCCTGCCCTGGCTGCCTGCTCACCTCCTGCACTTGCTCCTTGATGGTCTCCTCACTCTGGGGCTGCCCAAAATCTGCGATCAGTTCTGGGGGAGAAGGAGTGGGGAGAGCTGTGAGCAGGCGCTGGGCCCTGGGGGGGTCTCCAGGAGGGCCCCACACCCTGCTCACCCCAGAGAGGGGCTCCCAGCACTGGGCATCGCCCCCAGCACCGCGGCTCAGAGCGGCTGCGAGTGCATGGCACGTCTCTCCCTCCCCACTGTCCCTCCCTGGCCATCACGTCACACAGCCCTTCTGCACCCAGGAAAAGCGCTGCCAGCCCCCAGGCTCTCAGGGGTCAAGGAAGCAAGAGGGTCCTCGCCCCAGCAGGCACCGGGGGTTGGCTGAACAGGGGATGATCCGACAACCATCTCGGCTGCCCTCCTGCAGCCCAGCCCCAGGAAGATGCCTGGCCGGCGCTGCCAGCGTGGGATGGGCGCTGGGGTAAAGTCCCCCTGCCATGCTGCCTCTTTCAGTCCCAAGGCTCGCCCTGCCCGTGCACCATGGCCTCGTGACAAGCTGACACAGGGTGCCGAAGGATTGTATCCTGCTATCTGCGTGACACGGACAAGGCCACAAAGCCATTGCGTTGTTTGCCAGCCACACATTTACCTGCGAGTTGCTGGCAAACAGAGGCTAAGCCAGGAAGGAGGAAGCACAAGTGCCAGCAGCCAGAGTGACAAACCGCCTGCCCCTAGGTGGGCAGCGCTCGCCCCGGGGGCATGGAGCAGCCCCAGGGTCCTGGCATCACCTGTGCCAACCTGCAGCCACTTCGGGGCAGAGCTGTGCCACTGGCACATCCCCTTGGAGGTGAAGGAGGGAGGGCAAGCACTGGCGAGCAGGGGGGTGCCTGCAGCGCTGCCGTGTGGGTGCTGGCACTGGGACACACTGCTCTCGGTGGCCCCGAGGCGGGCCCTGCCTACCCACGCCTGGTCGCCTGCAAGCACAGAGCGCTGCAAGGACGGCGAGGACCCCGCAAAGTCGCGGGCAGCGCGGGGTTTGCTCTGCACCTTTCGCTGGGGCCTGGGATGAAGATTCCTGGTGGGAGGATGGGGCAGGACCCTGCAAAGTGGCACTGCCGACAAAGCCTGTGCTGGGGACCACCTGAGAGCACCACACAGTTGTGATGGGACACAGCTGGCGATCCTCAGGGACCCCACTCCATTCCCCCCCACACCCCAAACCCCCTCCTAACCCAGTACCCCAGCATTTAAATGCTGGATGGTCACCGGTGCAGGAGGCCTCCACCCAAACTAGGACCCTGCAGCTCCAAGCAGCCCCCCGCACCCCATCGCTCAGCCCCCCCGCCGCTGCCGTGCACCCACCTATGGGCAGGGCGTTGGGCTGCACCAGCTGCAGGAAGCCGTGCACCATTCCCACCAGGCCTGGCGTGCTGCTCCCCGGCGCCTGGGGGCCAGGACCGTACACGGGCTGCGAGATGTTCCCCAGCTCCATCGCGGCAGCTCTGGTGGGAGCCTGGGCACAGAGAAGGGCTGTGGATGTCGCTGGGATGCAGGGCCACCCGGGCTGCACTGTCTCCAAGCAGGAAATGCGGGGAGAAAAAAATCAAGCACCTGCCAGCTCCTGCCTGGAAGGAAAGAGCTGTGGGAGAGCACGGAGGAGGGATGGGGAGTCCCCGGAGCAGCAGGGTTGGGGTGGGGGGGTCAGACAGGAGGTGCCCAGGAGGGACCAGAGGAGCTCTGGAGGATGAAGTGGAGACGAAGCACTTACCCTGTCCTCCGGCACCTCTGCGCGCCCACGCCTGCCCCAGGGCCCAGCCGCACGGTGCCAGCGCCTGGGCTTTATGGTTTGTTTAATTTTCAGCTGCGACTGCTGAAAAGCCGCTTGCCGGGGCAGGCGGCGATGCCAGGCTCGCCCCACCCTGCCCCTGCCACCTCCTGGCACCCGGCCGCCCCTCCGTCCATGGGTCAGGGTCACCACCAACCCGTCCCAGCCCAGGCGGCGGGGAGAAAACCCCTCTCCTTCCCCTCCCCAGAGCTCCAGCGCCCTTTCCTCCCGCCCCGACCCAGGGGCTTGGGGGAGCCGTGGCAAATCCCGAGGGCAGCCATCCCGCCTGCTCCAGCCCGGCACCAGCGGCATCCCTTCGGGACGGGGCGCACTGGGGCCGGACACAGTTTCGGTGCAAACCCTCTTTGGCCACAGAAACCGGGTTTTGCATTAAAAAAACAAAACAAAACCAAACCAAACCTTCCCAAACGGGGCACTGCAGCAAAGCCGGTATTTTCCACGCGCAGACCGATTTCCCCCCACCCCTGCCACGGGGGGGGCACAGCCTCAGGGGCCCCCAGGCGGCTGGAGGTCCCGCCAGCGCCTGCCCGGCTCCGTCCCCCCCGGCCCCGCCGGACGCGGGACCCACGCGTGTCCGCAACCCCCTCCCCGCCGCCG
>VXBO01013781.1:365379-394165 GCA_013400135.1 Rhinoptilus africanus
CGGCCCGGGAGGGGAGCGGGGGTGCGGCGCTCCTGGACGGCGCCCGCGCTGTGCGCCGGTCGGGATTTCGGGGACCCTCGCGCTCCTGCCTCTTCCAGGGAGCTCCTGCCCGGTGTTGGGGGGGCTGCCCCGGGGTCTGCTCCCCACCTCGGGGCCCGGGCAGGGGGGCACCGAGCCCGTCTCGCCCCTCCCGGACACAGAGGGACCCTCCTGCGTTCGGGGAAGAGAGGTGTGTTCCCGCCTGACGCTTCCCAAAAGTGACTGAGGAATCCCCGGAGCATCCTCTGCCGGTGCCGTGCCAGCCGGTTGGAGCCCCCCGACTTCCCGGGCTCACCCCCGTGCCCTTGCCGGTAGCCCCGGCCAGGTGAGAGCTTGCCTTGGCAGCTTGCCCACGGCCAGCGCAGGGAGGATGGCCGCCCTCTGCTTGGGGCGTAGCGCGGCGCGGCACGCTGGGCACACACGTCGCGGTGTCACCGGCGTGGCCCGGCAGCTGCCCGCGGAGTTCCCGGTTGTGCCACCTGGCTACCACAGCGGCCAGCACCGCGTCCCTGNGGGGGACGCAGGAGTGTGGAGGGCTGGCGGAGGTGCCCGGCCCCAGGCGGATCAAAGGGAGACCTGGGGGAAGGCGGCCTCCTTCCCCGGTGACTCAGGGCTGCGGGACTCCTTGTTGCAAGGCGCTGAGTCAAAGGAGTTGAGGAGGGCTTGGGAGATCACCCTCCCTCCCTCCCTCCCGGGCTGCCGGCAGGAGCCGCGGGAAGAGGCCATTTGAGTGGGAGGATTTTACTTCCCTCCCTCCAAACGTCCAGTGCCGGTCACGTCTGGAAACCTCTTATTAGACGCCGCCTTTGGGGAGAGATATCCCTGCGGCAAGACGAGCAGGGCCGTGCAACCCCCGGGGCTTCCCCCCGACCTCCTTGCTGTCAGCAGGCAGGGGTGACCTTGTCCCCGCGTTCCTCGGCTGCTGATGCTCCGTGAGATCCCTCCGGTGGTCTGGGCGCCTCTGCCTGCCGGTCACCGCTGACTCAGGGCTGCACGCCGGCACTTGGCAGCGCCGGGCGTGTGAGCCTGGACGTGCTTCCCCGCTCCTCCCAGGATTGCCGGGAGGATTGGCTGGGAATGGCAGCCAAGCTGTGGGGCTCCGCACCGGGCTCTGACCGGCAACCAGCGCCGGCTGAGGGAGGGGATTGGAGATGGGAAGCCACAAAACTGCTCCGGAGCCTGATCTGCGTGGCAGGGCGGAGCGGGGTCCCGGCGTCACCGGTGGGCTGAGAGCCCTGGGAGAGGGAGCCCCAAACCACTGCAGGCTCCCGCTCTGCGGGGCTGCTGTGTCGGCATGCGGTGATGGGCTGGGGGGGTTCAGGGGGGTGGATGCAGAGTGTTGGCGTGGGGGTCCTGGCTTTGATTCCTGAGCTGCTCCTGGGATACCCGTGCTCCAGGGTCACAGCGGGCTCCTGGCTGTGCCACGGCCAGCGGTGCCTGCTCGGTCTGATGGGGGCAAGGCTCTGAGGAGCCCCGGGGGCTTGGTCAGGTGCCTTTGCTGCTGCCCTATTTTAGGAAACATATTTTGGCAGGTGCCATATTTTAGGAAACACCCATTTAGTGAAATGCCCGCTCTCCCTCCGGCGCAGCCTCCCTCTGGCCGGGAGAGTGGTCCAAAATACAGGCAGGTCTTGTACAGGGGACGGGGGGGTGTTTTGTCCTGCGTGGGCTCAGGCCTGTGGAAGCTGTGGGATGTGTGTGAAACCCGGATGAGCTGCCCCAGAGAGAGGTGTCCTCTCCCAGGGCTCCGTCCTTGGTCCCCTTATCTTCCCCGCCTGCGTTATCTCTGCAGAAGCCCATCTGCAAACAGGAATTCGCGTCCCATCTTGTGCGTGCGACGCGCCTGCACTGCTGCTCTGCTCCCGGCGGAGGCTGCGTGCCCGGTGGCTTTGCTTAGCCACAGCCCCTGCCCTCGCCTGGCTTTTTCTCTTTTTTTCCTGGCTTTTCCTGATGGCCCTGCAGCGCTGGGCTGTGTGGCACCATGGGGTGCGGTGCAAAGACCTTTCCGAAGTTATCCAGCGTTACCCCAACATCCCTGGAGCTGGCTGGGGGACTGGAAAGGATGGTGGGGCTGGGAATTTGGAGGAAGAAGAGCAACAAAGATGGGTTGGTCCTGGATTGCGAGCACAGTCTGTGTCCTCTTGTAGCCTGCAGCAGGGGTGTCGGGATAGGGCAGCGGCAGCGGCAGCCGGCTGCATCCCCGCTGCTGACTCCTGCGCTTTCGTTATGAATTTCGTAATGTTTTGGGGCTTATCTGAAGCGCCGACAGTGGAGTCAGAGGAGCATGTGACAGTCCATGGGGTGGGGGGGAGCCGGCTTCATCCCTCCCCGTCCAGCGGGAGCGACGCGTGGTGTTGGGCAGAGCCTGGGAGTTGCTGTGGTTTTACCGATTCAGCTTTCCCAGTCACGCAGCCGCCGAGCGAATCGGGCGGCAGTTTTCGGTGTGGAAGCATCGCTGGTGATCGGGAGGGTCTCAAGCCAAAAGTGTCGCACAGGGCTTTGTGCAAGCGGGGTGGGCTGGTCCGAACCTCTCCCGAAAAGCCGTCTTCTGGCCTGCAGCGCAGCCGTGTCCCGCCTGCCTCCCCTGCGTGTTTGGGGGTGCCGGGGGTGCGGCGGTGAGCTCAGCCGCCGTTGGCAGCGCAGGCCGCCGGGAGCCCCCGTGCCCAGCGGAGGAGATGAGCGCTGGCAGTGGTGGCGCTTTGCGAAGCCTTCACCTGGCTCCCTGTGCTCCTCCACAGTGCTTTTCCCTCGAGGAGGATGACCTGAACTTAACGTCGCTGGATGCAGAAACCATCTTGGAGGCCGAAGAGATCCTGGGGACGATGCAGAACTATCTCGACTCCTCTGTCATCTCCATCATCGAGGACCTCTCTCTGAGCGAGGTGGGAGCACGCACATGGGCGCGGGAGGCGGCAGCCGGGCTGGCTCTGGCTGTGGCGTGGGTGGGGGTGGTGGCGGTGTCCCCCGTGGCCGTGTCCCACCACCCTCTGAGGCTGCTTCTGCCCTTGCAGCAGAGCAAGGCCTGCCTGGATGCGCAGAACGAGCTGTCCCTGCTGACTGCCATCACTGAGATCCTGGACAGCACAGACGATGAGACCCTGTCCCCCTTTGACACCATCATGGACGCAGAGCTGCTGACTTCACCCCGGGAGCGGGATAATCCCTCGGTGAGTTGCAGGACAGAGGCAGCCCGACCCCGAAATGGGTGGGAAGCTGCTCAGGCAGGGCTCTGCCAGCTCCTGGCATGAGGGTGTCCTGAGGTGGTAGGACCCTGGTCTCCAGCACCCTGGGATGGTTCCTCTGAGCAGTGACGTGAGAGAAGGGCTGAGCCAGCCCTGGGCACCCCCGGGGCTCCGGTGTGGGCTTGAGGGGTCCGTGCCTTCACCTTGGGTCGTGATGTAGCAGCAAAGATGTGCCAGGGGCTCTGGGGAGCAGCAAGTCCCCCTCTGCTCGACCAGCCAGGGCTGTGTGCGCCATGGGTGAAACAGGGCTGAGTTTGCTCCCGGGCTCTGCGGGGTGACGTGTGTGGCCACTGTGGGGCTGGGGGTGGCCTGTCCCCTCCAGCAGCAGAAATCTGACGCTACCTCATCCTCTGTCCGTCTCCTCCCCAGTTTCAGAAGTTTCTCAGCTTGTCCCGTCCGTCGCTGGAGTGTGAGAGCCCAGCCCTGGAGCAGCCCAAGGCTCTCCGGCCTCTCAGCAGCAGCGTCTCTGTGGTCGGGAAGGTGAGCAACCGCGCGGGGGAAGCTGAAGGAGCATAAGGAGCGGTGTCGGGGTGGTGCTGGTGCAACTGTGTCACTGCTGCTGCCCCCCAGACCCCACCTTCCCGCCTGGCACAGGAGTCCTCTCCCAGAAGCGATGCTTTTGCAGGGCTCCGGTGGCAGTGGGAGCAGGGACTTCCCCAGCTGGTGGATTCTGTGGGACTGGGGATGCTTTGGATGCCCCCGTAGGGGTGGGTGCTTTCCAGCTCTGGTGTGTCTTACTGGGAGGGTCCAGGGGCTTTGCTGCAGAGTGGCCGTAGACCCACAGTTGGCTCTGCCCAGGGCGGCTCTGGTGAAACCCCAGGAGCCGACGTGCACTCCGCTTCCCCTTCCCAGACCGACACAGACCTGGCTTGGGACCGTGCCACGCATGGCCTCGAGGACCCGGCGCTGCCGAAGAAGCAAGTCTGCAGCACCCCGAGGGTGGAGAGGAAGGTGGGCCGGCACTGGGCCCGAGAGCAGCCCCTGCCGCAGCGCAGCGATGGGGAGGAAGAGGAGGAGGAGGCTGCCTTGAGCCCGGAGCGAGACAGCGGCGTGGAGGCTGGGGAGTTTTGTGTGAGCAGAGCTGGGGCAGCACTGGAGGAGCGCGAAGATCCCTGCATCATCAACACGGGTGACGTGTCCCTGAGCGAGCTGGTGAAGTCCATGCACCCATACTGCCTGCCCACCTTCACTGTGTGCCTGGACCCCGAGACCGAGCCTGTGGCCAAGGAGCTCCTGAACGGTCCTGTCTTGCTGGAAATTGTGCCTGGGGAGGGGGAGAGTGTGGAGATCCCCGTGGTCCTGCAGCCCTTGGCTCCCAGCTTCCCTGACCTGGAGCCCCAACTCCTGACAGCAGAGGAGAGTACCGAGAAGTCAATCCCAGAGGACCAAGAGGAGCCGGCAGGAGCTCCAGCCCAGCAAAACAGCATGGAGGAGGAGAAGGAGGAGAAACCACCTGGGAAAGAGCCCTCCTGCACTACCCCAGAGAACACGTCCTCCCCAGAGAATGCAGCACCCAGAGCCTGGAGCCCCAACAGCAGCTCCCAGCCCAGCACGGGGGCCCCAGCGGGCGGCAAACGCGAGGGCTCCGAGAAGGGACGTGGCCGTGAGAGAGCAAGGAAGAGTCGGAAAAAGAAAGGAGAGGAGGACCAAAGCGAGCAGGCCAGGCCAGGCAGGGACTGCGTGGCCCACCGTCTCCGCTCGGCTGGCTCCGGGCAGCCCCCAGGCCAGCAGCCCACCAGCCGGCGGCGGGCAGCCTGTCCCTCCGTCCAGGTCTCTGACTTCCTGGCACAGCAGCTGGAGCGAGCTCGGAAGGAAGGGCAGATGGAGCTGCATGCCGAACGGGTGCCACGGCCCCGGGGCAGGCCCCGAAGAACAACGGGGGCCTCCCCACTTGAGAAAGGGCAGCGGGAGCCGCAGAAGGAGCCGGCACCAGAAATGGTGAGCGCGGCTCCAGAGAAGGCTGAGGCTGTGGTGCCTCTGGAGAAGGCTGCACCGAGTGTGGAGGAGCAGCCAGCAGACGCGTGTCCCAGCCCAGCAGACCAAGCTGAGGGTGAGGGAGATGCACAGCTGGCTACCGGACAGGGCGTCGGGGTCTCAGAGGCTGCCTCTCCGCTCCCGGAGCGAGATGTGGGACTGGAGCCCCCCCAGAGCCTGCTGGCAACAGAGCCAAGTGAGGGCCTGCCCAGGGAAGCCAAGCCCAAGGCCCTGAGCCTGCGGGAATACCGCATCCGCATGCTGCACCGCCAGCCCAGCCAGGGCGACAGGAGGGATGGTGGGAAGCAAGCAGCCAGCAAGTGGCCCAGCGTCCCTGAGCCTCCCACAGAGCTGGCAGAGATCCCCTGCCTGGTGTCACCCGTGCGCCCTGCCGCTGAGCCAGCCAGCGCTCAGAAGAGCCCGGAGAAACCTGCCAGCCCCACTGCTGTCCCTTCTCCTGCTGGCAAAGCTCCCACCGCTCCGGCTTCAGCTCCGGCAGCTGCCACGGCTCCAGCCATTGCCACGGCTCCAGCCATTGCCGCGGCTCCAGCACCCCCATCAACACCAATGCCTTTTGTCGCACCAAATGTGCCCCCAGCTGCTGGGGTGGCCCCCACTGGGATGCCGCCAGCCTCTGCCGGTGCTTACGCCCTCTACCCACCAGTGCCTTCCTGGCCCTGTTTCAGCCCGCAGCCCGTGGGCTGCCATGGTTTGCCCCCACCGCCCAGTGCCGGCTCCTCCAGTACTTTTCACATGGTGCCTGGCCTCCCTCCTCCAGCCATGGCCTGGCCCCCACCGACCGTGCCACCCCCGCCTCCGTTTGGCCCCGGTGGCCCTTATGCCCCAATAGGGTGGGCACCACCATCCTACTGGCCGGGAATCCCTATGCCACCTCCGGTGCCTCCCTTGGCGTACGGAGACCCTGGAGCGGCACTGCAGGGTGCTGCTGCCTTCCCGGCTGGTGGCCACCCCAGCGCGGCCCTCAGGCACGGGCAGCCTCCTGCCGCCCCTGCGCTCAGCTGCCCGGAGCCACCGGCCTTCCTCGCCCAGCCATCCGCTGCTCCGGCCACCGAGACGGGGGCTGCTGGTGGCCCAGCCAGGCCAGCGCCTAGCAGGGTGTCGGACCCCAGAAGGCAGGCACGGCTGGCGGGGGAGAGCTCTCTCCCCAAGACCCCTCCTGCCCCAGCCCCTGCCCAGCCCCCGGCAGCTCCATCAGCTTCCGCTGCCCAGCCCGGCAGGGTCCCTCCTGCAGCGCCAGCCCAGCGCACAGCAACCCCCCAGGCTGCCCCCACCCAGCCTCTGGAGCAGCCTCAGGCTGCAGCCCCCACCCAGCTCCCAAAGGCCACCCCAGCTGCCACCCATGGCCCTGCGGAGGTGTCCCCTGCTGCTGGCCCTGCTGGGGAGTCCCCTGGCACGTGCCCCACAGAGGAGACCGTAGGGCCGGGCAAGGGGTCAGAGGAGAAAGCCCTGCCGGAGCCCAAGGAGACTGCTGGGCAGGAGCCACCCAGCCAAAAATCCCCCTCCCAGGCTGTGGCACCACCACCGAAAGCGAGTCGAGAGAGCAGCCTGCCCACCAAGGCACCCGCCACACGGCCGTGGAGGCACCAGCCGCTCCTCAGCCCGGCGCAGCCCAGCGACAGCAGCAAGGACATCGTGCAAGCCTTCATCAGCGAGATCGGTGAGCGGGAGGCCGGGGGGGCTGGGCTGAGCGTCGCCAGGCTGCGGGTGCTGCCGGCAGCCCAGGTAGCGGGACTGGTTCCTGGCACCTCTGGGGGAGAGGGTGGCAAAGCTGTGCCCGGGGGCTTGCCGTCTCTTCCCAGCACTCTGCCAGGACGTTGCCTCCAGTGGATGGTCTGGGCTGACGGTGCCCAAACTGGTCCCTCCTGGGGCTGCGGAGCTGGGTGCTCCTGTCCTCGCTGCGGGAGATGGGGAGTTGCTGCAGGCGCTGCCACTGCTGCTCCTCCCCAGCGCTCGCCCGGTCCCCTGGGGAGGCTGATGCAGGGGGAGGATGGGGCCGGGGTGCATCCCTGTGGTGCCGGGAGGGTTTTGGCTGACCTGACTTGCTGTGGTCTCTCCCTGGCCCAGGGATCGAAGCCACCGACCTGTCCAGCCTGCTGGAGCAGTTCGAGAAGACTGAAGGTGTGGATGCGGCGTGCCATCCCCCGGGGGGCTCTGTCCGTGTGTGCCAGCCTCCTCGGGCTGCTTGCGTTCCTTGTGGTGGGGTGGGAGCAGGGGGGCTGGGAAAATGCTGCCTGCGGGCTGGTGTTACCCTGCCTGGGTGCTTTGTCCCGGGGATGTCCCTGTCCCAGTCTCCTTCCTGGCCTGTGAAAGTGGCCGGGGTCTCCGGGACAGCCAAGAGGGTGGTGAAGAGTCCAGGAAAGGGGATGTGCAGCTTCTCTCTGCGGGGAGCTGGGTTTGGGGTGCCTGGGATGCTCTGTGTGTCCCTGTATGCAGGGTCTGTCCCCTGCCCTCCTGCCCCACCCTCACCCACCCTCTCTCCTTTCAGCCAAGAAGGAGGAGACTCCTGTGCAGCCCCCCGAGGACAGGCGGCCGGCGGGGAGCTCCGGGTGAGTACAAAGACCTTCACGGCCAGTGCCCCAGCGTGGAGCCTGGCAGAGGGCTGAGCCCTGCCTTCAGCGGGGGCACAGGGCAGCTCTCGGTCCTGGCAGGGTCCAAACCGTGCCCGGGACTGTGTTCACTGTCCCAGGAGGGGCTGAGCTTCTCTCTGGGTTGGAGGCCAGAGCTGGGACTGAGGGAGAAAAATTGGGAGAAGCAGTGATGGGCATGACTGGTCCCATCCTTGCAGCTCTCTCGGATCCTCTGTGCCCCCAGCCTGGCTGGTGGGGCAGCTCGGGTGGGAGGACTGGGCTTTGGCTGCCACATTTGACAAAGCTCCTTTCCCCTTCTCAGGCCTGAGACCCAGCAGGACAGGAAGCCCCTGGATGGCTTGCAAGCCTCCGAGCTGGCCAACGTGGCAGGTAATGCCCGGGACAAGGTGGGGGAGCCCGCTGTGTCCTGACAGGGGCTGTCATGGAGCTGTGGGAGACCCTGGGGCTTGAGGGCAGTGGAGCTGGGAGGGAGATCCAGCTGGGTGGGTTGCAGCAGGGGGCTGCTCTTGAAAGCCCTCTGGTCCTCTTGCAGGCCTCACCCCCCCAGCGACGCCCCCCCACCAGCTCTGGAAGCCATTGCCTGCTGTCTCGTTGCTGGCCAAGGCCAAGTCACCGGGGTCCGCAGCCCCGGAAGGGCCCCAGAAAACACCTAAACTGGTGAAAGCCAAGCCGCTGCCCCCAAGCAAGCTCCAGGGGAGGAGCGCGATGCCAGCCACCACCAGCTCAACCCCCAGCCACGTCTGCTTGGGAGACCACGACTACTGCATCCCGGGTGCGGTGCGGCCGGAGAGCAATGGGGGCCCTGGCACGCAGCCCCCTGCAGAGGGCGGCTCCCGCTGGAATGTCAAACACCACCGGGACATCACTATCAAACCCATCTCCTCTTTAACCAAACAGACGCTGGACCAGCCCAAGCCCACCCCGCCAGCTCCCACCACCACCGTGGGGTCCAGCCAGGAGCCCCTGGCAACAGCTTGCCTAGCCCCCCTGGATTATCGGACTAGCGTCCCCAGTAAGGCCACCGCTGGGTGCAGCAGCCCCCCCACCTCCGTGCTCCTGTCTCCAGCTGCATCCCCCTGCCGGGACCAGGAGGTGCGGACTCCCAGTGCCCAGCCCAGTCGTCCTGCTGCCAAGAGGTCCCTGCGCTGCTACCGGAGACCCCAGGACTCGCCCAGCCCCTCTGCCGGCAGCTGGAGGGCTGGCCGGAGCCGTGCCAGCCGTTCTTTCAGCTCCAGTTCAGATGGAGCTAGTGAGTCCTCCTCTTCATCTTCATCCTCCTCCTCCCGATCCCGGTCACGGTCGTTCTCCCCACCACCCAAGCGGTGGCGAAGGTAAGTGGTGGAGCATTGATCTGCTTTCTCTTTCGGCAGTTGTCTGGTGGATGATCTTCTGCAAGGGTGCCCAGACACCTCTTTATGGACCTTCTTGTTGGCTGTATTTGATCTTTTTATCCCTGTGCCTCTTTGGAAGGGGCTCCTGGCTTGCAGAGACTGAGGGATGTCTGGCTGAACCCCACATCTGGGCAGGTGTGCCTGTAAAGCCACCGCTGAGCCAGGCTTCCTTACTCCTGGAACACCATGGTACGAGTTCTTGGCTGCACCTTGGCTTTTGGGTGCTTTTTCTGGGGTATTATTGCAGGTGTTGGTGTTCGTGCTGTGGGACTGGTGCAGCCCTAGGGGTAGAAATGAGGAGCCACAATGGAGCCTTCCAGGGAGCTGCTGGAGGCAAGCAGAGAAAAACCTGTCTGGCTTGGCTGCCTCAGGGGCTCCTCACGCTCCTTATGGAGGTGGCTGCGTAGGAAAGGGGCAGCTTGGTCTCTGTGGGATGTGTTTCTTCTGGAGTCCTTGTGCATCTGAGTGATGCGCAGCCTGTCCCAGCAGGGGTGAGAGGCACTACAGCTGGCAAGGGATCCCTCCTCTACCCTTCCCTGTATGTTCAGCCAGTCCTGGAGTCATCCCAGATCAGTGGGCATGAAGGGCTTGTCCAGCCAAGGCCCCTCCGTCAGTGGCCGATAGGTGGAGGCTGGAGCTGGAAAGGGCACGTGTCCCAGGGATGTGCAACTCAGGGACTTGCCCTGTCTGACTTGGCTTTCCAGCAAATGCAGCTGGCCCTGCGCAGGGAAATGTCCCCACGGACTGTGCCATCCTGACCCGCTGTCCGCCAGGATAATACGTGGCAGTAGCAGGCAGCACGCCCCACTCATGGCCTGGGTTTGCCTGTGGTGGGGACCGCTCATGGACAGCACGTTTTGAGGGACCCTGCTGCTGGCTGGAGGCAGCACAGCTTGATCCCAGAGGGGTTTCAGTCCTGCTGTCCTTAAGCTTTGCCTGGCCCTGCCGGGGAAGCTCTTGCAGGCAGGAGGCTGTGGGCACAGAAGCCCAGCCCTGTCCCAGTGCACGCCATGGCCCTTGGTGTGGTTGGCGGCATGTGTGGTCTCCATTCACATGGCTGTTGAGTGCACTGTGGATGCGATGGCTCCAGTGTTGTCTTCTGCACCGTGTGGGGCTCAGCACGGCAGCCCCAGCCCCTCCTGGGCCCCTGCCCAGTCACAGACTTGCTGCACTGTTCCCCTGAGACTATTCCTTGCTCTTCAGAGGCCGTACCTGTTGTGAGCCCGCTCCCTTTTCACTGCCGTCTTTGGAGCCAAGTGGAGCAACGTCTCTGTAGTATCGTCACTGCCCCAACAAACTTGGGCAGAGGTTTCCATAGCCCAGCCCACCCTGGGGTTGGGTCCTGCCCGAGTGGGGTGCTGGGTGCCTCAGGGAGGATGGAGGTCTTTTTCTTCTCCAGAGCCTCATGATGCTGGGCATGGAGAGGGCTCAGCACTGAGCTGGGTCTCTCCTTCCCCCAGGTACCGCTCAAGATGTTCCCACAGCTCCTCCTCCCGCTCCAGCTGTGGGTCATGTGGCAGGTCCCGGGACAGGTCCTCATCCTCGTCATCAACATCCTCCTACTCATCCAGGTCCACATCCCGCAGCCAGTCCCGCTCCCCCTCGCCCCGCAGGAGGAGTGACAGGCGGAGAAGGTGAGTGTGGCCATCCTGCAGGGGTGTGAGCTCCTCCAACCCATCTCCCAGCCCCCTGTGTCCTGAACAGGGGTGGACTCACTCCTTCAGTATCTCCCTTGTGTCCGGGATCACTTTCTTCTGCCACTTCCATGACCCTGTAGCTCATATGTCCGGTTTCTGCCCCACCAGATACAGTTACGACGCACAGGACCACTACCAAAGGCAGAGGATCCTCCAGAAGGAACGTGCAATAGTGAGTGTTGGAGGGCTGGGAAGCTGGGGCTGGAGACTTGGGGGTGTCCAGCCCTTGAGAAAGCCACGGGCTTGCAGCCTTGTGGGCAGCATTGCTGGGAGGCTCTGGCCAGGGCATGGGCTGATGGGTGGCGATGCTGGGAGGGTGCTTTGTGCAAGGGGTCCTGCTCACTGGGAGCGCTCAGAGGTGCTGACATTGGGAGATGCCGAGTCCCCCCATTCCCATCTCACGTGACGGTGCATCCCTGTCCGCAGGAGGAGCGGCGAGTTGTGTTTATTGGCAAGATCCCCAGCAGGATGACGCGGTCGGAGCTGCGGCACCGCTTCTCCGTGTTCGGGGACATCGAGGAGTGCACCCTCCACTTCCGATCCGAGGGGTAAGAGCTGCAGGGACGTGGGGCAGCCCCTCCCCAGAGATGGCTTCTCTTGGCCCCTGGCCTGTTCAAGGGGGTGCTGTGGACCAAGGCGGGACAAACATACTGTATTACCACTGATCTCCTTTCTACTTCTTCGCTGGCTCCAGGGACAACTATGGCTTTGTCACCTACCGCTATGCTGAGGAAGCCTTTGCCGCCATCGAGAGCGGGCACAAGCTGCGGCGCCCAGACGAGCAGCCCTTCGACCTGTGCTTCGGCGGCCGCCGGCAGTTCTGCAGGAGGAACTATGCCGACTTGGGTGAGTCGCACAGTGCCACACTGAGGGGTGGCACCTTGGGTCCTTTCTCCTTCCCAGAAGGGTAGGGGTCTCCATCCTTGGGGTTGGTCACACTTGGTTGGGCAGGGCCACGTTCAGGGAAAGTCCTGCCCTCAGGGGAGGCTGGATGGGGGCTCCCTATCCCTCCAGTGCTGCGGCAGAGGCCAGGTCCGGTCTTCTATCAGCCCAGCTCTGGGTCGAGAGGTTGGCACATGAAGCGAGATGGGAAGGAGTTGCTGCAGGGATGGTCAGAACAGTGTCCCCACGGCTCAAGGCAGCCTCTCCCTGTGTCTTCCAGACTCAAACCGGGAGGATTTCGACCCGGCTCCCGTCAAGAGCAAATTCGACTCCCTGGACTTCGACACGCTGCTGCGGCAGGCACAGCGCAGCCTGCGGAGGTAGCGGCAGGCGAGGCGGAGCGCCCGCCCCCACTTTTATACTCAAATACAAAAGACAAAAAAAGTATGGAGAGAGAGAGAGAGAGATGGGGTTTTTAAGAAAAAGAAAAAGGAAAAAAAGCAGTTTGTTTTATAACCAGTATTTAAGGAGGACGGGTCGTTTGCCTTCGACCGGAGGGGCCCAGGCGAGTGGCAGCCCCAGGCTTGCCCCAGCCATGTAATAAACGCGGATGCCCAAACAGCAGCGCTGCCTCGTCTCCTCCTTCCCGTGGGCTGTTCCCAGGCCTGGGCTCGGGCTGTGCCCCCTCAGGTCCCTGGGGGCTCTGTGCTGGGGTCTGGCCCCATGAGAATTAGCACAGATTGGGGACTGGGTGCAGGAGTGGGGTGTCTGGGGAAACTGGGGCAGGACTGGGGTCACTGAGCTGCTCTGAGGGGTGCGTGGCAGCTCCCAAATGGCCTGGCACAGGGTGAACGCCTCTTTGAGGACAGGCAGTGCAGACCCCTCTGCTGGAGGGAGGACTCGGCACCCTATCCTTGAGGCACCTGGGTGGGTTTTGGGGCCACCTGCACCTCCCGTGGTGGCCACGGAGGGGCAGTGCAAGATCCCCCTCCAGCGCCGCTCCCTGCTGTGGGGAGCCCCCTGCTCCCTGCTGGGGTACAAGGGGCTCGGACCCTTGGCAGGAGCGCGGGCAGGGGTCTGCCTGCTCTGGGGGCAGCATGTCCAGCCGTGCTGTCTGCCTGTCCCCTTCGAGCCCACTGCTTGGTTTTGCTCCGGCTCGCCAGGAGGTCTGACATCTCCGGGTGTCCCCCGAGGGAGAGGTGCTGGGGTGACTGCAGGGAGGTTACAGGCATCCGCAGCGGGCAGAGCACAGCGGGATGGTGCCTGGCAGAGGAGGGATGGATGGTGATCGGGAGGGGATGCAGGATGCCTGTCCAGCTCCCCCCCCAGTGCACTGCAGCTCATGGAGAAGGGCGATCCCAGGCAGTCCCGAGGGACAGTGCTCGGGCCCGCTGCCGAGCATCTTCCCCGCGCCTCGCCCTGAGCCAGCAGTGCCGGGGCCTGGCACGCTGCTCTTTTGCTGGCAGCTGGAGAAACGCCCTGCCTTGGGCTGCTCCTGGGGTGGGACAAGCCCAGGGATCCCCAGCTGAGTTGGCAGTGCTGGCTGGGAACCCCAAGATGGCATTGAGGACTCCGGCTTCAGGTCTGGGACAGGCGTGGGCAGGGTGTGGTGGTGCCTGGTCGGGCCCCCTCTCGGCACACCCTGGTGTGGGGGAGCCCGGCTGGGATCCACAGAGCGGGAGGAGTGTGGAGGGAAGGGATGGGCAGGGGGTGGACCTCACCAGGGCTCCTCGCAGTGCCCGGGGTGGGAGGGGGCTTGTCAAAGTCCCCCCCCAACCCCTTCCTTGATGGAGGCAGCACCCACTCCTCTAATAGGAAAACAGGGAGAGAAACAGCAGCAATAAACCCAGGGTGGGGTGTCCAGCGGGTGTGACGGAGGGCAGGGGGTTCAGCCAAGCTGCTGCTGCTGCCTGGATCACGGTCAGGCCTCCGAGGCCTTTTTGGGGAGTGTGCCTGGGGTGTGCTGCAGCAGGCTTGTGGTGCGGGATTAGCACAGTGGCTGGAGTGTGCCCTCTCTGCTCCCCTGGATGGAGAGGGATGCTCCTGCCCGCGCTCTGGGTGATTCTCACCGCTCCGTAGCTCGACCCAGGGAGGACTCCAGGGTGTGGTGAGGCTGCCAGTGGGACGAGCCCCGGGGCGAGCTCCCACCTTGTCCTCTCCTGCCTGACCCTGGACTTTGCACGAAGGAGGGTCCGAGGAGGCGGCTGCCGGCAAAGGTGTGAGTGGGACAGGGGGGAGGCGGGCAGGGGGCTGTTAATGCAGCTCTTCCCAGGCACATCGGCTTGGCAGGAAGGGTTGAAAGCCGGGGCCTGGCAGGGACTCGGGGGGGATGATGAGAGTGTCCCTTTTTGGGAGTCCGTGCAAACCCCTTTTGTTGCAGTACGTGCAGCCCCTCTCCTGCCCAGGGCAGCTGGGCCGACCACGGTGCTGACAAGCATCTCCCTGGTCTCCGAGCAGCCACAGCCGCGCTGAGGGCGTGTGGATCCAAGCAAGAGCGTTGCAGGGACAGTGCCTGTTCATCCAGCTGCAAAAACACCTGCAAGCTGTGGGCTGATCCAGGTCTGAGGAAGGGCTTGTGTGCCCAAGAGCTGGGCTGGTTTCTCCAACTGCTTTAGCTGGTCTGAAAGCTTCTTCACAGCCTTTCCTCGAGCCTCTGCTGCAGCTGTGGAGGCAGGCGGGAGCTGGGGGTGTCATGGGGAAGCTGGAGCCAGGTGTGGGGGACATCCTCTGGCAGAATGACCCCTGGGGACGTGCTACCTCGTGGAGCTGGAATGTGTGCATTTGGGTAGTCCTACGGGCACAGCGTCACCCGAAATGCGAGTGCTGCTGGCCGTAGTGTGAACAAGGCTGGGTCCTTGAGTCCTCGCGTTCCTGGCGCTCCCCGCTCCTGCAGGTGAGGAAAGGCAGGGGGTGTGAAAGCGTTTGTGTTACCAAAAGAATTAACACCCTACTGTTGTGCCCTATAAATCTTTCAAGTGTTAGAGGCTGGCTTTATCCCCCGTGTTATAGCTTAATGGTTTCCGTTCGCAGTAGCCTGGCCCTGTGTTCTGGGGTTATTGATTTAAGGTCTGTTGGGGAGGGTGTGAGAGTTGCAGAAAGGTGTTTTCCTGCTGCCCAGCCGGCGTCAAAGGCGCTGTGTTGAAGAGGAGGCAGGAGAGGGGGAAGCGGTGCCCAGCCAGCTCTCTGGAAGGGTGGGTGCTGGCAGGAGCTGTCTGGAGAGGATCGGGGGACAGTGTCGAGGAGCAGCACTCGCGTGTCCCTCGCTCAGCCCTGCAGCCAGCAGGCACGGCCCAGCCGCAGAGGTGACCACAGCTGTCGTGGTAGCAGGGCAGCACGGGTGCATCCCCTGAGCTCTAACACAGGCGGGAGGCTCTTGTTTGGAGTTGTTTGGCTCTCGTTGGAGTTGTTTCCTGCATGGATGGCCCCTGGCTCGGCAACAGGCAGCTCTGTGTGCCTTCCCCATGCCAGCCGGACCACGCTGCTGCGCTGCGGACAGCCCAGTTTGGGAGTTTGGACCTGGAGCTCCCAAGGTAGAGCCATGCCTTGGGCTCTTCTCTGCGCACACCAATAGGTAAGTCCTGCTGGTGGCCACATTGCTGGCCCAGATTAGTCCCCCTCCCCTTGCAGGTGCCCTTTGGAAGAGGCTGAGGTGCGGCTCAGCGGTACCTGTGGGGGTTTCCCCTGCCGGAGGTGAGGGGCAGAGCTGGGGCTTTGTAGGGACCCCAGCTCATGGGGGGGTCCCTTGGAAGCACATCTGCTTCATCCAAGGCACACGGCGCGTGTAGGACAACCAACCGTCCTCCTATGAGTCACAGCATCCTTCAGCATCCTTTGAGTGAGTGGCTCTGCCCCAAGCTGCAGCAGCGCATGGCTGGGGACTACACGGGGGGGTTTCTGGGAGGTCAGTACATGGAGCTGGGGCTTTCACTCTGTTTCTCTTCAAGGCACTCTCAACCTTTCCCCTTCTGTTCCGGCTGCAGGCTCCACTCTCTTGTGGTTGTCCCTAACCCTCCTGTGCCAGGCCCTGCCATCAGCGCCCTTCTGCTGGGACAAACTTCCAAGGGACCGATGCTGATTTCACACCTTCCTCCTCCCTTTCCCTTCTCATTCCCTCTTGCATTACTATGTTCTGAATGTGATGTCCAAGCTAGAAAGCAGCTAGAAGGGCATCCAGAGTGGTCTTTCATGGGTAAAACCTGGAAGATGAGGGACCTGTGCTCTGTGTGTAAGCTGTTTTGGACCCCATGTGCAAAAGGCAGTGGGGCAGCGGGAGAGTCTGACAGCAGCACTCCTTGCACACCTCTGCCCGGGACTGCAGGCTGCACAGCTCTTGTGCCCATTGATTTGCAGAGCTCAGCGTTTCCTCAGCAGCAGCAGAGCCCCTTGTCCTCAGGAAAGGTTTTTCTGGGAGCTTGGAGTTGGATGCTGCGAGGTGCTGAGCATCCGCATTGCTATGAGGTGGGCGTGCTTTTCCACACTTTGCACGTTCGCTCTTAAGATCCAGCTTAGATCAGTGTGCTCATCCTGAAAGCTGTCAGGGACCTCCGTGGGGAGAGGTGCCACGCACAGACCTGGCTATGCAGTGCTCCTCGCTGTTTGCACCCATTCCCTGCCTTGGGACCACCAGTCCTTGAGATTCAGACTGACTCTGCACATCCAAGAGCTCAGAGGTCCTGACGCAAAGCAGAGGCTGCTGCTGTGTCCTGTCTGCGCCTCCCCAGCCTGGGCTCCCTGCAGTGGGAGCCTCACAGATGTACCCAGCTTCAGGGTACCTGGAGGGGGGGGGGGGGGNTGGAGGGGGGGGGGGGCATGGGAGTTTGATGCTGGGATCACTGGAAATACGGGCTCAGAAGAGCGCCTGAGCGTTGGGAGAGATGCTCATCCCTCTATGGCACGCAGAACCTGCAGGTGTGGGGCTCCCTCACTCATACCTTCTCTGCTCTCTTACACATCCCTCGTCCCAAAGCCCTGCCTGCCTGCAGGCAAGCCCTGGAAGCCAGCCAGTGGTTGTGCACGCTTAAAATCCATGCTTGGGCAGCTGAGAGTCTGGGTTAATTCCCATGTTCCCCCTTTTGCAGCCATGGTGTGTACTTGTGTGCACATTGGGCAGTCCTCCAGGGTCACTCCGTAGTCAGGTGTCCTGCAGTTGTGGGTAAAGGTGCAACGAATGTTCTGCCGGTGCCTCTAAACTGGACACCTCCTCCACTCACCCCACAGATCAGGCATCATAAATGCTTCCTGACTCCTCTTGGCAAAAAAGCTGCAGCTGTAAGATGCCACAGGAAGCAAGCAGGGAGATTAAGGAACCAGCAGGTCTGCAGCCTGGCGATGGCAGAGAATTTGTGGTAAAAAATTATGTAGGATCTAGAAAATAGATGTGAACTTGGAGAAGTGTAAAAAAAGTCCCAAAGCAAAACAAAAAATGACACAAAAAATCCCCAAAACCATACCAAAAAAAATATACAACCAACCACAAATTTTCTGTCAATCCAGGAAAATTCCCTCCTGACCCTAATCTGGCAATAGCGTTAAGCCTAATGTGTGAGCAGACCTCTGGGGCTGTAATGCTGGGAGCACCAATGCACGAGGCCCAGAGCTTGTCTTTAGTGCTCTGAAAGAAGGAAAAACTCAGTACCTTTAGAAGCAAATTAAAGGGGAAACTGTTTATTCTTCATCTTCACAGTGACCAGCAGAAACCTGGCAGCCTGCGGTTGAAGCAACACTTCCTTCAAACAACTTTAGCGCTGCTGACTCCTTGGCCAGCCAGGAGCTGTGTCCCAGGCTGAGCTGCCCATCTCCAGGACTCCTCCATTTAGAAATTTACGGAGGGACTACTATCAAACTGCACATTAAATTAACCTGGGCTTCTCTGCCCCATTACCCTTCTTGAAAGGCTGGTCCTGAACTTCACTCCCAGCAGGGCTAGAAACTCTAATTCACCATCTAAACTTATTCTTTATTTTGTGTCATTGTTGCATGTATTAAAGATTTTTCTTAACGTTTTCTTATTTACAGTTTTCTTTCAGTGGTTCTTCAGAAATACATTTGTCCCCTCGAGGCCTCTGTCTGGCCAGAACAAGCCAAACTCTTCTAGCAGATCTTCAGCAGCTGGTGCTTGTTTGTCTCAATACCCAAATAGTTTTTCCCTGTGCAGTGGAAATTTATCCTTCCTGGATGCAGAGCTACAAGGATATTCTGGAAGAAGCCTCACAATGCCTTGCGCAATGGCAATAATGTTCCTGTCTCTGCTAAAAATAACTTGTCCGATGCATCCTAGCATCATGCCATTCCTTTTTCACAGAAGCCTCTCGCTGCTGCTTCACATTCATCCTTTGGTGCTGTAAGGTCTTTTTATGCTTTCGGTGCCTCCATTACATCACTTTATAGCAAATATCCTTACTGCTGGTCCCCAAGTGTTTAAATTTGCCCTTTCTGCTGTTCTGTTTCACCCTACTTCCCCTACCCGTTGACAAGGTCAAGGTCCCCTTCTTCCCCTATGAGGAATTACTTCCCTCAGCACTTGCAATCCCTCCCAACCCTGTGCTGCCTCTGCATTTTGGGAGCTCACGCTTGGCGAGTACCAATGGATTTACTAACCTGAATTTATCCCCAGGACAGGTGGTTAATATCCTTCCTGCAGCCTGGTCACGCTTGTTTTTGATGCAGCTTGGGCAGTCTCTCCTGGATCTCCTTACCAACCTTGGGACTCATCTTCACCTTCAGCAGCAGTTTCTCCTGGTTCGCAGCGCATCGTCCTTTGCTCTGAATTGAGCGCCTTAGTCTAAGAAACTCACAGCCTCACCAAAGGAGCATTTCTATTCCCCCCTTCCTGCTTCATTAGGCATCTCATCACTCCCTGTGTTCCCCTAATCACCTTTACTGAAACGGAGTAAAACCCGCTTTGGGGTTTTGACGGCAGCTGGCTGGTGTCTCCTCTTCCCCCACCCTCCCCGTGCAGGCTCTGCCTACCCTGGGACTCTGCTCCTCCCTGCCGGTCTGTTGCCAGACTGATAGAGCAATCTCGCCGTCCACTAAAACCACGTCTGAAATAATGTCGTGTTTTACGTTGCAATGAATCAATAAGGAAATTTGCTTTCTGTCTTGCCGGAGGATGCCTGAGCACTGCTATTCTGGCACCGTTGATTGCCTGCCGTTCATCGGGAAATTAAAGGCTCCTGTAATTGCACGATTTCTACTCTTTATTCTCCTTGTAGCCTTAGAGATGGCACAGTTTATACTCAAGGCTGCACGTGGTGCATCTGTATCCAGCCCCTGAGAATACCTGTGCAGGGCCCTTTTTACCACCCTTTCTCACACCTCCTGAGGATGTATCTTATCCGCATCATCCCCTTTTGCATCCTTACAATGACCTGTTTTACTCGCAGTGCTTCACAACTTCCTGCTCTCCTCCTTCCGACGGGGTGATCCCAGCCAGCTTCCACATGTGCTTATCTCTGCGGCTTCATTCCAGGCGGCACGCTCTGCCTCCACCGAGCCTCCCAACAGGCGCTGGGGTGCACCATCCTCTGGCTCTTCGTATTGCCAGTTTGCCAAGATTTTGGCTTGCCTGATGTGACCACAGCAAAGAGCAGAACTTGGGGAGAAACCTACAAAATCAGTGGCCACAGGCTGGCACAAAATCTTAGAAGGAGAAGAGCTTGTACCGGGAATGGAAGAGGGAGATAAAGGACACGGTGTTTCTAGTTTAACCTCAGAAGATTCTGGTTAGGTGACAATCGAGCCTTAGGAGATAACACTGTTAGGACAAATGGATTTAACACCTCCCAGATTCATTCAAGGGAGACCCACAAGTCCCTGTGAAAATGCTAAGCAAGGTAAATTGAGTGTGGCTAGAAGGCTTAGTCAATGGGTAAGCTACAAGGTTGTGAAATTCTGTACGATATCAATATTGTGTACGAGCTCAGTTCCCAGGTGAACTGGTGAGTATTGAAAACTGCATCTTTAAACAGCTTATTTTTAGAGGCAGGAAGCATGTAGAGAAGCAGCAGAAAATACACTTTCTCTGTTACCTAGAGACAGTTGGAACTTGTCCCTAAATAAAGGAGCTCTCCTTCAAGCACCCTGCGGGCAAAGGGAGTCCCGAATACCTCTTGTTCACTAGAGCAATGGTGCGCAGGCTTGGAAAGAGGAAGTTGAACAGCTCTAGCCATGCAACCCAAGAGCGGGCATACCTGACAGGAGGACTCAAACGGCCTAAGGCTAATGGTCAAGATGGCTATAGTCCATCAAAGGTCTTGAGAAACGCACACGGGACACTGACGGTGCTGTGCAGCCTGGAGAAGGTCTGTGTGTAGCACCTCAGGGCACACAGAGTCCAGCACAGGGGCCTTAGAACTTCCAAGACCTGGGGTTGCACTTAGCATGTAGGCAAAGTACTTAACTGGTTAAAAAAAAAAACCCAACAAAACACATTAAGTGAATAACGGAAGATCATAACCTTTGTGGAAATACATGGGACAATGCGTGAGGAACGAGTTCAGGCTATGCTTGGGATTTTATAGGCTTTGAAGGCTGGCTACTGGACAGTTAGATTCCCACTTCGGTACATTTTCACCAGTGGACAAGACTGTGGGTGCTACCTACAATCTCATGTGAGCGAAGAGGCCTGCAGGATGCATCCGGCCGTGAATTGTAGCTGCCACTGGAGGAAAATGAATAAGTCAGAGTCCTCCGGATGCTACTGGAGGCAGACTCCAGAGAAGGCAATGCTATTAATGGCCTGGATAAAAGGAATAGGTCAGAGCAGGACAGGGTCTCTGGAGTGCCAATAGCAGCCAACACCACTTACTGCTATGGACAGCTGTTCTCCTAATCCCCATCTCTATCAACATCTCTAAACATCTCTATGTGAGAGCAAGGCTGGTGAAGCAGTAACCCCTCCCAGAACCATGAGCTGGGCTCAGTTTTGTCTTTGTTGCCTCTCTCTCGCAGTGCTTTGACTAGTGGCTAATTCCTCAGACCTCGGTGCTTCCCATTTGACTATTGACTTCAGAGCCATCTACTAACGAGACGTCTGTAAATTAACAGGGACTGAAATCCGGTCTGAAACCATCAGTTACCACCTTATTATTTCGGCAGTATTTTCTTCAGCCCTTTGGAAGGCACATAATGGAGTGTGGCAATTACAAGGCTGGACCCAAACTTCAGTTGAAATTAAACATATACCCGTTCCTGTTAAACTGCAGCTGCCTGGGAGGCAGTGTGGGATACTCAATACCTAAGGAAAAAATGTTTGGATGTGCACAACTGTGTGTGGTGACAGTAGCCTCTGGTCAAGGTCATTTTTCTTGACTGTTCTTCCCTTAAATCTTGCTGTTGGGCCCCTCAGTCCCTGTAGGCTTCTTCCTACTGTGTAAACCACGTTTTTGTTAGTAATCTTCAAGTTTTTAGCAAGCTGCTGCTCAAAAGCTATTTTGGCTGTCCTAAATATCTCAGGTTGTTTTTTTGTTGTTAGTTTGGTTGGTTGGTTTTTCTTTGTTTTTTATTTAACTTAGCAGAATTTGGGATTTTCAGTACTTCTTTGGCCATACCTTATACTTTTTGAAGGATGTCTTTTCTAAATGTCGTCTTTGCTCAGCTGTTTAACTGTGCTTGACTTGGAGATTATTTTTTTTTTGGTTAGCGTATTTTGAGTGATGGCATATTTAAAGTTTTAAAATGGGGTCTCAATGTTATTGCAAGCATTTTGTCCTATCATCAACTACTTTAAAATTCCTCTTTATTACTCTCCTGACTTTTACACTTATTCCCTTTTGAAGGAGAATGTACTCATCTCCCTTTTAAGTAACACTACACTTCAGCGTGCTTTTTTTGGTTGCTGTTTCCTCTCCGGTAGTAATATTGGATTTGAGCACATTGTGTTTGTTACGACAAAGTGACTGATCACGATTACATTTCAAACTCCCTCCTGTGTACTACTCGTGACTAAATCAAGAGTTCGTCCTCCACTTGGCTCCTCTGAGTGGTCATTCTAGGAAGTATTCATTTATCAGGGCTAAAAATACAGTCTTTGCATCATTCTTTGACATGGCATCTACCTTGTTTATACGGGGGTAATAAACATCTCCCATTATCATGATGTTTTCTCCACTGACAACCTCTTAAAGTCCTCCAGCTGTTTTTCATTCCACTATACTAATCAGGTGGTCAATAGTATATGGTCAGTATTACTTAAACACATGGCAATACATAATGGTTCTCAGGTAGTTTAAACAACATCCCTGGCTTTTTTTTTATTTTCTTTTTTTCCTCTTCCCCCCTCTGCTCCTTTCTGGATCCTGGACAAATAGCGTGCTAGTAGCCTGAATCATTTTCTGTGGCTTCACATCTCGAGCTGCTGCTTTGGCAATCATCTTCCTACTGAAATGAGACAAGATCTTGCATTGCCTTGGGTTTTTTGTTGTTGTTGCTTTTTTTAAAATAAAATTCACATGCTCAGTGTCTAGCCCTGGGCTTTGCTCCATGAAAATGTCTTTCTCCAGCAGCTCCTTTTTCAGTTTGCTGAATGTACTGAATTTGTAACTGAAAAGAAAACTTTTATCCTCTTGGAGAAGGGCTGAGATATTTTCTAGCTGCGTGTGCTCTCCCCAACTCCTGTAATGCTAAGCATTTTATAGCTGTTGCTGGTTAAGGGCAGCTTACCATGTATAAAGACATTCAGCTTTTTACACCCATGTGGGGTTCTTGCCAGGGTGATAGGCATGGCAGTCATTCCCTAATTTCCTCAATCTTTATTCAGAAACTGGCACTACATTTTCCACTTTTTGCTTCCAGATTACCAAGGCCATCTTAAGCAGAACGTTGTACACTGTGTCAAATAATTCACTGCTTTTATATCTGAAAGGCTTTAAAGTTCTTGGGCAAGTGCTATCACAGTTAGTCATTTGTCACTGAGTCTCCAGCACCTCCCTCATGACTTCGCAGTGACCACAAACGCATTTACCATCACGTCTAGTTCTGCACGTGGCGGTGAGTGCAGGTAATGCAATGTCTGGAGCTGTTCTTGAGCACTGCCTTTGTTGTTGTAGTATATTGGGGCTCTTTCATGGGGCAACCTGCAGTTCTCAAACTCTTTGCATCCTTCATTTTGGGGACACTGCGCCTGCTGGGTTGTTGGTGTGGAAAGCTCGTAAGGTGCAACTGCCTGTTCCCCTTGCTTCGCTCCTAGGATGCACCAAGCTTTCCTCTGGGCTACCCGCGTGTTTGTTTGAGTTAACGTTTCGTTGTTTGCCATTTTTGTGGCATTCATGGTTTTGGCCAAGCTCCTAAATGAACTGACACCCGAGAGACCGTGTTGTCCACTAATTACCCTGCTAAGAGCTTTGGAACTATACGGCTATTGCCACCATTCTTGCAATTTTGACTGAATCAGACCAAAGTTGATTAAGCTCCTGCAAATTTCCTGCGGTGTCACAGACAAAAGATAGCTGACCTTCTCCTCTCGAGCGGGGGGAAAAGCAGAACCCCGTGGTTATCTGCTCGCTTAGCAGCAAAATGGCTCATCCATCACACACGTGTGTGACCAACTGTGCTGCCTCGTGTGAACGTAGATGTCGCGCAGAGGAGATGTGCTTAGTATGTGCAAGGGACAGTGGCACCGGAGTGAAGCACGCAGAACTGAAGCGAGTCTGCTTTTCTCTGGATCATGGTGGATGCCAGACGCAGCCGCAGCAACAGCCTGAGGAAAAGACAACTTGCGATCCCATGCTTTGCTTTGCTAAGAGCAGCTGCAAAACCCTGTGGACACATCCTGGGTGGAAAAATATTCGGTGTTGTATTCATCGGCAGCTCTCATCTTGAGGGCTTTGTATGTATGGATTTGAGTTTGGCGGTCATCTGTGTGTAAATGAAAGGCTTTACCTGTTATCTTCCTACAATATCCCCATTCTTGATCTTTTTGCTTGTTTTTAAACCCATCCTGAGACTTTTGAAGGTATATTATTACATACATTTAGCCTCTAATAAAGACAAAAGAACTATCTCAAGTAACGTTTTTTCCAAACAGCTGGGCTCTTCCAGCTCTGTCCTGGTTTCAGGTGAATGTTTCCTCATCCCCTTGAAACAGCTACAAGTTGACCTAGTGTTCACCTTGCTGCATGCGCCCTTCCTTTTATTACAAAGGTGATCTTTTCTAGTCCATTTATTCAACCCTCCAGCTTTCCTGTTCCTTTAATGGGGATAAACTCCCTGCTGTAAACCCCAGATTATTCCTGTCCACTTTCCAAATCTATTGCTTTCTATTTACATTAATATTACAATTACTGGCAACACGTTGTCTTGTGAAATCCATCCTAAACTTAATGAATATCTCTCTTGCTTTCAGGCTGATAGTCTATCCACCTCTAGTGAAGCCGCTATTGCACGTGGCAATGAAACTCTCTGAAAGAGGGATCTAACTGCTGCCATCTTCCTCCATCCTGCGCGCGTTCCGTGGTGGTTTGCAGACTGCTGCCCAGCTGTGTGAATCACGTTTCCTTTCCCCACTATCTGTGGATCATGGCGTTAGTTCCTCTGTGCTGTCCTCAGCCTGACAGCCTCTCATCTGCCAGCCTTGTCTCTTGCAGGATGCGCAGTGTCCACAGTACCCACAGTGTCAAAACATGGCCCACAAGTTTTGCTTGGACGGAGTGACTTTTGCTGCACAGCAAATGCTGAATGCCTTGTAGAGGGTCAATGTTGTGTCTCTTCCTATTGACTTGGGTAGACTTTCCAAATTGCAGTGTTGTCTCCTTGGCCTGTGATCAGTCACGGTCTCCTCTATTCCCCTAATTCCAAGGGGAAAAAGAAAAAGTCCATCTTGTTGGGTTTTGTTTCAGTGTAGGATGGAGTTACGCACATTTGTGTGAGCCCATCTCTGCAGTGGACCTGGGACAAGCATTTGGTCTTGGCTTGCGTTATTTTAATTTTGTAATCCCAAGTTTGCTGCAGGGAACAATCCTGTCCTGGCAAGAAAACCGAGAAGATGATATCTCTCTCTTGTTGCTATAAATCACTTAACAAAGGCAATATATTGGGATTAAGCCACACACCTCAGAAGAAGAAATGTTTCTCCTTAACCTTCGGTGAGGTCTCATTTGTTGCTCTGCTTGATGGGACGTGGTCTGCATTTGGTCCTGCTTGACTGAGGGCTCCCCAGAGGACTGGGTCGCTTTTGTCTTTGTTCCAAAGCTCACAGTGTGCAGAGAGAAGCGGAGTCTGTGTGATACACTAAATATACTTTGCTGATGACTAGCAGAGGGTTACAAAATTGAAGTTGTGCCCTTTTTCTCACTTGTCTGTGTTTGTATTTGTGATTCAGTATTGCCTTCCTGAGACCACGGTAACTCATATTTCCACTGCACAGATTTCTTTCTCACCTTTCCCTGCTTCCCACACCATGTCTCCACAGCAGGAGCTCTGCCTAATCTGGGCTCTCCCTCCAGCACGTGAGGTGCTACCCTAGGGAGGCATCCCAGCCTCCCTGCCTGGGGCCCGTGATGAAGGCTGGCTGAACCCAGGGAAGCTGCAACACGTCCACGTGCTCTTTTGTACCCTGTCTCTGAGGGGACCCATCGTTTTGCATGCACTTGGCAGTGGGCTGCTGCCTGTAGCATATTACGGAAAAGCGTTTTGCTGGGATATCCACTTAAGGAAGAGGATAGTCCAAGGCGCTCTCTGCAAGTCCCGCTTCACTGCAGCTGGCCTGTTTTATTCAGACATCTGCCGTGCTGATGGAGAAGGTGCCACTTTCAGAACGGTGTTGCTGCGAGCACCAGCCATGCGGAAACCGGTCTCTTGCAAATCAGTAATTTATAGCCCATACCCTTCTCCCATTTCTGTGTATTCGGACCAGAAAGGCAGGCAGTTTAGGGGGTGTGCGGGGGGGTAAATCATGCTTCCACTAAATCCTGTAAAGGTCATGTGATTCAATAGGGCCATTTTTTATTCCCGCTGCTTCCCTGCCTCTGGGGCCGTAACGATACAGGGTGTGGTGCAGGACGGGGTGAGAAGACAGGTTTCTGCTCTAGTGTCTTTCTGAATATTTTCCGTTCCTATGGCAAAACGGATGTTGGAGAGACTTGCTGTAGAATGTGCCTTGAAAGTCTTACCTCTGAGATGCCAGGCTCGGCTCGGTGTTAAGTGAAATTGTCTGCAGCTCATTAACATCAAAGCATTTTCTCCACTGGTCTGGGCAGCTCAGTAGTAACCAGCAGATGAACCAGGGAACAGCTATGCTCTCCACTAAGCTTTGCCTGCAAACAATTAACATCAAAGGGGAGCCACTGTGAAACAGGAGAAAAACAACGCTCCCACTGCAGCGAGTCTCATGGCTGGTGGAGAAGCAGGGGGAGGCCAAAGCTCCGTCCCACCTGGAGACTCTGTGCCTAGAGGTTTGCAGGAGTGAGCAGAGGAATGGCTGCTGGGGTCTGCAGAGGGTGCTGGCCAAGAAAACGGTGGATCCACTTTGGTTTGAACAAAACTGTCTGATGGTGTTGGTGGCAGCACGGTGCAAGCCCTGATGTACCAGACCCAATCCAGCCTAATTCTGGGATCAAGTCAGACCCGCCATCGCCTTGGTAAATTGGTGATTGCTCACTTAGCTGTCACTCTTGATGGCTCTCCTGAGGCCAGTCCCACTGTCCTTCACACCTTTCTTCTCCATCCCTCTGAACACACATTTTTTGACCAGCGATTCCAGATGTCACTGCCCTTTTTTTAAGTGGACCATGACCCTCTGTTTGCCCTTCGCCACAAGAAACCTGTGGAATTAGACCATTTTTTAGATTTCTGGACCGTTCCCTTGCTCTAGCTCTCAAGCACTTTCTCCTGCTTTGTGTACTGGATCCTCTGGTTCATGCTGGCCTCATCCTCTTCCTCTCTGCTTTGGTGGTGAGTAAGAAATCCAAATTGTTGTTTATTATTCTAACAGTTTGTGATTAGACCTGGGGGGAGCAGCAGGGTTTGGAAAATGAATTCTCATACATGTCCCGATCAGAGATCGGAAGCTTTTTGGCAGGTGGTGCACCAGCACAGAACAGAAACGTGGGGCTATCTCAGAGAGTTTGCTCTCTAAACATCAGTCTAGGAACAGAGGATTGCAAAAAAGAGAACACCAAAACTTGAACTCTCTATTAATAACTGCTGGGGGTCAAGATTAGAGATAATATAACCGCAGTGAGATGTGCCAGCCAGCGCATGCTTCCTTCCTGCTAGCTCTGCTGTGGGAGTGCTAGCTTCCAGCCACGGCGCAAGTCACGGAGCTGCAGAGCACAACCAGAACAGCTAAAGCCACCAAATCAAAGCTGTAGGATGTGTCTTTCAGGCAAGGTACTTTCTCCAGAGGGCAGACGCGCTTTGTAGAAAAGCATATGTAATTCTGTTCAAGAAAAGTATATTCAAAACCCATCAGGCGCGCTGAAGGACAGCTAATACCATCTGGGCAATAGCCAAACTGCCACAGGAGGGGGAACTATGGAAATTTATCTTGTCCACCCTAGAAAAAGGAGGGCCATGTTGAGACTGTGCACAGAAATGTGTTGGGCAAAGACTGGGGAGAAAAGATACTTAAAAGAGCGCTTCAGCACTGCTTGGGTGGTAGAGGATTGGGGAATACGGGCTGCTGGTATGTTAGGAGCGGGTCTGCAGCCAGCAGGGATGGGAAATTTGGGGGAAGCCTCCTGAAAGTAGTTTGGAGGAGCAAGGGACAAAACTTGCTCTGAAATAGAGATGGATAAACTCAAGACCGGCATCATATGACCCAGTTGCCTGTCACAGCAGGGATGTGGACTGCGTGCAGAAGAAACAAGCAGACAGTAGCAGCTTGATGACTGATAGCCATGCTGCTGGGTCAGCAGCCCTCTGCCATTGCCATTTCATCCCGGCCACCAATAGACCTGGTGTTTCTAACTACAACAGGAGCGGATGAGGAGATTTCAGCTCTTCCTGACGGAAAACTGTGTGGACTCTTCACGGACAGTGACCCCCTTAGGGGACAGTGACACCCCCTGGGGTGGGGTGTTCCCTCAGGGGACAGAGATCCCTCATGGGTGGGCATGTCCCCCTGCGGGCAGTGACCTCTGGGCTGTGATATCCCTCAGCGGAGGGACGGCCGCTCAGGGAATGGCGATCCCTCAGGGGTGTGATGTCCCCTTGGGGTGGGATGTCCCCTCAGGGGACAGTGACCTTTCTGGGGTGGGATGTTCCCTGAGGGATGGTCGCCCAAATGTGGGATGTCCTCCTGGGGGCAGTGACCCCTCTGCGGTGGGACAGTCACTCAGAGGACGGTGACGGGATGTCTCCTCAGGGGGAGGACGGCCGCTCAGGGGTGGGATGTCTCCTCAGGGGCTGGTGAGGAATGGTGATCCCTCCGGGGTGGGATGTCTTCTCACGGGAGTGTGGCCCCTCTGGGATGGGATGTTCCACAAAGGACAGTCACTCAGGGGTGGGATGTCTCCTCAGGGGTCAGTGACCTTTCTGGGATGGTGTTCCCTGAGGGACTGTCCCTTGGGGTTGGGATGTGCTCTCAGGGGAGTGTGACCTTCCTGAGGTGAGATGTTCCCTGAGGGACAGTCCCCCAGGTGTGGGATGTCTCCTGAGGGGATGGTGACCTCTCAGGGTTAGGACGTTCCCGCAGGGGAAGGTGACCTTTCTCAGGTGGGATATTCCCTGAGGGACTGTCACTCAGGGGTGGGATGTCTCCTCACGGGCCGGTGACCCCTGGAGCAGTGACGTCCTCTCAGCCACAGTCGCCCCTCAGGGTTGGGATGTCTTCTCAGTGGAATGTGACCCTCTGGGTGGGATGTTCCCTGAGGGACTGTCACTCAGGGGTGGGATGGTGACCCCCGAGGGGCGGGGTGTCCCCCCGGGGGTTACGGCGCCCCCCAGCGGGCGGGCGCGGCGCCGCCGCACGTGCGGGCAGGTGGCGGAGGCGGCCGGGCGGGCGCATGCGCGCG